>BSBK01001331.1:2040000-2567804 GCA_027943335.1 Chamaecyparis obtusa | reverse complement strand
GTAATTGTTTAACACTAGGGCATTACTGTTGGATGCTTGCATTTTTTTTATTGTTGGATCTCATGAAGTTAGGGCATTATGGATTTACTAATCGTATGATCATTTGATGGCATGCTTACTATTTGGGGGACAATTAGATAGTTAGTTTATGGTTGGCAATCGATCTTTAGTTGGTTAGAAGTCTTTATTAGTGTTGATCCACATGATTGGAGGGGGGATGTGGAGTTGGTATGTGTATAGAACCATTTTCAAATAGTATTCATTCAATAAACAAAAACATTCTCTACAAATTGTGAATATGTCTGCAGGGTACAGTCAGTCCATTGATCATTATATATTGTACTTGATTGCTCAAGGGCCGCGGTCCTGTGACTGTTTCTTCCTTCTGTATACATCATTGCTTGATTTGATTTAGTTAATCATAGTTAATTATTGATGCCCTAGGTCAATCATACGATGAATTGAAAACAAGTAATAGTTAATCATTGATGCCCTAGGTCATCACAACAAGCAGATAATAAAAATGCATGTTTGATTATGACTACATCACCTTGTATTGGAACACCATGACCTTATGACATGTTCTAAGTTATTGTTGTGGATGCCTCATTTGGAAATGATTGCATAGAAACATCAAATGAAACACCAACATTTGATGTTATTGTTGCATTGTTTGGATGATGCATCCATAATATGGCTTGATTATGGCACATGCATGATTGTAGATGAGGATATGTAATAGGATATCATGCATTGCTTAGATCCCTTGATCTAACCCCATTTTCTTTCCTTCTTGTAGGTTTTGGATCAACTAGGAGCACACTGGATTCACACCCTGGTCATCCTTCCATCATCTCTTCATTCTTCTTTCCTACAGTTTGATGTTTTTGTGTTGGTTGATATCTAAGGTTGCCCACTTCTCAAATCTCATGGTATAATTCAACTCAAAACAAAAGATATTATGTCCTATATTTTGGCATGACAAAGATAGTGTGACATTGCAAGAATGCTTTTCATTCCTCCACCATCATGTGTTCCAACATTATGGGGTCATTGATATAGTGTCGATGACTTTGGTCAATGTGCCTATGTGTCAATGTGGTGTTGGCCCATGCATGTTGAAGATGTCACACACAAAAAGTAATCCTGGGCATCAATTTTAGGGTTGCCCAATAGGAAAAAGGTCTGGATATGTAATTATATTTATGTTTAAAAATAATGTGACAACTAATCATTTTAGGAAGAACTAATGTAGATTTGGTATTTGCAGGGAAATAGTGGATGTCAATACTTTTAGTGGGTCGATGAAACCACATTTACATCTACCCCATCTACATCTATACCCTAATGTAGGAAATGAGTGCAACTTGTGCAAGGCTCGAGAGGCAGCTAGTACCGCCAAGATTGCTTCAATGACAGAAGCAGAAATCATGTTTCTACGATGCCTTCTTTGTGTAGTATGTGCACTACTTTGTTGGGACCATATGCGTAAATGTGGGTTAACATAGGGGCTATTGTAGATACTGAAACTTTTTAGAGTTTCAAGTATATACATTGGACATATTTTGATAAACTCATGAACTTTTTTGTTGTTTATGACTTCGTTTGATTTTTCAATATAAAATTAAACAAAATAAAAAATTTACCTTATTTGAAAAAAATGGGGAAATAGAGAATGGGGAAATTTTAATGTCATAGGACTCTTGACACCACCTCCATAATTAGTGTGTGTTTCGATTACCTAATGTAATTGATTCCACCGTAATTTTTATTTAGGATTAGAATTAGTTCTCTGTGTCCTTTTTCCTTGTTCTATCATTCGTTGTCTATTTCCAATGATTATTAAATATGATTGTATGTTGGTCGATGCCCACTGGAGTGGAAAAGTTCTTATTCTTATATTGCCAAAACTAAGATTTTGGCATCCTTTTGCATTTGGGAGACACTTTGATTGCTTCATTATCCCATTTGGAACTTACATTCTAACCCAAACATATTCATTATGCCATTGATTTATGATGATTTTTTTAATTATTGTGCCAAATAAGAAGGTCGATTAGTATTTGTTACATAACAATATTAACTACTACGCTTGTTTGGTTATTGATAACTATCCTTCTCATAATATTATCAATTATTGAGATGTTGTTTTTTCAATGAAGATATAACGTATTCAACCTTATCTGATCAACTCTTATATGCACAGGTGATGAACATTCAGATTTGCCTAAGTAGTACTGTGGATCTTTCCTACCACACATGTACTATTGTGAAAATCATCACGAGTCCATTTGTTGCAGGTTCTAGCTCCCAGTAATGCTTGGTCAAATCTACATGTTTGTCACATGTCCTTAGAAGACTTAATCATCCTTCTTCCACCAACATTCTAGTCAATGTAACAAGTAATGTATGAGTCATTCCATTCAAGAAAGACGATGCCTGACAATATCAACCCAGAACAAAATAAAGAGTATGCAGAATTAGTTTTGCAAAATTGCCCATGTTGATGATGATTATGAAGAAGATTTGAAAATTTTTGCCATACGAGCAGATTTATATTTTTGTGTGTATGATTGCTATGCCATGGTTTGTTGAGATACATATGTTTGTGTATATATATGTTTATGTTTGGTTTATTTGAGATTGTACTTGACCAGTCTTATGATGGAACATAATGGTAAGGGTCTTTGATGTGTTGATGAAGATTTAGATTTGTGTAAGCAGTACCATGAGCTTTCCTGTCACACATGTGCTATTGTGAAAATCATCACAAGTCCATTTGTTGCAGGGTCTAGCTCCCAGTAATGCTTGTCAAATCTGCATGTTTGTCACATATTCCTTAGAAGACTTCTAATCTCACAACATCTGAGAAACATAAATATAGGCATCATGGTCACAAATTCTTCAGAGATATAACATATTTGAGTGGTATACCCAAATGATGCCAACACAAACAATAATACTCCTCTGGTTCTAAGTTGACAATGTATGATTTAAAAACTATAGATAACGATGGCTTTTGGACCCTATCTTGATTTGTGTTTGGACCTTACACTGTCAACTTAGAACTGCAAGAGTAGTGATTGTGTTACATTGTTCTGGGTATACACTCAATTATGTTGTATCTCCAAATAATTGTGACCATGTGTGATGCCTACATTTATGTTTCTTAGCTGTTGTATCTTAGGACCCCTTATGACCCCTTATGACCCTTTACGATCCCTAAGAATACATTTTAGAGGTCTTAAAGTGTCATAAGGGGTCCATAAGATGCTCCTAGGAGGGGGCCATATGAGCTTCCACCTTCATGTGGTTGGCCCTATTAAGTAGAGAATGTTAAACTATTCACGAAACAAAGAGAAGCTCAATATTTTAAGGTCTCCATGAATGATTTTTTTTAAAAAAATACAACATACCATGATAATTACAACGGTCATTAGAGAACGACCGAAGTAGAGCACTAGACATGATGGATACAAGTCAGAACTCTCCAACATCCATCTGTCGCTTGCACAACATTTATGTCGCACTAATGTTGTAATTACGACACACATAATGAGTCCCCGACATCAGTCAAATTATGACCAATGGCATGTTGACCATCTCTAACCATGTTGCCAGACCCTTCTACCCTTGTATATTGTGACGGTGGCGTTACCATCGCAATTACGACGGACATCGCAGTCATCGGTGCTATTTGACACCAAAACTGCAACAGTGGTCAGTGTCACTTGGTCGACCGGTGGAGTGTCAAATTGGGACAGATAGCCATCAAAAAAAGGACTTCAAATGTTGTAGTGCGAAAAAGATTGCACCCCATTCTTTAGATTTGTCCAATAATATTTTTCTTGACGATAAATAACTTACAAAATATTGAGAGAGGATAATTGTTAATTTAACAAATAGCTAGATGAACGAAGAAAGAAGGTTTACTACTAGTATAGTGGGTGTGTAGTATGGTGGCTGACAGAGACATGAGAGAAGGTTTAAGTTGGTATACTAGGCAATAGGGGTGGGGGCTAATAGAGATAATCCTAATACAAATAATTACTCTTTGTTTGATTGCCTTGCTTCAAAATTTCATCTACTTTTTTTTGTCTAGCATCTGAAACACTTATACAGATGTTTCTATCACTAATATATTGTCAAAATCAATCCATGTAATTTCTCTTTTGTCATTTGTTATCATAAAAAGGGTATTCTATAATATTGACGAGATTTACATTAACTAATATAGATTCACAAACTTGTTATTAATTTAGCAATTTATACCACCAAAATGAGTAACAAAATGCCTAACATCCAAGAGGAATGTGCAACTAACTTATACATTATAGGATGTTCAATCTTGGCCACAAAACTAATTTGCAATTAAAATACTAAATACACATATGATACAAAACACTCCCTGAGATATTTAATTCCTGCATATGGTGAATTACAAAATGCTTCCACTGAGATGCAAAAATAGATTATTCATATATTACATACAATTATGCATTCATACACTATTTTTATCATATCAACAGAAACAAATTCTAGAAACTTTAATAAAACATCCCTACATCTACATTTAAAACTAAATATTACTAAACTTATTTATAATTTATAATTTTATTTTTCTATTTTAATTATGATCCTAAGCTTGTATTATTGTTCAATTATTTGATCTAGGTAGTTGAAATCATTAATCTTGAATAAAATATCTAATCATTCCTCTAGCTAGTCATGTGACACGTCCTCTTTGAGAGGATCCATGAGTTTCACGATCTAAAAAAAACTTACTTTTCTAAGTTTATGGAAGATAATGTTTCTCACTTATTTTCTTGATCTTTTATCTCTGATATCATAGTGAGTTAATTAAAGTATTTTAGGTCTTATGTTTTTAAAATTTAAATAAATAATCCAAATATAAGATACTAAAAAGTAAGAATTATAAATACGTTTTGAGAGAATTATAAATACATTAGAGAATAAATGTATTGAAATAAATTTTTTTAAATATAATAAGTAATATAATGTTTTTAAGTTATAAATTTGTTGAAGAGTGCATCTTGATAGACGCCAAAAGTTAATTTATCAATTTTTAGGATTCTTTAAATTATGTCAAATAAACATTTTTTTATGATATTTCTATCAAGATTCAATCTTGTAGTTTTTTTGAATTACTAAATTCTCTCAATTAATTTTTATTTACTTGTATGATTTGTTGAATTACCGAGAGGGGGGTTGAATCAGTAATCCTTGATTCTCAACACCTCAAAAACCTTTTCTCTGATTACTTGGTGTCAACTCGGTTGGACACAATTCACTATTTACTTAACAATAGTAAATAAACTTTATCAATCAACAAATCAAACACATAAATCAATCATCACATGTAACACCAATATTAACGTGGAAACCCAGCTTTGGGAAAATCACTATGGGAATTTTCACCCACTAAATAAAATACTCTTTTGAAGTATGCTTGGGTTAAGAGCCAATTTGGTTAGAGATTACAATACACACTGCTAGGTGTGACCTGGTCAAGAGATTTACTCAAACCTGTTAGCATCTTCACCCTCTTAGGAGTGGTCTGATTAAAGGGCTTTGAACACTCTTTATAATGTTACCTTTTACAAGGATTTTACAATAAGACTGTTAAGTTCACTCAGTCAAGAGATTTTCTCTATACAAATGCTAATAAGCAACATTAAATAAATTGACCTGTAGATTCATGACTATCCTTTGCATAATTAGATCCTTTGTACACTCTCTATCTTCAATATTTATCTAAGAGAACAAGTAGACTAAGAAACATAATACATAACATACACATTGGAACAATGAGAACATACTCTACTAACAAAACATATATCTCAAAATCAACAAAATAATGATATTGCCCTATCCCCCAAATAGGGTAACTTCTTAAATAGGGACCTAAGTCAATAAGGGTTCCTTGAGAGAATCTTTGAAATATCTCCACACAACAATGTTCAAGGATTTGAAGTACACTCAGACCAATGTAGTCGGGTGAAGTCAATGCTTGGTACCTGTATCCTATATCACCAATTGAGAAAAACATCTACATTGACACACACACACACATACAAATAGTGGCAGACAAGGAGGAGTGCGACATCATGTGGATTTGTCGTAGAAGTGACTACGACTACCTTTCCTCATCCCACATGCACATTAGATAGTATCGATATCAAAGCGTAATTGGTTAGTATGGTTAGCTCCAAAATAATCATAACTCCATAATGTAAAACAATAAATGAGTCATTCCTCATGAACAATATAATCATTTATATAAACAAAAGGTCATGCTAATACTTTAAACCATTTACTAACTTTCATAAAATAAATTTATTATCCAAACATATACTCATAATATCTCATCGTATAATCACAATAAAAAAAACATAGAATCCATAATACTCAATGTAATCATCTCCATCAATCCAAAATATCAAGTTACTAGGGTGGGTATTACATCATCTCCCTATTTGCAAGTGATGTTTGGGAGCATTATGGATCACTTAAGGGTTGTCATTTATGGAAACACTTATGTTGGAGTGATCACATGAAGTGAGTTTAGGTACTGGAGACTCAGTCATAAAAATGACTAAGTACAAAATTAGGACAACTATATCTGCAGTACAGTTTTGGTCAACGAAGATGATATATGATGTATTATGGCTTGCAAAGTTACATGAAGACATTTTGGGATATGTAGGACCCTTCAATTAAGGTCGCACATGTTTTGGAGATGATATCAATAAGATACAGTGTTGTGAAGGGTATGCAAAGATAGAGGAATAGTGAAATCGGGCATATGAACAATCACGATGATTAAGGGAAAGCGAGATGGAATGGTAACATGCTAAGTTAGATAAAGATTATATATTGTTGATACTTTGGTAATATAATATGTCGACTCAGTATTTGTTATTGTATAAGTAATTATAATGTTTTGTGATATATTTGAGAGCCGACTGGATGACAGAATTTGATTTAAGTATGAGTGTGTTTTGTGGAAGTGATAAGTGTGAGAATATGTGATAACGATGGATACGATTTGAGATGCTAGTAAAGGAAGATAGAAGATGCGAGATCTAAGATTGACAAAGCTATAATTGGGAACTATCAAAGCATAGCAGATGCTTGTATTGTTCACTACTTGAAGAATATTTTGTGATTAGAGTTTTTTATTGTAAGAGCTGTAAGCTCACCTCACCTTTAATAGGGTTTTTTGTATACCCATAATAGGGTTTTGTATTCCTCTAACAAGGAAGTGCACTATGTAATACTCAGCTCCTAACAGGGATTCAATATTTTAGTGCATAGTTGTGGGTACCATCCCCACTGGGGTTTTCCCTTGGCCAAGGTTTCCTCAAAAACAAATAATGGTGTTATGAGTTATGAGTTATGTGTTTATGTTTCTTTTCATTTCAGCATTGATAGGGTTTATTTACAATTGGTTGAAGTTTAATTTAAATTGGTGCAATACTGATTCACCCCCCTCTTATATTACTTAATCCTAACACTCCCCCTAGAATTAGGCTTACTCCCTAAAATCCTACAAATAAATATGGTATATGTAGCTCTAAGTCTACTGCATCCTCCCCATGTGGATGAGATCTCATCATTAGTATCCCATAGGACCCTTACTTGCTCTATGTTGTGACCCCTAAGGGTCAAAGTCCATTTCTGGAAAATACATATTGGCTCCAAAGCTAGTTGCCCATCCTCTACCTATAAAGTGTTCCAATCCAATACATGAGTCAAATCTGGAATATAGTCTCTAAGAATAGATACATGAAATACATCATGGATATGTACGAGGCTAGGCAATAGGGTGAGTCGGTAATTAACTGGTCCTATCCTCTCTAGGATTTTCAAATGGATCCACAAACCTAGGTGCCAACTTAGAACCTTTTCCATAATGGATAGGGGCTCTTACGTGGGCATATCCTCAAGAATACCTTGTCTCTGACAACAAACTGTCTGTCAACTCTGTGAGCATCTGCATACTTTTTATGTCTGTCCTAAGTTGTCACAAGGCACTCTCTAATCTTTGCACCTATTGTTCCATATCTTGTAACACTTCTGGTCCAAGGAGTACTCTATCCTTCAAGTGATCCTAACTTAGAGGAGTACGAAAAGGATGACCATATAGGGCCTAGAAAGGTGACATACCAATAGAATTGTGATAGCCATTGTTGTATGCAAACTCCATTATGTACAAATAGTCTTCCCAATGTGTCTATCTATCCATCACATACATTCTAAGCATAGCCTCAAGTATCTATTTTACCCACTTAGTTTGACCATCAATCTATGGATGATATGTCAAACTACATTTTAGCTGAGTCCTAAGATTGTGTTGCAATAAGGTTCAAAACTTTGAAGTGAACACAAGATCTTTGTCTGAGATTAACCCCTTTCTAGGACACGTGCAACCTGAAAATATCCTTCATGAAAACTCTAGCTACTGAGGAGGCAATGTAGGGTGAATGCATCAGAGAAAATGTGGTACCTTGGGTCAACTTATCCACTATGACTATGATAGTGTCATGTCTCTAATAAGTGATTAGTAGTCCTTCAATAAAATCCATAGATATGGTATCCCATTTTCATTTGGGGATTAAGTGTGGTTGAGGAGGTCTGCTGGGTGATGAATGCTCGGCCCTTAATCCTTGACATTCCAAGAACCTAGTGAAAAAATCTTCTATGTATCTCCTTAAACCCAACCAAAGTATATTTTTCATAGGTCTGTATACATTTTCTTAACCCCTGGATGGGTTGAATAAGGAGCATGATGAGCTTCTATCATGATGACCTTCTGAAAGGTTGCCTGAAAAGTGGTACATAAATTTGGCCTTATTGTCTTAATAGCCCATCTGATTCTAAAGATAACCCAAGACTATTTCCTTCTAGGGCCCTTCCTTATTCTATTATCGCTCTCACTTCTTGATACCAAGCATCCAAAGAGAGTGTCTACAAAATTAGACTTCTCAGGTTGGTAGTAAGAGAGAGAGGGTGATAGTTCATGTCTCCTTCTACTTAAAGCATCTGCTACCCACATTCTCTTTTCCATGAATATACTGACTTAAAAATCATACTCACATAAAAATTCCATCCACCTGCATTGCCTAGCGTTCAACTGCTGTGAATATGTACTGAAGAATTTAGTGGTATGTGTGTAATTCAAATTGATGCCCTAATAAGAAGTGTCTCCATTGATTCAGGGCAAAAACTACTATTGACAACTCCAAATCATGTGTAGTGTAGATAAGCTCATGGTCTTTAAGTTTCCTAGACTCATAAGCAATAACCCTTCCTTCTTGCATTAGTACTACTCATATGCCTTCCAAGGAGCCATCCATGTAAACTAAGAAGTTTTCTGTGGGGTCGGATACAGCCAAAATTGGGGCACTGGTTAACTTTTATTTTATGCTTTGAAAAGATTTTGCACATTTCTCAGTCCAAATGATTTTCTTTCCTTTTCTTGGCAAGGAAGTGATGGGATGAGATAATCTAGAGAATCATTTGACAAAGAACTTGCAGTAACTAGCTAAACCCATGAAACTATGAACTTCTGAGATATTGGTGGATGTTGGTCACTCTACTATGGCTTGTAACTTTGTGGGGGTCAACTGCTATGCCTTCCCCATAGATAACATGTCCAAGTTACTTAACTTCTATTTGGAAAAAATCACACTTCTCTAGGTTGGCAAATAGCTAATTTTCTCAAAGGCATTTTAACACTTGCCGAAGATGTTGTTCATGCTATTCCACTAATTCAGAGTATACCAAAATATCATCCAAAAATATTATCACAAACTTATTCAAGAAAGTCTCGAATACCCCATTAATAAGGCTCATGAATACTAAAGGTGCATTCACGAGACCAAAAGGTACTATGATAAATTCATAATGACCATACTGAGTACAAAAGGTTGTTCGATGGATGTTAGCTTCATAGATCCTTAACTAATGATAGCCTGACTTAAGATCAATCTTAGAAAATACTTTTACCCCTTTCATTTGATCAAACAAATCATCAATACATGACAAAGGGTGTCGATTCTTAATGGTTACCTTACTAAGCTGACAATAGTCAATACATAACTTGAGAGAACCATCCTTTTTCTCACAAAAATAACTACATCTCCCCGGGGTGACACACTTGGTCTGATAAAGCCCTTTTCCAAAAATTCTTCTAACTGCACTTTTAACTCACATAGCTCTTGGGTTTTCATGCAATAAGAGGCCTTGAAAATGGGTTATGCACTTGGCACCAAATCTATGCAAAAATCTATATCTCTTTTGGGAGGCATTCCCAGACTTTCTTTTGGATAAACATCAGAAAACTCCTGAAGTAGTGGGTGATCAAGAATTATTTCTTTACCTTCTCTTTCAACAAAATCGTTTACTGAGACTACAAGGAGTTGACATCCCTTTCACATGCATTCTTGAGTTGCATTGTTGATATCATCTAAAGTGATATAGGACGTTGGATCCTAACTATAGTTTTATGCTCACCCAAATCATCAATACAATGAATGGTCTTCTTTTTGCATTCTAATCTGACCTCATGAGATTCTAACCATTCTATCCCTAAGACAAATTCATAAGAACCAATGGGAATCACTCTAAGATCTAACTTGGTGGAGAAGGGTCCTAATCCAAGTCACAATTTGGACACACAAGTCTATGGTCATCTTAGCCCTAGAGGCTAGTTCTACTTTCCACTTAACTCTCTGCCCTTCAACCGCTAGCCCACATTTCTCTACTAATGATGGAGATATAAAGGAATCAGTTTCTCCTGAATCAAATAAGATACAAATAGATTTAGCCCTTAAGGAACCTGTAGTCTCAATGATGGTGATTTGGTGGTCGGCTTGTCTTTGTTCAACTGTGGCAAAAACCCTATGGGACTAACCAACATCTCCTAGAGTTGGTTCTGAGGCTGCCTAATTTTGATTATTGGTAAATTTGGTGCATTGAAGACAATAGAGTGCAATGTGTTCCTGCTCCCCACAAGAAAACCAATTAGTGTTCCTTACAAAATTATTTGTAGGAGGTGTGCTAGACTGTTGATAACCCCCTTTACTGAAATTGTGAGAATTCTGGGATGGTTGAGGAGTGAACTTTGCTGGGTAAAATTATTATTATGTTTTTGGGGTGCTTAAACTTACCATTGCCTTGGTTGTTGTTCTGAAATTCCTTTTTGCGGAAGTTTTGTCCCCCTTTAAAAGATGATTGTTGGTTCTTGGAGCTAGAAGTCCCTCAATCATAGTTCCCTTTAGAACCTGTTCCAGTGTTAAATGCTTGACCGCCAGAATAACCATCCCATCCTGAATTTACTTTCCTCTCAACTAAAAAGGCTTTGGTAATAGCATCCCAGAGAATTTTGGGTTCCAAGATTACCACATCCCTTGATAAGTGGTCATTTAAACCTCCGATGAAATGTTGAACAAGAATAGGGCCATCATCTTTGTATCTTGAGAGGGGCTTAAGTTCATAAAATTTTTACTCATATTCTTCTACAATCATGTTTTCTTTTTTAATATGGTGGAATTCTTCTACCCTACTTTGTCTCCATTGGTCGGACATAAATTGATCCTTAAAACTTTCTAAGAATAAATCCCATAAAATAATGTTAATTCTAACCTAAAGCTTTTCCTCTTCCATATGCCACCAAGTGGAAGAAAATTTCCTTAAGTTCATGATGGCACATCTAGCTTTCACATTGCTACTAAAGGGATGTACGGAGAAACATCTTTCAAGATCAAACAACTAGGTTTCTATTGAGAATCCCCCTTCATTACCATAGAAGAGAGGTATCTTAACTTTGAGTAAATCCTTCATGGGAGAGGTATCCCTAGTTTCAATTGTTGACCAGTATAGATGTCCTTATCCTCGGGCTTCTATCTCCTTCCCTATCATTAAGGTGAGAATGGTTTTCTTCCTCATGATTCACTTTGTTTTCAATGGTGTCTATCCTTTACAAAATTTGATGCATGAGTTGTCTCATTTGAGCCCCCTTAGAGTCATTACTTTGACTCTCATTCCTATGGTTACCTCAATTTTGTTCTCCCTCATAATCCCCACGGGAACTTTCTTGTTGAGATCTAGAGGAGGAATCTTGAGCTCTTTCTTTAGCTCTTTACGGGTGATGGGAGGAATCCTAGAAGAGTGATATAACATAAACATAGGTATCTAGTTGAACTTTATGCAATGAGAAGGAGTGACTAAGTTAAACAAACATAGACCCTAGAGCTCCCAGTGTAGCAACCAGGGCTTTGATACCAAATGTAATGCCCCCGCTAGGGAACCCATAAGGAAAAGGTCTAAAGTAAAAATAAAAGCAACTAAACTTTTTTATTTCCAATATCAATATTGAGAACTACTTTGATAATCATGAATATGAACATGTCCTTGAAGGTTCCCTTAACGTTTATTTCTAATATTAAAAACCACTGATTCAATTATTCAACTTATGAATTCATTTTCTTACATACTTTACTTAGCATTTAGCTTTTAGGAATGAGATAGTAAGGAATAACATTGTTACTTCTTTCATATGCTTACATACATTTATCAATTCATCCTTTAGTTTCTTCCTTAATTACCCATGTCCAACACATAATTCATTTGTGCTTATCAAAACATAAATAAACTTTGCAATTTAGAAATCTTTACTTTTCAATTACATTTCAAGACTCATAAGAGAGATAGGGTAGAAATTACACAACTATAATCCTTTATTACATTATTCCAAGTTACCAATAAATACCCCCTTTTAATATTCCTAAAACTACCCTTACCAATTACATAACTTCATTTCTTCAATTTCCATTACAATTACATCAAATTTCTCAAAAAGGCTTACAATAGATAATTATATTTTGAATTATAATGGATATACAAAAGTGGAAATCTTCATCACCATCTAAGTCTTGAAACCAAGCCAAATCATGGACCATGAACAACACCTCGAAAGAGATTTTCCACCCAACCATGTGGAACTGTGGATTCCTACCCCTCGTGCTAGGAGATAAAACCAAGATACTCACAAGGTATAAGGAAATCTAAGGCTAATGAAACCATTCACCTAGAAATACCAAAAGAACAAATGTAAAAACTTAATAAAATACCACCACACTACAACACAAAGGTAAGGGTTATAGAATACCATCTAGGTGAGTTTCATCACACAACTTGTGTATTGGGATCCACCCTGGAAACCATGTAACCCTAGTCCCTTTTCATATTAAATATCCACCCTAGTAGTTACTCATGGGCCTGGTACTCCAACAGGTCTATGCGGACTATAACATCACTTATCTTTTATATCTTTTAGAAACTCCCCACCCAAGTTCATTTTATGGTTATCAATTGATTAAGAACCCACCCATATGATCTCCTAGCAGCCACTTTGGGCCCTGGAGCCTATGGTGAGCCACTCACCTAGGGTACCTAGTTTCCCTACCCAAAACATGTCATTAGAGAACTTGAAACCACTTCAAGTGACATATTCCATAGGTTGAGGAAACTCTCCTGTGTACTCAGACCCTTAAGATGAGTTGAAACCCTAAAAATATGTAGAATAAGAGTAAGAACAATGATTGTCAATCACAAGACACCTTAATTACAATTTCCAGGTGGCCTCATGCAGTACAAGGAGAAATTCGAGAGTTAAAAAGATACATACATGGATCAAAACACAAAACCAAGAGATACAAACCAAAAACCATACCATGAAGTACCAAAACTGAACCTCATGACCCCTAAAGCCCATACGAGTATTCTCACATCCTAGTATGAGTATTCTCATAGGATAGTACAAGTATTCAGGACCAGGCATCCAAACTCATACAAGATCCTGCTCAAAAATTCCCAAAATCATTTCAAGATTGATTTTATGGCCTAGATTAAGCATGAGATAGAACTAGTTGAGATCTCTGAGTACCACATCCATATCCCCTCTCCAAATCATATCAACCCTCCATCCAATAAAAAACTAAAGCTATGTAATTTGTTTTTAACAAAACATTGACATAAAAATGCATAAAGGATTAAAAAGGAAAATACTTGTAGGAGTTCCTAAACTTTCCTAAAACATGAATAGATAGATAAATGAAATCCTTCACAACCATAATACAACCAAACAAGCATCCCAGATAGGAATTTAAAAGAGTAAATTCACCTACTATCCACCATGCTTCCATATTTTCCCTATTAAATCAACCCAACACACTTATGACATGCATTTCCTAATCAATCATTTTATTTAAAAAAAGATACAGTACAGACAAATGAATATCATATTTTTAAAATCACACACACACACACACATTTGTAGACATTAAGATATTCTTTCTAGTTTCGGATCCTACTTGGAGTCCTGCGTATAAAACCCTTTAATGTTGAGCAATCCTCAACTCTCCACCTTCTCGTATGATCCAACACCTTCCTTCCAAGCTTTAGGATGATGGTTATCCTCACTAGAAACACCCCCAACTCCCTATGATATCAAAACAACTCCTTCCTCACATATATTTTCCTAACTCCAAACTATATCCTCTTTTCTAAAATTTCTTCTCTGAATCCAATATATCAATTTCTTCTCTGAAACCCCCAATCTAGAAATTTCTTCTCTAATCTCAACCCATCAATATTTCCTAATAAAAATAGCCAACCATATTGTTGGAGGAGTTGCTTTACGGGAAGCAACTGATCCGACCACTATAGTTGGTTCACAAAACAACTCCTATACATTCTCATGAACCTTAATTAAATGTTTTAATTTTAACCAACTTATTTTACTTTACCAAGACAATAAATATGTTAAAGATAAATAGAATTCCCAAATAACTCATATAGCCCAATGGTAAACTAGCTAGCCCAACTCCTAGGAGGTCTCAGGTTCAAAACTCCTAGGCAATCTAGTTTTGCTAATTAAGTAATTTACATTTATTTATTTTATTTTATTCTACAAATATATTATTAACTTTATAATCATGTATTCACATATAAAAACATTCACACATACAAATACACATATCTATATATATTTATATACACGTAGGTATATATGTGTGCACCCATATATACATACACATATATAATAAATTACACCACATAATTTGATACATCCAAATTTATATTTATATAAGAGAACAAAAGAGTGAGAAACATAATACATAACATACATATTGGAACAATGAGAACATACTCTACTAACAAAACATAAATCTCAAATTCAACAAAATAATAATACTGCCCAATCCTCCAAATAGGGTAACTTCCTAAATAGGGACCTAAGCCAACAAGGGTTCCTTGAGATAATCTTGGTAATATATCCACACAACAACATTTGAGGATTTGAAGGCACGCTCAAACCTGTGTAGCTAGGTGAAGTCAATACTTGGTACCTGCATCCTCCATCACCAAACCGAGAAAAACATATACACCAATGCACACACATATACATACATACATACATACATGCATGCATGCATCCATACATACAGACACACACACACACACGCACACACACACACACAGATATATATATATATATATATATATATATATATATATATATATATATATATATATATATATATATATATATATATATATATATATATATATATATATATATATATATATATATATATATATATATATATATAGTGGCATACAAGGAGGGGGAGTGCGATATCATGTAGATCTCCTATAGAAGTTACTACGACTACCTCCCCTCATCCCACATGCACATCATACAGTATCGATATCAAAGCATAATTGGTTTAGTATGGTTAACTCCAAAATAATCATAACTCCATAATGTAAAACAAGAAATGAGTCATCCTCATGAATAATATAATCATGTATATAAACAAAAGGTCACACTAATACTTTAAATCAATTACTAACTTTCATAAAACAATTTTATTATCCAAACATATACTCATAATGTCTCATCATTTAATCAAAATAAACAAAACATAGAATCCATAATACTCAATGTAATTATGTTGTCAGTCCAAAATATCAGGGTACTAGGGTGGGCATTACAAATTGACTACTATTTGATTGGGTCTAGAGAGGCCAGGTCAATTGAAGCCACCTCCCCTCCATTTCCTTCTTGTGCATTGACATCAGAAGCATTAACCATAACTTATTGTGCATTGACAAGAGAACCATTAACAACATCTTCTTGTGCATTGACCTTTGCATCCACCTCTGTATCTGTGAAGTGCACGTCGTGAGTTACTCTTGCACTTATATTTCTCATTCTTATTGTATTTTGTTTGGGTGCCATGCTACTGACTTAACTTGCAACCACTTTGTACATATTAGCCATATACCAATTACCACATACCTGGGTTTACTTGTTTAAATTTAAGAGTGCATGTTAAATTATTCACATATATTTATGTGTGGATACAAATATGTGCCTATAAGTACATAGTAATATATTTATATATGTATGTGTGCATAGAAATATGCATATGCACACACATATGTGTGTATGTATGTATGTGATTATGTATGCATATTCATATATGTAGTGCATATGAGGACATGATTTTAGATCAATATGACCCCACAATTTATTAACATATCACAAGTAAGATTAAATATGATTAACAATGCATTTAGTTAATGTAAACTTACAATGCATACAGTCAATATAAACTTAAGAATGCATAGAGTCAATGTAATCTTGGAAATGCGTACATTTGATGATTACAAAGAAATACATAGACTTAATGACTAAAGATAAAATCATAAAGTCAATGTAAACTTAGCAATGCAAAGACATTCCATGTAATAATTTGACAGTATAATTAAAAAAATAGATTGACCGACTCAAACCCTCGATTCAATACTGAGAAATGGTTGAAACATACAAAGAAACTCTAAAATAAAATGAATACAATAATATTTCATGATTAAACTAGCATATTTAATCATATTCTTGATAATATACCTTATTTATTTGATGTTCCATATAATAATCTCACAATATAATATAATACAAATGCATATAATCATTGTCAACTTAAGAATGCATACAGTCAATGTAAGCTTAGAAAATGAGTAGAACCACTATAAGAAATAATTCAATGTCAACTTGAGATTGTATATAGTCAATGTAAGCTTAGCAAATGAGAATGGTGAACCAAAACTCTCATCACTTACAAAGAAGGAATGTCCACATGATGAAGCATTCATGGGAACAAAGTGGGAGAAGAAACTTCGAGAATGCAAACATAAGAAGAATACAAATTGGTTTATATGGATCTAGGGTGGGTAGATAATGGCCCCAATTTGGTCTCTTATATGGCACATGGTGAGCATCAAACATGTTTAAGCGTTCAAGTATAGGGTGTCGGTAGATTTTGTTGGGTCCTTCATGGGGTATAAAAACATGGGCCCTCGATTACATGCATTAAAATTCTATTTTTTTGAGTTAGAGTAATGCATATTGTGTACACCTTACTAACTCAAAACAGTCTAATTTGAAGGCATTTAAGTCATGCATACAGTGACCACTAGCTTGATTTATGAAAAACATGAGATAACAAAGTGAAAATAGTGAAATTTGAGAATCTGAAGTTTGAATGCATCTAATTAATCATAGTGTGAACACCTTACTAACTCAAACAATATAATTTGAAGGCATGTAAGTAACACATACAATGAAAACTTGAAATAACTTGATTTATGAAAAAATGATATAACTTACTAAAAATAGTGTAATGTGAGAACGCGAAATTTGAATGCAAATAGACTAATGCATACTATGAACACCTTACTATCTCAAAATAGTATAATTTGAATTCATATAAGTAATGCATACACTAAACCCTAGCTTATTTTTTGAAAACATGCAATAACTAACTAAAAATAGTGTAATGCGAGAACCTGAAATTTGATTGCCTCTAACTAATGCATTGTGAACAACTTACTAACTCAAAACAATATAATTTTAATGCATCTAAGTAATGCATACAATAAACTCTAGCTTGATATATGAAAATATGAATTAACTAACTAAAAATAGTCTTATGTGAGAATACGTAATTTGAATACCTATAAGTAATTGTAAGATGAAAAATATGGACAAATAGGGTTTGGAATAATGAATATGAAAGAGACCCTAAACCCATATTTTATATATACATTTGAATTATAAGGGGATGGAATGTAAATTTGGAAATGCTAATATGGAAATGAAGAAATAAAAGTACTTACCTTCGAAAAAGAACCTGTCGAAAACCCTGTTAAACAATCTCAGAAACTGCTGATTTTTACTAATGTGAATCGAAATTGCGAGATCTACAAAACCTAGAAATATTTTTCTTTTCTGAGGGAGGTTGACCTTGACCCAAATAGCGGGGTATAATTTTACCCCAGGGCACAATCTTACCCCCCACTAAAGGTTGACCTTGACCCAATTGCTCTGAAGGAAATTTTGTTCGCGGATCCCGAAAGTTTGGTGAAAAGGGTATCCAAATTTGCTTTGATATTCATTGTTCAGCACCTGCACTTGTAAGAAAAAAGGGTTTTGTTGTTTGGATGAGGGGTTTGCCTTGGTCAAACCCTAGTTTGGAATCAACCTTAATAATGGAATTGAAATAGAGAATGCTAGCAAGTAGTAGAAGTAGATCTAACAATGAAGCTATGATATTCAATAGAAATGCAATTGTATTTGAAATGCAAAAAAGTATATTGATATGAAAGCTTGGACTCAACAATGTAAATCAAAACCATAAATGTAAATCTAAAACCTCCATGATTGTATGCTTGGAATCCACCTTGAAAGGAGATGAATGGATCTTGAAGATGAACAAAGGAAGATCACACCACCATGATGGATAGATATAGGGTTTTAATGATAAATCTTGAATGCTTGAACCAAATCCCTTCAAAGGATTGAATTCTTGAATCCTTGATCTTCAATGGAGAACTTGAATGCTTGAATGGATGATTTCTTGAATGCTTGCTCACTTGATTTTCTTGGGAGAAGACTTGATCTCAAAACTTGATGCTAAAACTTGATGGATGCTCATGAATAATTGATGGAGAAAATGAGAGAGGAAGGTTTCCTTTTATAGTGATCTAGGGCACAAACTTCTAGAGAGGCTGACATAGGAGATTTAAATCCCAATTAACCTTAACCCCTAGAAATAGACCTAGATTAAATGCAATTTAAGAGTTTACCATTCTAAAATTTGAAACAGTCAACTCAGAAGCGGGAAAATAAAACTTTCTGAAGCCCAACATCCCAAAGCCTCTGGAACTTGAAAATTGGACCCAGGGTCAGGGTCAAGGTCAACTCTGCCCTAGGTTAGGATCGAGGTCGACTCTACCCTAGGCCAGGGTCAAGTTCGACCTTGACCCAGGAAGTTGACCTTGACCCTGAGGTCATAGATCTCAAATTCTCAGGATTAGGTGCCAGAAACAGGCTGGAAATGGGTGGAGAGAGAAGCAGAACATGGGGAAAAATCTAGATCCATGCAAATACCTATTCAAGGCACTTGACAGGACCCTAGACCACTTATTTGGAGGGCTAAATGTTCTTAACATGGAAGTGCTTCCATTTTAAGATGATACATTAAGCCCCCACTTTAGCAAGAGTATGGATTCAGTGCAAACTCTTGGCAAAGGAGAAGAAAGATTCTAGTGGATTCACAACGAGATAAAATAAAACTCAGTTAGGGTCATGAGCCCCCAAGCTAAGGATTATAACTCAACATACACGCACGAGGGTGCAAAAACAAAGAAAAACAACAAAGACAAAGCTAAAAGACACAAAAAGAGGGGTTAGTACTAAAACAAACCCAAATCAACTAGTAAAGGAAACCTTGCTAAGAAATGATTCCTATACTAATATCATATTTGGAAAGCTATCATAAAAGCATAAATGATTACATAAGAAATACAAGAGCAACACTATAAATAACATAGCTTCATGATCTAGTCCTACTAGCATGAAAGTGAAAAGAGAGAAAGGGAAAAGAGTGATTACATCACCCAGTCGGATGCCCACCTTACCATGAATCACCAAAGAGGGAGAGCCCAATAGGTGGCCAACCTGATAGTTCACCCAAAAACTGTGCTTTGAAATTGTAATGCATCTTCTGACGGCTTCTGGAATACCCATAGATGCACCTTCTTGTATCACCATGGAATATAAAATGCGTGTCTCCTCAGGATTTAGCAACTTATGTGCGTTACCTTTGAAAGATTTAGCATATTTGAAAATTGAAAAATGCATGTTTCTTCAGGATTTAGCAACTTATGTGTGTTACCTTCCGAGGATTTAGCATATTGAAAAATTGAAAAATGCTCATCTCTTCAGGATTTAGAAACTTATGTGCATTACCTTCCGAGGATTTAGCATATAAATGATAAACTATAGTACAAGGGAGACCCTATATATGCCCCCCCCTTATCGTGGTTGTCTACTAGACATGATAAGGAAGAGAAGGAGGATACCTACTTCACAAAGTAAGGAGATATCCTATTTAACAACAATGTATACTACATTCTTAGCAAAGGGTATTGACCCCTACATACAAGAGTATAGATAATCATGAAAAGGATATGTCACTCATGGGAAAAGTATCCTCAAAGAAAAATAGATCTTATCAACAAGACCCCCACCATAGAGGAGTGCTTTTAGATAAAATATCATCTTTTAGAGAGAAACAAAGATTCAATCATCAAACCCCCTGTAATCAAGAGGAAGAGGAACCTTTGATAAAAAGAATCAAAATCTAACCCTATAGCCAGGGCAAGAATTTATGAAGAACATAATTTGCAAAATAAAGAACAAGTGATGACCTAGGACAACAACCTCTCACATAAAAGGGTATCCATAGCCAAAACCTTAGTCAATATAATGAAATAATGTTTCCAAATAAATAAATGCCACTAAGTTAAGGAAAGCAGATCCCTAGACAAAGAGAAAGAAAGAAGAACCTTCCCCCCCAAAGATGAAAGCAAGGGATACCTTTGCAAAACAAATGTCTTAGAAAAGATATCTTGAAAGGATAACTATGGGTGATTACGAACATAATACAAAACCATAGAGAGGAAAGATAGAAAGAATAACAAATTAAGCTAAAAACAAAATATATGCTAAGAGCACAATGGATCCTAGAGAACTAGAAGAAATACCTCTTGCCCCCTCGTTAAGAGACAATAGGGGGAAAGAGATATATTATAGAAGAATGAGGGGTAAAATTATGAAGAAATTGTAATATCACATGAGAGTGAGATAAAATTCCTAAAGCAACTCTTTCTCTAACATACATCTTTAAATGCACATAATCAACAAGTAAATGTGATTTTACTATAGTGGAGAGGATATTTGTACGTGGAGAAGTCATATTTCAGCATAGATTTAAAGATTTCTATGTAAGTCAAATAATTTAGATAAAAAGGGGAAGGTAAAAAGAATTCTTGCACATTGCATCATGAACCATAGTTTGAGCCCCATCATAAGTGTGGGAAGCACTAGGAATAGCATATGGAGAATTAGGAATATTAGGAATGTTAGGAATCAGATTAGGAAGGATAGGTTTAGGATTAGGAAAGATAGGATTAGGATTAGGAAGATTAGGAAATGGTGTATCATCTACCAAATTCTTCACATAATCCAAAAGAGTAATAGGTCCGCCACACAAATTCTTAATGAAAGTTTTGAAAGTAGGAAGGCAAGTATTAGTCAATCTCATAATAGCATAGTCACTGCAAAGGATTTGAAATGTTTTAACATGAGTGACAGGGTCTCCCTTACCATCACAATTCTCAAGATGCGGCATATCGGCCTGCTAAGGAACATGAGCATGAATAATGTCTAAGGATAAAGGACTACCCATGTCACATGTAGGAATACTAAACTTGGATTGAGTTAAGGATGCAAGTTGTTGTTGTAAAGAAGACACAATTTGAGCTAGATTATTGATTGTGGAATCAATAGGAGACATAGAGACATTAGGAACACTAGGAAAAGTGTAAGAAGCAATGGGAATGGAAGAAACAACCAGAGGAACACTTGGAACCATAGTTGGAAGAGGGTTGGAATAGGTATAAGAAACACTATGGTAAGAAGGTTGTGAGGTAGGTAAAGACACCGGTGGAAGACTCATAGGAAGAGATGAAAGAGATGTAGTCACCAAAGGGGGAGTGTAAGTAGGAATGTTGTGTAAAGGAATGAAAGAAGGTTCCACACTAATGACAGGAGAAGTGACTCCTAGATCTTGAGCTAAAGGTTTATCATTTAAATGCACAAGATGAGTGATATCACTCATGAGATTAACACCTTGATCACTATCATAGAGGACTTTCTCAAAGGCCTCTATAGCTTGAATAGGATATTTAGTATATGACATTCTAGGTGCATCAATGTTCTAAATAGTGGAACATGAAGGTAACCATGCACACACCCTATGATAAAGGTCAATTGAAGAGGTTGTAGAGGAGGATGAAATATGAATAGGATCAATGGAGATCTTATTCAAACAACTTTAATTCTCACTTCTATGTACCTCATTAAGGGATCTATCATCTTTTGAAATAAAAGCCCCCATCAAAGTTGTCAAAACAAAAATCATACATTTTGAACACAAAGTAAAACTACAAGCATGAAAAAGTAAATATTTTTGTAATTTTGTAAGAAATTTTGTAATTTTTTTGTATTTTTGAAATAGAAATGCAAGAGCATAAAATAAATCTACTTTTATAAGCATGCAAGATCTAACACAAGATGCAAATCTAACACCAAAAAGAAAGAGTTGTCGTAAACGGGTTCACCAAAATGTAAGATGAAGGTGAATACACAAGATAATACAACAAACACAATAGGACATCTAATTCCACAAAAGATAGGGGGTAAGCTTATCTAGTTCACCAAAATGTAAGATGAAGGTGAACACACAAGACAATAAAAAGGGAGATCTGACACCAAAAATAAAGAGTTGTTGTAAAATGGGTTCACCAAAATGTAAGACAAAAAATATGGACGAATAGGGTTTGGAATAATGCATATGAAAGAGACCCTAAACCCATATTTTATATATACATTTGAATTCTAAGGGGATGGAATGCAAATCTGGAAATGCTAATATGGAAATGATGAAATAAAATTACTTACCTCCGAAAAAGAACCTGCTAAAAGCCTTGTTAAACAGTCTCAGAAACTGTTGATTTGTGCGATCCTAAATTGAAACTACGATATCTACAAAACCCAGAAATATTTTTCTTTTCCTAGGGAGGTTGACCTTGACCCAAATAGTGGGGTAAAATCTTACCCTAGGGCATAATCTTACTCCCCACTAAAGGTCAACCTTGACCCAACTGCTCCAATGAAAATTTTGTTCGTGAATCCCAGAAGTTCAACAAAAAGGGTATCCAAATTTGCTCTGATATTCACCATCCTGCACCTGCACCTGCAAGAAAAAGGGTTTTGTTCTTTGGATGAGGGGTTTCCCTTGGTCAAACCCTAGTTTGGAATCAACCTTAATAATGGAATTGAAATAGAGAATGCTAGCAAGTAGTAGAAGTAGATCTAACAACGAAGCTATGATATTCAATAGATATGCAATTGTATTTGAAATGTAAACAAGTATATTGATATGAAAGCTTGGACTCAACAATGTAAATCAAAACCATAAATGTAAATCCAAAACCTCCATGATTGTATGCTTGGAATCCACCTTGAAAGGAGAATGAATGGATCTTGAAGATGAACAAAGGAAGATCACACCACCATGCAGATGGATAGATCTAGGGTTTGAATGATGAATCTTGAATTCTTGAACCAAATCCCTTCAAAGGCTTGAATGCTTGAATCTTTGATGTCCAATGGAGAACTTGAATGCTTGAATGGATGATTTCTTGAATGCTTGCTCACTTGATTTTCTTGGGAGAAGACTTGATCTCAAAACTTGATGGATGCTCATGAATAATTGATGGAGAAAATGAGAGAGGAAGGCTTCCTTTTATAGTGATCTAGGGCACAAACTTCTAGAGAGGCTGACATTGGAGAATTAAATACCAATTACCCTTAACCTCTAGAAATGGAAATAGCTGACCCAAAAGCGGAAAAATAAAACTTTCTGAAGCCCGACATCCCGAAACCTCCGAAACTTGAAAATTGGACCTAGGGTCAGGGTCGAGGCCAACTCTTCCCTAGGTCAAGGTTGAGGTCGATCTTGACCCAGGAGGTCGACCTTTACCCTGAGGTCATAGATCTCAAATTCTCAGGACCAAGTGCTAGAAACATGATGGAAATGGGTGGAGAGAGAAGCAAAATAGGGGGAAAAAACCATATCCATGCAAAGACCTATTCAAGGCACTTGACATGACCCCATACCACTTACTTGGAGGGCTAAACATTGTTAACATGGAAGTGCTTCCATTTTAAGATGATACAATAATGCATAGTGCGAACACCTTACTAACTCAAAATAATATAATTGAATGCATCTAAGAAATGCTTATAGTTAACACATAGATATGAACATACAATGAACAAACACATATGGAAAAAAATATTAATGGTATAATAGGGTACCAACCTAAACAAGAGAAGAATCTTCCAAAGGAGCTCTAGATTATGTAGAGAATAATCAACCCAATAGAGGCAACAAACAATAATCAACACAAACACAAGGAATTTGCAAATGAAAATGATAGAGGAAATTGCCTCTTATAGGAATTTGTTCATTAATTTGTGGTTGGTAAATTTGAATTTGAAAATAGAGTGGGAAAGAATCAGTCATTTCATGGTGTGCTTGCACTTGCTTGGCATTAATTATATAATTCATGCGATGGCTTAATGAATTCAATTTTGTTTTTGAATTTTTCATTGTTTATTTGGTTTATTGGCAAGCCTTACACCACTAGTTGTCTATGCAAGTACAAATTACAGTTGGAGAAACTTTCTGAGGATGTCATAGGATTTGTGGGTGAATATGCAGATGAGAGCATTGGAAGTTCAATTTTATTTTTATTAAAACATATTATGCACCAATAGTTGTGCATACTTATAGGTGACTGAACATATTATGCAACAATAGTTGTTCATGTTTGTAGGTGACTGAACATATTGTGCACCAATAGTTGTGCATGTTTGTGCATAAATACAATATGTTTTAGTACATAAATAGAATATATTATGTCTTGGAAGATTCCATTATATTTGTATTTATAAACAATGTAGTTTTGTTTAATAACAATGTTACTTTTTTTGTTGCAAGTTGATGTGTATTATGAACATGAATGTACCAATATTCATGCACTAGTAATATTAATTTATAGTGATATGGTGAACGGTAATTGGGGTATGCAATTAATTTCTTGTGGCACTTTTGTTTTGTAGGTAATGGCTACCAACATGATTTTTTTGGGGGGTCAACATGACAAAAAGGTCATGGTTATTGGACCCCCTAATGGTTATTGGGTCCTTTCCCCTATGAAACTTAAAAAATTAAACTTCTCTCCAAAGCTTCAAAACACTTCCCTCCAATTTTTCAAAGCATAAAATAACATGTTTTTCACTATTGACCAATTCAAGAAGGCAACATACTTAGAAAGATTGTCATTTATTTAGTCATTTTTTTGTGTGAATACTTATTTAGTTGTGATTTTTACCTGATGACCAAATTGGTCATTTATTTATTCATTTATAGATGTGTTACAAAAAATGACTAGAAATTAATTATTTTTACTTGTGACTAAATTTTTTATTCATCTAGCCAAATTTTTCATAGTGTTGGAATTCTTGATCCTCTACCATATTTTTCATAATTGCAACACCTAGCTTTAGTGATAAGGGCAGTTTAGATCCAATTCCATACACTATCTTGAAAGGCGACATGCCTATATCCTTCTTGGGAGTCATTTATCTTCCCACAAAACTTCATACAACTTATTGTACCATCTCCTTTGATTCTTAGTCTCTAGCTTCCTCATTATGGTGATCAAATTTTTGTTGTTGGATTATGCCTATCCATTACCCTAAGAGGAGTAATCTAATGAGTGTTCTAGGGTGATATCATTTTCACAATATAGTAGATCTACTTTTGAAGAGGAAAAACTTGTGGAATTGTTTATTACCTTCTTTAGACAAACTCCAAATCGAACCAAAATGTTTTCCTTGATGAAATTACGAATAGATTATAATTAGGTTTTACTTGCTAGAATAGCTTCCACTTATTTTGTAAATTATGGGAGTGTATCATTCTAGAGGGAGGATTAATTGGCCCAATTATATCCAAACTCCATTATTGGAAAGGCTCCTTAATCACCATAAGCTTAAGGGGTAAAGTAGTCAGATGCGGTTTTCCAACAAACTGTTTGCATTTCTCCCAGTTAAACCCCCAATGATAGGCATCTTTAGACATCCCTAGCCAATAATAGCATTGCCAAGTAATATATTATAGGTGGTAATTGTGGATGAATAATTCTCTTTGTAGACTTTGTCTTGGAAGGTTTTCAAAAGCTTCTATTGTTGCTCCTTATAAACATATCTTAAGAAAGTTTCATCTAGGCTTCTCTTATATAGAGTATCATTCCAAATCACATACTTTTTGGCTTTTATTTTTAGATTCCTTATTTTTTTAGGTGACAAACCAATAAGATATTTTCCATATGTGAGATAATAAGAAACATTTGAAAACTATGGGTCTTGTAAGCTTACCAACAAGGCTTGAGAAGATTCCCCCTCAATTTTTGGCTCATTTGTTGCTATTATTTTGCACAACCATCAACCTCTGACAATATTTTTTGGTTTGATTTTGTATGCACCCAAAAATGGTCACCTAGATTTTGGGCCCCATTTATTTGATTTATCAATCCTGAATCAGTTTTATTAATAATCAATATTCTCAACATTATCAATTTCTTGATCAAATCTTAATTTCAATCATATATTGGATTTTTATCCTTGGGCTAACCATTTATCCTAAGTCTTTATTTAATTAAAAGGAATATTTCCTCCCCTTTTGATTAAATAAAAAGCCCCACTTTTCCTCTTATCCTAAGTTGCACAAATAAAGCATTATTCTTATTTCACAAAAAGGAAAAAAATACTTTTTGTCTCACATGAGGCTCAAAAGTCAACACTTCAATCTCATTGGAAGGATACTTGTGCACATGGATTGCTCCTCTTTCAACCTCCACTGTTGATTAAGCCCTTTTGCCTCTTAATCTCCATGGTCCATTCTTTCTCATTTCCTATAAAAGAAGAGCTCTCTTCTCATTTAGGATCCCATGTTTTGAATGCTAATCTTATGCTACAGGAATTCTTGGAGACTTTTGGAGCTTTTGGAAACTTTATTGTTCGTAGTCTTTCATTCTTGCATTTTAGCTTCATTTCATAGCTTAGTTTTCTTTTATGCAATAGATTAGCTTCACATAGCTTAATTAGGAAGGATTTGTAACACTTGTTCTTTCCATTTCATAGCTTAGTTGCATTGCATTTTCATTTCCATAGACTAGTTTGCATTGCATTTTCATAGTGATTCTTGGGGATATTGGCACTCTTTCCCTTATCCTCATTCGAATCTCTCATTGTATGGTTGACTAGCAAGGTCACAAGCTCAATAGCTCTAGCTGAGAGCAAATTCATAATCTTGCAACTCCATGCATAAAGAGCTATGGATCGATTTGTGAGGGCTTATTGTTGAGTTATCTTGCATGTAAGAATCCATAGAAGTGCATCACCTAGACTTTGGGCCCCATTTATTTGATTTATCAATCTTGAATCAGTTTTATCAATAATCAATATTCTCAACATTATCAATTTCTTGATCAAATCTTAATTTCAATCATATATTGGATTTTTATCCTTGGGCTAACCATTTATCCTAAGTCTTTATTTAATTAAAAGGAATATTTCTTCCTCTTTTGATTAAATAAAAAGCCCCACTTTTCCTCTTATCCTAAGTTGCACAAATAAAACATTATTCTTATTTCACAAAAAGGAAAAAAGTACTTTTTGTCTCACATGAGGCTCAAAAGTCAACACTTCACTCTCATTGGAAGGATACTTGTGCACATGGATTGCTCCTCTTTCAACCTCCACTGTTGATTAAGCCCTTTTGCCTCTTAATCTCCATGGTCCATTCTTTCTCATTTCCTATAAAAGAAGAGCTCTCTTCTCATTTTAGGATCCCATGTTTTGAATGCTAATCTTATGCTGCAGGAATTCTTGGAGACTTTTGGAGCTTTTGGAAACCTTATTGTTCTTAGTCTTTCATTCTTTCATTTTAGCTTCATTTCATAACTTAGTTTCCTTTTATGCAATAGATTAGCTTCACAT
This sequence comes from Chamaecyparis obtusa, assembly GCA_027943335.1. Classification (NCBI taxonomy): domain Eukaryota; kingdom Viridiplantae; phylum Streptophyta; class Pinopsida; order Cupressales; family Cupressaceae; genus Chamaecyparis; species Chamaecyparis obtusa. Next base: position 2,539,450 of record BSBK01001331.1, on the reverse strand, counting down.
AGCTTAATTAGGAAGGATTTGTAACACTTGTTCTTTCCATTTCATAGCTTAGTTGCATTGCATTTTCATTTCCATAGACTAGTTTGCATTGCATTGCATTTGCATAGTGATTCTTGGGGATATTGGCACTCTTTCCCTTATCCTCATTCGAATCTCTCATTGTATGGTTGACTAGAAAGGTCACAAGCTCAATAGCTCTAGCTGAGAGCAAATTCATAATCTTGCAACTCCATGCATAGAGAGCTATGGATCAATTTTTGAGGGCTTATTGTTGAGTTTTCTTGCATGTAAGGATCCATAAAAGTGCACTACTTTTGTGTGTACATTTCTGGTGCCCACCGTGGGGCAAAACATTAGTGTTTTGTCCTTTCATTCCTGCATTTCCGTCAATTTTTCATCAAATTTTTAGTGTTATTTTCGGCCTCTGGTTTTTCTGTCTCAGAGTGTCACGCGACAGTTTACCAGTGTCACATGACAGTTCTTTGTATATAGGCGTAACACTTTTTGAGTGAAAAGTGTCACCCCCTTTGGTAGGAAGTGTCACTTGTCTTTGAGCGAAATGTCGTCTGCTATTGGGTGAACTGTTGCCCCAGGTCTGAACTGTCGCACTGTTATGCAGAGAAGTGTCGTGCAACAATCCTGCTATCACAGTGTCACCTATACCCGACAGTGAATCCTTTTGGCCAAATTTAGACTTGATTAGCTTGCTGTTTCTTTCATTTACTTCAATTAGATAGAGTTAGCTTGCATATTTCATTTGGAATCTTGCATATTTCATTTAGATTTTAGATTTTGCTAACCTTGTGGGCCTAACTAGTTGTGGTTTTAGGTGCCTTTGCTTAAGAAATTTGCCAAAAATTGCATGTCAAAGAGGGCTACTAACGGTTTTTGCAGGGCTGCCCAAAAAGCATAAAAACAAAAAAACAAAAATTTTGCTTGTGATTTATTTCCTTTCAAGTGTGGCATTCACTAATTGTATTAGGAACTTTAATACCTTGTGAAAGAGATTTTGAGGTGGTAGGAGAAGTATGCTCTTCACCTTTAGGTGAATCAAAAAATCTTAACCCATCTTAAGGTTTTGGAAGCAAGGGAGTAATTGAATCTCTTTGCTTGGTGTGTTTGGGAGAAGTTTTTGAGATAGGGGAGTATGCTCTTCACCCTTGAGGTGAACCAAAAACCTTGAACCTCAAAAATTATCCATTTTTGTTTAGTTTAGGAATCCTTTAGCGGGCCTACTCTTGAGCAATCAAGAGGAACGACTCAAGTGGGGACAACCTTGTCATCATTTTCCTTGGTGGCGAGTGATTCCAACTCACTATAATCTCAAGGCTATCAAGGACACCAAAAACCTTGGTAGACATAACACTTGTCTTCATTTGATGTGAGTAGCTCATGGGATTGCGACCATGAAGAAAACATTGAACAAGAATGCTTAAGGTACTCTTGAGGCCGCGAGGTCCGAGTCCTCTTTGAGGAGCAAGAAGGGGTGTTATGAATGGAAATCCTTATTAAGAACCATAGATAGAAGCCACCTTATTTTAGCTGCTTATCTTCTTAGTGCAAGGATTGATCCAAGTGGACTAACCCGGATCACCCCAAGATACTCACCACATGTGTCCCTTTGGTTGTGTTGTTTGACACTTCCACGACAAAGCCAATATCTCTTGTGGGCAACCACTTGGTGTGAGGCAAGGGGGCATCAAGTTGTGGGCTAAGTTGGTAAGTAATGAGCCTTGTCCTTCTAGGTAGTAATTTCTTGAATTATCTTCGTTTGTGCTATACCAGTGTAAATATTCTCAACATTCAAACAAAACGGTAGCATTCATAAGGTTTTCTATTTTGATATCACAAGTGCTTGTCTTGGCAGGGTTGCTTTTGCCCTTGTTTCAAGTGTTCTATGACATGTTTGATCCCATACTGTTTGCAAACCTGTCAATTTACTGCTATCATTGTGATTGAAATCGAAAAAACCTTCAAACTAAAATTTTGATCAAACTGTCCTTAAAATTGAGATTTTTAGCACTCACACGTCAAGAGTCATATAATACTAAAAATTCATCGCACATCCCCCTGAGAATTGTCATCATTGAGCTAATTTGTGTCATCTTCTAGTCTTCCTTGGTCATTCTAGGTCGGATCTTAGGTGTTGTGACATGTTGCTCAATACCCATATGAATTTCAATGGTATCAAATTGCAAACAATGACTCTTGGTCTTCTTTCTTCCACATCTATCATGTCTTCCTAGTCTCCCATTTTCATCCTTTATCTTCTTTCTTCATACTTCTTCCTAAATTCTTCATGTCTTCTTGATTCCTTTCCTCTTATTATCTAGTCTACCTTCTTCTATTCATTTCTTCCATGCTTGATTCCTTCTCTTGTACAACCATGAATTTCAACTACCTTGCCATGGAACCTCTCTTAAGAATGGATGATCTTGAACTCATTTCTCAATTTGAAGAATTTTATTCCTCCAATGGTTCTTCTAAATATGGCATGGGTGATAAACTTATAGAAAAAATAAAAGAAAAGTCGAATGAATCAGATGCCTTTGCTAGAATCATCCACATGATCCTGTCACAATCTCCTTCTTCCAAATATTATTCATCTTCTAAATTTTCTCATCATTCCTCACATTCTAAGTCTTATCATGACTCTTATAAACATTACTCACATTCTTCATCTTCCAAATCTTATCATGACTCTTCTAAATGTTATTCAAATTCCTCATTATCCAAGTCTTCTTCTTCCATTAGGTCTTCACCTTCCTCTTCTTCACAATCTTGTTCCTCTTCTACTTCTCCCAAGAGTCTTACTTCTCTTCAGAAGACATACCATAAAGAGCAATGTGATAGTCCTTGTGATGTCTCTTCCACAAAGAGTGACACACCTATGATGACTATGATGATGGACAATGTAGTGATGCCCATGAAACTTCTATTCCTAAGCATCATCCTCGTGGTACACTTGTGATTTTAAGGGGGAGTCGTATTGGGTGACTGTGATGGTGATCCATATGACTCTAAATTTGAAGAATTCTTTGATGATTTTTGTGAACAATACAATATTCTTACTGAGGAAGAGAAAATCTACCGCGCTGATTTCAAACGTCAAAAGAATCTCTCCTCTAAAAGTTCTCATGTTGAAAATAAAAGTTGCACTCTCAAGCAAGATCATATTAATGTTGAACCTTTGTCTTGTGATGGTTCTCTTCCATCCTCTACTTCCTCCAATACCCACACACTTCCTAAAGCTTCTGAGTCTTCCAAATCTTTCATAAATCTTTCATCCAACAAAGATCTTAATGCTTTCCATGTGGTTCCCTATAGTTATTCTCAAGGGCCACCTCTTAAAGATACTCAAGCTAACCTTCACTTGGCTACAAATACTTTCAATAATGCTAAACATATATAGCCTAAGCCTTTAAATGCTATAATACCTACTTTAGCTATTCCTTCACCATCTCTTCCAAAGTCTTCCATACAATTCCAACATGCTTCCTTGTCCTTAGAAGTGGCTCCATGTCAAGAGGACTCTAAAAATGATAAAGAAAAGAACATAAAGAAAGATCAAGATCAAGAACCCTCCATGTCATCCAATCCTATTCATAATATCTCTCATTTGTTTCATGGTTCTTTTGATCCTTTATGCCCTTCCTCATTCATTCCACCATGTCTTAAATCTTCTCTTAGGCAAGATCGAGCTACTACTCACATCATTAAGCTTATTGATAATCAAAATAACCTTACCACACTTGCGCTTTCCATAGATGATACTTCCATTAAGGTTATTAAAAATGGTGTTGTTACTACTAATGTTAAGCCTATTGAAGATCAAGAAGCAAATTTTGCACTTGTGTTATCCAAAGGTCCTTGTCAAGATCAAAGCCTTCCATCTTCTTGTTCTACCACTCCATGTTCACTTCCACTTTCTGCTCATATTCAAGATGTGCATGATCCTGTTGAAAACTCTAATGCTCACTCTAAAGATGCTGATGTCCTTGGTTGTCATATAGATGTTGATGAACTTACTGATTCTCCTTTTGTGTCTTCCACATCTATCCTTGGACCTCCTCCACCAATACTAAGGGCTTCATGTCTTCCTTCCATCTTGGGTCCTTATATCCCTTCACTTTCCCCTCCTAACTCTCCTAATTCATCATCCATCTTGGGTCCTTACGTCCCTCCATCTCCTATCTTTCCTCAAGATCAACATAGATGCATACCCTTGAATCCTTTTCATCCATCCACCCATCTAAACCAGTCATATCCTACTCCTTCTTCCACAAGTCCCAAGTCTTTTGGAAGTAACTTGAATGTTCAATACAAGAAAAGGAAGCAATACAAGAATCCATCAAAAAAAGAAGATCACCATGTCTCCTCTAATCGACATGCAAACATAAAGTCAAAAGAGATATCTAAGAAGAAAACTACAAGACAAGTGTGGGTTCCAAAATCCATCATTGAAGATATTCTCTTTAAATCATAAAAAAAAATGAACAGCCTAAGGCTATATGGATTCCAAAGTCTCTCTTGAAAGAGTCTAATATTGAACAAAAAGTAAAGTTGACATTCAAGCTTCCAAAGGCTTCCACTTCATCTTCTTCCAAAAATGATCTTCAATTCCATGCGCCTGAACCACAACCTCTGCTAAACATTCGCCATATTCTTTCTTGTATTCCTTCATTCACATTTCCTCCATCTTCTCACCACCCTTCAAGGTGTGTGTTGATGTTTATCTTGCCTTCATTTCCATCTACCCTTTCACAATCCTTCCATTCATTATCCTTCTACCTTCTATCCTTTTTCCTCATTTGCCTATTCCTCCTATCTTCCAATCTCACTCACTTTACATAAAACCTTACCCTCCATTTTTCTCTTCCATTTTCCTTTCCCTATCAACATATTTGAGCATATCAATTTGGATCCTTGGCATATCATGGTTTATCATTTCAAGGAGCATTATCTAAAAAGCTTGCCTTCTTCCAAAAATTTCAAAAAATAGAAAAAAAAAAAAGAAAAAAGAAAAAATTGAAAATGTACCATGGTGAAAACCTGGAAACAGGCACCTTGGTAGCAAGCATAAAGAGAAATAAATTCTTTTGAAAACCACTCCCTTGTGGCACCTTGGATAAGTACCATGATGAAAACCTGGCAATCAGGTATCATGCGTAGTTCTTCTACATGTTTCATCCATTCCGTCTTCTCTCTTTGATCTTGACAATGTTGACCTATACACAAACAATTGGCTATCTTGTGAGATATCTTACAATGATCTTGCTTTCATTCCTTTCATGTTTAGCCTTCATATTCATTTTCCTTCATTCATTCTAGCCTTTCCCTATCTTTTTCCCCTTTGGTCTTGATCTGATAAAAAAGAGTAAAACATAATGCTATGAAGTCTCTTGACATGTCTACTCCTTTGGACTGCATCCTTCCTTCTTTTGCAGTGTGCTTTTGTGACTTATCCTATGCTAGCCTCTCATTGCTTGTCCAAATGCATTTTACATGATAATTTTTCCCTAGCTTGAGTACTCTTGAGGAGTTTTCCATTGAGGATTTCTTCCCTTCAATCTCCTTCATTCTCATGTCTTCCATCTCTTCCGTCAGCTTGCTTATCCATCTTGTCCTCCACATTGCTAGATATTGGGACTACACGATGTGATCTTGCTTGGGAGTTTGATGCCCATTCTGTCTGGGGGCATCATTTGTACATACTTTATGATCCTGAAAAATACCAAAAAAAATTCATATATGATGCTGAAAGAATCCTAAAAAGCATAAACAGTCCTGAAAAAATACAAAAAAAATAAAAAATTTCAAAAATTTCAAAAAAATAGAAAAAGTGCCTTGGTGAAAACTTGGAAACAGGCGCCTTGGTAGCAAAAATTCAAAAAAAATGAAAAAAGAGAAACATTGCAATAAAAATCCAAGTGGTGAAAACCTGGAAACAAGCGCTACTTGAGGCCTTTGCACCCCTATTTGTTAGCATGCATCCTTGACACTTAGCCACTTTCCATCATGCCTTGACCTTATTTGACTTGGTCTAGAATTGGTCTTTATCTTTTTTCTAGGGGGCATAACTGTTCGCATAGGTCCTTTAGGTGCATTTGTCTCTTGGGGCATTTCACAAAAGGTGTTTTTCAACACCACCCCAAACAGTGTTTTTCAACACTACCCTTGCGTCGAGTGTTTCTTAACACTTATCAAATGTCTTACCCAATAGTCCAAGTGTGATGCGATATTTCTCATTGGCAAATGTGATACTCAGAGTTTGACTCTATGACCAACACACACGCACTTAAACAATCAACTCGTTGAGATATGTTGACTTTATTTTCTTTGTGTGCTGTCTATGAGGATTTCTTTGACGAGTGGTCTCTCCCTAAGAAGTTTTCGATGATGCATAGCTAGAAGACTGAGGGTATGAGAACATGTTTTATTTCTTTATCTGCTTGTGGGTATATTTTGTTGATCCTAACTGTCATGGGCATTTATGCTGGTCTTACTTGACACTATGGATTGACAAGGTATTATCCTTGACTGTTTTGCGAGTGCATGCTTCTAGCTATCTTGACTTTCATATGTCTTGATACAAGCATAATCTCACCATATCAAACTTAGGTAATCTCACTGCATTAGTCATCTTGACCTCCGTGTCTTTGATGCCTAGGTGAGATTTCCACATTTCTATCTGATATCGATCATATTCAGATCCACATAGTTATACTAGTGTGCATTATATGATCTTACGATGCTACCTAATGCTTGATGATGATAATTAGATGTCTATTAGTGTTGTGACCTTTCAAGTCAACCACTTTCATAGTAGCTTGCATTCCTAGGTTCATGTTAGTTTAGTTTTGCATCTTGCATATGGAGAGAGCTCTCCTTTTCATCTTACGTGGACCTATTGGTCAACTGTGCTCACCTTCCACTTCCTCTTGATCATGTTTTTCACTTCTTGTCTTTCATCTCACATCCTTTTCTATGACATTTTCACCCCTTTTATAGCATTTTGACTTTTTTTGACCGAATTTCAAAACACCTTGGAATTATGCAAAAATTGCACCCCTAGCTAATTTCGACGTCCTGGATCCATTTTTGGACTCGAAATTGAAATCTAAGGTCATCTTGATAGTCAAAATCGCATTTCAAAATTTTTCTTCTTCTACGCAGTTGATTGACCTTTTGAGGCATAATTCTTTGATCTTTGGTGGAATTTCTTCCTTCCATGTCTCTCAAATTTTCTAGTCTTTCATTCACTCTATTTCTAGTCTTCTATTTCTATTCTTCTACTTCCTCACTGGGGCATGTTTCATCACCTAATGGTTAATCTATTGACCTTTCCCTTCGATTATGATTTCCTCATGATTTGATCAAATCTTTTATCGATTTGTTGTTCTCCTCTATCTGATTTTGATTTCGATTCCGAGGGGGCAATACCTATGGGATTCTCATCCCTGATTCTCTTGATTTTCCTGATTTAGACATCTTTTGTGAGCTTTTGCTCAAATTTGAGATTCTTATCTCTTACTTTGAATGTGATCCTGAATTGACCTCATGTTCAAAGGCCTTTGTTTATGCTTTGTCCGGGTGTGATCCCGAATCGACCTCATATTTGAGTTGTTTTGTGATCCCAGATCGATCTCACATTTTAACTTCATTCTTTAACTACATGTGTTCCCAAATTGATCACACATTAGTCAAAGAGGGGCAAATGTATGCACCCAAAAATGGTCGCCTAGACTTTGGGCCCCATTTATTTGATTTATCAATCCTGAATCATTTTTATTAATAATCAATATTCTCAACATTATCAATTTCTTGATCAAATCTTAATTTCAATCATATATTGGATTTTTATCCTTGGGCTAACCATTTATCCTAAGTCTTTATTTAATTAAAAGGAATATTTCCTCCCCTTTTGATTAAGTAAAAAGCCCCACTTTTCCTCTTATCCTAAGTTGCACAAATAAAGCATTATTCTTATTTCACAAAAAGGAAAAAAGTACTTTTTGTCTCGCATGAGGCTCAAAAGTCAACACTTCACTCTCATTGGAAGGATACTTGTGCACATGGATTGCTCCTCTTTCAACCTCCACCACTGATTAATCCCTTTTGCCTCTTAATCTCCATGGTCCATTCTTTCTCATTTCCTATAAAAGAAGAACTCTCTTCTCATTTTAGGATCCCATGTTTTGAATGCTAATCTTATGCTGCAGGAATTCTTGGAGACTTTTGGAGCTTTTGGAAACCTTATTGTTCTTAGTCTTTCATTCTTGCATTTTAGCTTCATTTCATAGCTTAGTTTTCTTTTATGCAATAGATTAGCTTCACATAGCTTAATTAAGAAGGATTTGTAACACTTGTTCTTTCCATTTCATAGCTTAGTTGCATTGCATTTTCATTTCCATAGACTAGTTTGCATTGCATTGCATTTTCATAGTGATTCTTGGGGATATTGGCACTCTTTCGCTTATCCTCATTCAAATCTCTCATTGTATGGTTGACTAGAAAGGTCACAAGCTCAATAGCTCTAGCTGAGAGGAAATTCATAATCTTGCAACTCCATGCATAGAGAGCTATGGATCGATTTGTGAGGGCTTATTGTTGAGTTTTCTTGCATGTAAAGATCCATAGAAGTGCACTACTTTTGTGTGTATAGATTTCAATTTCATACTCTTGTGCCTTATAAATCCACACACCTTTCTTATTACATATGATCTCTCATTGAGTTAAGATACTCTTAACCACTAGATCCAGTACAAACATGACACCATGTGAATGCAAAATATAGAACCTAAATTGCTTCAACACCTTAACCACTAGAAAGGCATGTTTATCCATCCAAGAATACTTTAGTTCATGCTTATTTAAGGGAATACTAATAAAGGCAATTAGAGCTTCAGCTTTTCTTTTTTCTCCTGCAACATAATTATGGATAGGGTGTATTTTGATGCATAAGAATAGATGATAAAGTTTTTACTAAAATTTGGGTTTACTATAATAGTATATTGTGCTATGACCCTTTTAATATCATCAAAATATTTCTTTCCATAATCATTCCATTTGAAATCTTGGCCTTCTTTCATCATATCAACAATATGTTTCGTAATTACAAAAAATTTAGGTACAAACCTCCTCAAAAAGTTTACTTGATTGAAAAATGACTTGATGCCAATTATGTTTGATGGTAGGATGATTTGTTTGTATATCTTCATTTGAGACTATATTCCCAAGGATTTTTCCTTTTTATTACATATAATGGACTTTTTAGGATTTAATGAAATATCGTGTTCTTTGTATCTTTGTAAAACAATTTCCAAATTGTGCGAATAATAGATCCTCTTCTTTGAAAATAGGGTTATGTCATCCATGTATATTACTATAATCTTGTTTCTTAGATCTCTAAATGATAGGTCCATAGTTTGATGGAGGTGGTGCTAGCACTGATGAGAGAAAAAGGCATACAATTGTAGGCAAAAATACCCCATGACATGATAAATGTTATTTTTCATTGGTCCTTCTTATCCACTTTGATCTTATTAGACCTAGATAAACCATTTAACATTGAAACCAACTCTGATCCTACCATGGTCTACAACATGTGGCTCATGTTTGGGAAGTGATAATTATCATTTAGGGGTGACTGATTGAGATTTCTAAAATCTACATAGATTCTTATTATCTCTATGTTCTTATTCCAAATAAGAATAATATTGGCCACCCACATAGAGTGGTGGATAGGAAGATAATCCTGGCTTTAACCTCTTTGAATCTAGCATCATTAATCTTGGGATTTTAATTTCTCTACTTCTGACGAAGAGGAGTGGTCCTAGGCTTAAAAGGAATATGATGCTGAAATTATTTTCCCATAAAACTCTTCAGGTTATCATAGCACCATGAAAATACATCTTTATATTTAATAAAAATTTTATTCAACCTTTCTCCTCTTGTGTGCAACATTTGCCTACAGAAACCAACTTTGGACTATTTGCCTCTCTAATGTTCACATTTTCATATTCACATGATTTATTATTCATCTTAAGCATCTTCCTCCTAATATCCATCATGTCTATTAAATAATGATTCAAGAGAAACCATTCCCTTGGGAATTTTATTACCTTTGAGTTCAGTAACACCTTCAAGTAGGTCCTTCATGTCTAGAGATGATTATTTAGAATGAGCTTCACTACCTTCAAAATAAGTCTCCATGGATGCTTAAATGCTCTCTAAAAAGACTCTAAGTTGGATATAACTTTAAAAAACTTGCTATGATTCCACATTGTTAGTATCATTCTATTGATATTTGTCATTGATTTCATTGATTCATCCAACACTCTTATCTATGACCTATCCTTTTGGTCCAACAACAATGTTATTGGCACACATTTTGGTCTTAACAATGGTGTACCAAATTTTTGGTCCAATCCTATTTTTGGTATACTATGAGATATATTTTTGACATCTCTGACATTTTGTGATGTGCTCACACGATTCCATGTTTGGTGTGTGTGTGTGTGTATACATACATATATACATATTGTAAGATATAAATATATATATAAAGTATATAAAAATATATATAAAGTGAATATATATTTTTATATCTATGGAGTGTGATGGAATGTGTGTGTAGTGTGTTGTGGACATATATTACCTCCTAATCCAAGACAAGGAGATTCTAATTGATTAACTAAAAGGAGATGATCAATGTGAAAAGGAATCAACTAGTTATGGATAAAGAGGGAAAGGTGATCTAATTATAAAGCAATAAATCAGAAAGATTAGGATAAAATAAAACACTTATCTTGAAAGGTAGAACATTTGGAAATACATGTTTTCTGGTGTTTGTATTGAGTTTCTATAGATTTTGCAACTGGATCTGGAACTGAAACACAAAGATGGAGAAAACTCAAAAATCTTTCTCTTTTATGAACCAGGTCGACCTTGACCCAAATGAAGGTCAACCTTGACCCCTTTATGTTGACCTTGACCTATGCTGCTCTGACAAAAATTCTATTCGCGGATCCCAAAAGTTTGCCGAAAAGGGTATTTGAATTTGCTTTGTAATTCACTATTCCGCACCTTTTCTTGCAAGAAAAATGGTTTTGTTGTTTGGATGAGGGGTTTGCCTTGGTCAAATCCCGGTTAATTCCTTAACCTTGAAATAGAATTGAAATGGAGAATGCTAGCAAGTAGTAGAAGTAGATCTAACAACAAAGCTATGATATTCAATAGATATGCTATTGTATTTAAAATGTAAACAAGTATATTAATATGAAAGCTTGGACTCAATATAAAAAACCATAAATGTAAATCAAAACCTCCATGATTGTATTCTTGGAGTCTACCTTGAAGGAAGAATGAATAGATATTGAAGATGAACAAAGGATCTGGAAGGAAGATCACACCACCATGATGGATAGATCTAGGGTTTGAATGATGAATCTTGAATGCGTGAACCAAATCCCTTCAAAGGCTTGAATGCTTGAATCCTTGATCTTCAATGGAGAACTTGAATGCTTGAATATAGATGATTTCTTCTTGATTTGATGATCGCTTGATAATTTCTTATTTTTCTTGGTCCCTTGATTATCTAAAAATGAGAGGAGAAGGCCTCCTTATATACTAGTATAGGGCACAAACTTCTAGAGAGGCCAACATAGGAGAAATAAATTCCCATTAAGCCTATACCCTTAGAAGAGGACCTAAATTAAATATAGCATTTAAGAGTTTACCGTTTCTAATCCTGAAACAACTGACCCAAAAGCGGGAAATAATTCTTTCTAAAACTTGACATCCGAAAACCTTCAAAATTTGAAATTTGGACCTTGGGTCAGGGTTGAGGTCGACCTTGACCCTGAAGTCAAGAACCTCAAATTCACAGAGCATGATGCCATAAATAGGCATAAAAGAAGTGGAAAATATGGCAGTATAGGGGAAAAAGCCAGATCCAAGTTAAAGACCCATTCAAGGCATTTAACATGACCCCAAACCACTTACTCAGAGGGCTAAACTAGTCCTAAATGGAAGTGCTTCCATTTTCTGATGATACATTTAGCCCCCACTTTAGCAAGAGTATGGATTCAATGCAAACTCTTGTTAAAGTTAGAAGAAAGACTCCAGTGGATTGCAACGAGGTAGAATATCACTTAGTTGAGGACATGAGCCCCTAGGCCAAGGATTCTAAATCAACATACATGCACGAGGGTGCAAAAAGCTAAAATACACAAAAAGAGGAGTTAGTACAAAACCAAACCCAAATCAAATAGCAAAGGAAACCTTGCTAAGAAATGCTTCCTATACTAATATCATATTTGGAAAGCTATCATAAAAGCATAAATGATTACATAAGAAAGACAAGAGAAACACTATAAATAATATAGCTTCATGATCTAATCCTACTAGCATGAAAGTGAAAAGAGAGAGAAGAGAGAATGATTACCTCGCTCAGTAAGATGCCCACCTTACTGTGAATCACCAAGGAGGGAGAGCCAAACAGGTAGACAAAACTGATAGTTCACCCACAAACTATGCTTTGTAGTTGTAATGCATCTTTTGATGACTTTTGGAATACCCATAGATCCACATTCTTGTATCACTATGGAATATAAAATGCGTATCTCTTCAAGATTTAGCAACTCATGTGCATTGCCTTCCAAGGATTTAGCATATTTGAAATTTAAAAATGTGCGTCTCTTTAGGATTTAGCAACTTATGTGCATTACCTTCCGAGGATTTAGCATATTTGAAATTGAAAAATGTGTGTCTCTTTAGGATTTAGCAACTTATGTGCGTTACCTTCCGAGGATTTAACATATTTGAAAAATGAAAACTATAGCATAAGGGAGACCCTATAGATGCCCCCATCCTTATCATGGCTACATACTAGACATGATAAGTAAGATAAAGAGGATACCTACTTCTCAAAGTAAGGAGATATCTTGTTAACAAAAATGTGCACTATATTCTTAGCGAAGAGTATTGACCCTTACATCAAAGAGCATAGATAATCGTGAAAAAGGATATGTCACTCATGGAAAAAGGATCCTCAAAGAGAAAGAGATATTATCAACAAGACCCCACCATAGAGGAGTGCTTTGGATAAAATATCATCTTTCAAAGAAAAGCAAAGAGGAACCAAAGATTCAATCAACAAGCCCCCTGCAATCAAGAGGAAGAGGAATCTTGGAATGAAGGAATCAAATTCTAACCCTACAACAAGGGAAAGAATTTATAAATAACATAATTTGCAAAATAAAGAAGAGGTGATGAATTAGGTCAACAACCTCTCACATAAAAGGATATCCATAGCCAAAACATTAGTTAGTATAATGAAATAATGTTGCAGAATAAACAAGTGCCACTAAGCTAAGGAAAGTAGATCCCTAGAAAAAGAGAAAGAAGGAAAACCTTTCCCCCTAGGGATGAAAGCAAGGGATACTTGTGAAAAATAAATGTCTTTATAAAAGATATCATTAATACTAGAAGAGAGCTATGGATGATTATGAACCATAATACAAAACCATAGGGGAAGAATATAGAAAGAATAACCAATTAAGCTCAAAACAAAATACATGCTAAGAGCATAATAGATCCTAGAGAAATAGAAGAAATACCTCTTGCCCCCCAGTGAAGAGACAAGAGGAGAAAAGATATACATTATAGAATAATGAGGGGTAGTCCCCGTATCAAAATTATGAAGGAATTGTAAAATTGCACGAGAGTGAGATATAATTCCTAAAGCAGCTCTTTCTCTAACATACATCTTGAAATGCACACAATCAACAAGTAAATGTGTATTACTATAGTGAAAAGGACATTTGTATTTTGAGAGAGCATATTTTGGCATAGGTTTAAAGATTTATTTCTTAGAATTCATTAACTGAACATACACCTTCTTAGCCACATCTTGAGGAGTATCAGGGTAATCTAAGGAGGATGTTGGAAGAAGAACATGAAGAGGAGGGTGATGATCATAATCAACTACCTTAAATTGAGATAGTAGAAATCCAAGACCACACATATCTTGTTTAGGGGATAGATGAACTGGATATTTAATACCATGTTCATTAACACCAAGCCCTAAACCCTTATAACCTTGTTTAGCCATCATATTGTATCATGTAGTGTACATATCTTGTAAAGCTTCTGCAGGAGGTGATTGTTTACTGTAATTATAAGAAAATGTTGTATAAAGTGGAATAATAGGTTTAGAAGCAGTTTCTTTTGTCTTCCCTTTAATATCATCATGGATTGGATAAGAAGGGGAAGGGAAATCCAAGAATTCTTGCACATCTGCATCATGAACCATAGTTTGGGCCTCATCATAAGTGTGAGAAGAACTAGGAATAATAGATGGAGAATTGGGAATATTAGTAATATTAGGAAGGATAGGATTAGGATTAGGAAGATTAGGAGATGGTGTATCATCTACCAAATTCTTCACATAGTCCAAAAGAGTAATAAGTCTTCCACATAAATCCTTAATGAAAGTTTTTAAAGTAGGAAGGCTAGTATTAGTCAATCTCATAATAGCATAAGCAAGTGAAACATGAAGAGTGACAAACATAATGAAATGGATGACACTTTCATAAACATCATAAGTACTATAAAGAGATGCTAAGAGGAGAATAATGAGGAAAATATCCATACACCAAAGCATCTTAAAGATCTTCACAGTGAATTGAAATGCAATAAATGTTTTTGTATTTTGAATGCAAGAGCATAAAAGAAAACTAATCTAAGCTAATCTTAAGGAAAGGAGGCAAAGCATCCAACACCAAAAAGAAAGAGTTGTCTATCGTGGGTTCACCAAAATGTAAGATATAAAAATATATATAAAGTGAATAAATATTTTTATATCTATGGAGTGTGATGGAATGTGTGTGTAGTGTGTTGTGGACATATATTACCTCCTAATCCAAGACAAGGAGATCCCAATTGATTAACCAAAAGGAGATGATCAATGCGAAAATGAATCAACTAGTTATGGATAAAGAGGGAAAGGGGATCTAATTATAAAGCAATAAATTAGAAAGATTAGGATAAAATAAAACACTTATCTTGAAAGGTAGCAGATCTGGAAATACCTATTTTTTGGTGTTTGTACTGAGTTTCTCAAAATTCTGCAATTGAGTCTGGAACTGAAACACAGAGACAGAGAAAACCTAGAAATATTTTTCTTTTCTAAACCAAGTCGACCTTGACCCAAATGAAGGTCAACCTTGACCCCTTTATGTCGACCTTGACCTGCACTGCTCCGATAGAAATTCTGTTCATGGATCTGAAAGTTTACCGAAAAGGGTATTCGAATATGCTCTGTAATTCACTATTCCGCACCTGTTCCTGCAAGAAAAATGGTTTTGTTGTTTGGATGATGGGTTTGCCTTGGTCAAACCCTAGTTTTGGAATTAACCTTGCAATAGAATTGAAATGGAGAATGCTAGCAAGTAGTAGAAGTAGATCTAACAACGAAGCTATGATATTCAATAGATATGCAATTGTATTTGAAATGTAAACAAGTATATTAATATGAAATCTTGGACTAAACATTAAAAACCATAAATGTAAATCAAAACCTCCTTGATTGTATGCTTGGAATCTACCTTGAAGGAAGAATGAATAGATCTTGAAGATGAACAAAGGATCTGGAAGGAAGATCACACCACCATGATGGATAGATCTAGAGTTTGAATGATGAATCTTGAATGCTTGAACCAAATCCCTTCAAAGGCTTGAAGGCTCGAATCCTTGGTCTTCAATGGAGAACTTGAATGCTTGAATATAGATGTTTGCTTCTTGATTTGATGATCACTTGATAATTGCTTATTTTGCTTGGTCCCTTGATTATCTGAAAAATGAGAGGAGAAGGCCTCCTTATATACTAGTCTAGGGCAAAAACTTCTAGAGAGGTCAACATAGGAGAAATAAATTCCCATTAAGCCTATACCCTTAAAAATAGACCTAAATTAAATATATCATTTAAGAGTTTACCATTTTGAAGCTTGAAATAGTCGACCTGGAAGCAGGAAATAATTCTTTTCGAAACCCGACATCCAGAAACCTCCGAAATTTGAAATTTGGACCCTGGGGCAGTGTCGAGGTCGACCTTGACCCAAAAGGTCGACCTTGACCCTGAAGTCAAGAACCTCAAATTCATAAAGAAGGATGCCAAATATAGGCATAAAATAAGTGGAAAATAGGGTAGGACATGGGAAAAATCCAGATCCAAGTCAAAGACTCATTCAAGGCATTTAACATGACCGCAAACCACTTACTCGGAGGGCTAAACCAGTCCTAAATGGAAGTGCTACCATTTTCTGATGATAGTGTATCATCTTAAAATGGAAGCACTTCCATGTTAAGAGCATTTAGCCCTCTGAGTAAGTGGTCTGGGGTCATGTCAAGCACCTTGATTGGGTCTTTTCATGGATCTGATTATTTCCCCCTACTCTGCTTCTCTCCTCTTATTTCTAGCCTCTTTTTGACAACTTTCTCTAAGAATCTGAAGATTTTGACTTTTTGGGTCAAGGATGACCTAGACCCTAACCTAGGGTAGAGTTGACCTCATCCCTGACCCTAGGTCCAAATTTCAAATTTTGGGAGTTTCAAGATGTCATGCTTCGGAAAGTTTTATTTTCCCACTTTCGGGTCGGCTGTTTCAGGTTTCAGAACGGTAAACTCTTAAATTGCATTTAATCTAGGTCCATTTCTAGGGGTTAAGATTAATTGGGTTTAATTCTCCAATTTTGACATTCTCTAGGAGTTTGTGCCCTAGATCACTATAAAAGGAAGCCTTCCTCTCTCATTTTCTTCATCTCATCTCATCTCATAATCTCTCAAGCTCTCAAGTGCAATCAAGCAAGAAAGAAGGAGAAGGAAAGCAAGAAAGCATTCATTCATCTTCAAGAAATCATACATTCAAGCAATCATCCATTCAAGCCTTCAATTTCTCCATTGAAGATCAAGGATTCAAGCATTCAAGCCTTTGAAGGGATTTGATTCAAGCATTCAAGATTCATCATTCAAAACCCTAGATCTAGCCATCATGGTGGTTTGATCTTCCTTCAAGGTCCTTTGTTCATCTTCAAGATCCATTCATTCTTCTCTCAAGGTGGATTTGAAGAATACAATCATGGAGGTTTTGGATTTACATTTATGGTTTTGATTTACATTATTGAGTCCAAGATTTCATATAAATATACTTGTTTACATTTCAAATACAATTGCATATCTATTGAATATCATAGCTTCGTTGTTAGATCTATTTATACTACTTGCTAGCATTCTCTATTTCAATTCTATTATTAAGGTTGATTCCAAACTAGGGTTTGACCAAGGCAAACCCTTCATCCAAACAACAAAACCATTTTTCTTGTAGGTACAGGTGTGGGACAATGAATTAAAGTGTGGATCTAGATACCCTTTTCGCTGAACTTCTGAGATCCGCAAACTAATTTTTTGTCAGAGCAATTGGGTCAAGGATGACCTTCAGTGGGGGGTAAGATTGTGCCCCGCTATCTGGGTCAAGGTCGACCTACCCTCAAAAAAGAAAAATATTTTTGGGTTTTGTAGATCTTGCAGTTTCGGTTTATAATTATAGAAATCAACAGTTTCTGAGATTGTTTGACATGGTTTTCAGCAGGTTCTTTTTTGGAGATGAGTACTTTTATTTCTTCATTTCAATATTAGAATTTCCATATTTACATTCCATCCTCTTAGAATTAAAATGTATGTGTAAAATATTGGTTTTGGGGTCACTTTTATGTGCAAACCATCATTACAGGACCCCATCCATATTTTATCCTATTCATTTTGGTGAACCCGCGATAGACAACTCCTTCTTTGTGGTGTTAGATTTTCATTTTGTGTTAGATCTTACATGCTTATAAAAGTAGATTTATTTTATGCTTTTGCATTTATATTTCAAAAATACAAAACAATTGCAAAATTTCTTTAAAAATACAAAAATATTTACATTTTCATGCTCGTAGTTTTACTTTGTGTTCAAAATATATGATTTTTGTTTTGAATAATTTGATGAGGATTTTATTTCAAAAGAGGATAGACCCCTTAATGAGGTACATGGAAGTGATGATGAAAATTGTTTGAATGAGATCTCCATTGCCTATTCCTATTTGATCTTCCTCTACAACCTCTTCAATTGACCTTTATCATAGGGTGTGTGCATGGTTACCTTCATGTTCCACTATTTACAACATTGATGCACCTAGAATGTCATATCCTATTCAAGTTATAGAGGCCTTTAAGAAAGTCATCCGTGATAGTGATCAAGGTGTTAATCTCCTGTGTGATATCACTCATCTTGTGCATTTAAATGATAAACCTTTAGCTCAAGATCTAGGACTCACTTCTCCTATCATTAGTGTGGAACGTTCTTCCATTCCTTTACACAACATTCCTACTTACACTCCCCCTTTGGTGACTACATCTCTTTCATCTCTTCCTGTGAGTATTCCACCAATGTCTTTACCTACCTTAGAGCCTTCTTACCATAGTGTTCCTTATACCTATTCCAAACCTCTTCCAACTATGGGTCCAAGTGTTCCTCTGGTTGTGTCTTCCATTCCCACCACTTCTTACACTTTTCCTAGTGTTCCTAATGTTTATGTGCCTCCTCGTGATTCCACAATAATTAGTCTAGCTCAAACCGTGTCTTCTTTACAATAACAACTTGCATCCTTAACTCAATCCAAGTTTAGTATTCCTACACGTGACATGGGTAGTCCTTTATCCTTAGACATTATTCGTGATCCTGTTCCTTAGCAAGCCGATATGCCGCGTCTTGAGAATTATGATGGTAAGGGAGACCCTGTCACTCATGTTAAAACATTTCAAATCCTTTGTAGTGACTATGCTATTATGAGATTGACTAATACTTGCCTTCCTACTTTCAAAACTTTCATTAAGAATTTGTGTGGTGCACCTATTAATCTTTTGGATTATGTGAATAATTTGGTAGACGATACACCATTTCCTAGTCTTCGTAATTGTAATCCTATCTTTCCTAATCCATTCCCTAATTTTCCTAATCCTAATCCTATCTTCCTAATCTTAATCCTATCTTTTCTAATCCATTTCCTAATCTTTCTAATCCTAAACCTACCCTTCCTAATTCAATTCCTAATATTCCTAATTCTCCATCTGCTATTCCTAGTTCTTCCAACACTTATGATGGGGCTCAAACTATGGTTCATGGTGCAAATGTGCAATAATTCTTTTTACCTTCCCCTTTTTATCTGAATTATTTGACTTACATAGAAATCTTTAAATCTATGCCGAAATATGTTTTATCCACATACAAATATCCTCTTCACTATAGTAATACACATTTACTTGCTGATTATGTGCATTTCAAGATATATATTATAGAAGGAGCTACTTTAGGAATTATATCTCACTCTTGTGGTATTATAATTTCTTCATAATTTTACCCCTCATTCTGATACAATCTAGATCTCTTCTCCTCTTGTCTCTAGACTGGGGGGCAAGAGGTGTATTTTCATCCAGTCTCCTAGGATCCATTAGGCTTTTAGCATATATTGTGTCTTGAGCTTAATCGACATTCTTTCTATCCTATGTCTCTATGGTTTTGCATTATGTTTATAATCATCCATAGATCCTATTCAAGAAATCTTTTCTAAGACATTTGTTTTGCAAAGGTATCCCTTGCCTTCATCCCTGGGGGGCAAGGTTCTTCCTTCTTTCTCTTTGTCTAGGGAATTGCTTTCCTTAGCTTAGTGGTATTTATGTATATTGCAATATTTTTTCATCATATTGACATATGTTTTGACTATGGATGACCTTTTTATATAAGAGATTGTTGTCCTAGGTCATCACCTCTTCTCTATGTTACAAATTATGTTCTTTATAAACACTTACCCTAGTTTTGGTGTTAGAGTTGTTTCCCTCATTCCAAAGATTCCTTTTCCTCTTCTTTTCAGGAGGCTTGATGATTGAATCTTTGTTCCCACCTTTGAAAGATAATATTTTATCTAAAAAGCACTCCTCTATGGTGGGGGTCTTGTTGATAAGATCTCTTTCATTGAGGATCCTTTTCCACGAGTGACATATCCTTTTCACAATTATCTATACTCTTGGATGTAGGGGTCAATATCCCTCGCTAAGAATATGGTTTACATTGGTGTAAACATGATATCTCCTTGCATTGTGAAGAAGGTATCCTCTTCCTCTTCCTCTTCCTTATCATGTCTAGTAGACAACCATGATAAGGAGGGGGGAATATATAGGGTCTCCCTTGTACTATAGTTTTTATTTATTTTATATGCCAAATATTGGAAGGTAACACACATAAGTTGCTAAATGGACTAAAGAGACACACATTTTCAATTTTCAATATGCTAAATCTTGGAAGGTAATGCACATAAGTTTCTAAATCCTGAAGAGACACACATTTTTCAAATTTCAATATGCTAAATCTTGGAAGGTAACACACATAAGTTGCTAAATCCTGAAGAGAAACACATTTCCAATATGCTAAATCTTTCAAAGTTAATGCACATAAGTTGCTAAATCCTGAGGAGACACACATTTCATATTCATAGTGATACAAGAAGGTGGATCTATGGGCATTCCAAAAGCCGTCAGAAGACGCATTACAATTACAAAGCATAGTTTTGGGTGAACTATCAGGTTGGCCACCTATTGGGCTCTCCCTCCTTGGTGATTCATGGTAAGGTGGGCATCTTACTGGGTGAGGTAATCACTTTCTCTTTTCTCTCTTTTCGCTTTCATGCTAGTAGGACTGGATCATGAAGCTATGTTATTTATAGTGTTTCTCTTGTCTTTATTATGTAATCATTTATGTTTCTATGATAGATTTCCAAATATGATATTAGTATAGGAAGCATTTCTTAGCAAGGTTTCCTTTACTAGTTGATTTGGGTTTGTTTTAGTACTAACCCCTCTTTTGTGTTGTTTTTGGTTTTTCTTTTCATGCCCTCGTGCATGTATTTTGAGTTAGAATCCTTAGCCTGGGGGCTTCTATCCTTCGCTAAGTGTTATTTTATCTCATTGTGAATCCACTCAGATCTTTTCTTTCTTCTCCTTTACCAAGAGTTTGCATCGAGTCCATACTCTTGCTAAAGTGGGGGCTTAATGTATCATCTTAAAATGGAAGCACTTCCATGTTATGAGCATTTAGCCCTTTGAGTAAGTGGTTTGGGGTCATGTCAAGCACCTTGATTGGGTCTTTTCATGGATCTGATTGTTTCCCCCTGTTCTGCTTCTCTCCCCTTGTTTCTAGCCTCTTTCTGACAACTTTCTTTGAGAATCTGAAGATTTTGATTTTCTAGGTCAAGGACGACCTAGACCCTGACCTAGGGTAGAGTCGACATCATCCTTGACCCTAGGTCCAAATTTCAAATTGTAGGAGTTTCAGGATGTCGGGCTTCAGAAAGTTTTACTTTTCCGCTTTTAGGTCAGCTGTTTCAGGTTTCAGAATGATAAACTCTTAAATTGCATTTAATCTAGGTCCATTTCTAGGGGTTAAGGTTAATTGGGATTTAATTCTCCAATGTCAGCCTTCTCTAGGAGTTTGTGCCCTAGATCACTATAAAAGGAAGCCTTCCTCTCTCATTTTTTGCATCTCATCTCATCTCCTAATCTCTCAAGCTCTCAAGTGCAATCAAGAAAGAAAGAAGGAGAAGGAAAGCAAGAAATCATTCATTCATCTTCAAGAAATAATCCATTGAAGAAATCATCCATTCAAGCATTCAAGTTCTCCAATGAAGATCAAGGATTCAAGCATTTAAGCCTTTGAAGGGATTTGATTCAAGCATTCAAGATTAATCATTCAAAACCCTAGATCTAGCCATCATGGTGGTGTGATCTTCCTTCAAGGTCCTTTGTTCATCTTCAAGATCCATTCATTTTTCTCTCAAGGTGGATTCCAAGAATACAATCATGGAGGTTTTGGATTTACATTTATGGTTTTGATTTACATTGTTGAGTCCAAGCTTTCATATCAATATACTTGTTTACATTTCAAATACAATTGCATATCTATTGAATATCATAGCTTCGTTGTTAGATCTATTTCTACTACTTGCTAGCATTCTCTATTTCAATTCTATTATTACGGTTGATTCCAAAATGGGGTTTGACCAAGGCAAACCTCTCATCTAAACAACAAAACCATTTTTCTTGCAGGTATAGGTGCGAGATAGCAAATTAAAGTGTAGATCTGGATACTCTTTTCGCTTAACTTCCAGGATCCGTGAACATAATTTCCGTCGGAGCAGTTGGGTCAAGGACGACCTTCAGTGGGAGGTAAGATTGTGCCCCGCTATCTAGGTCAAGGTCGATCTACCCTCATAAAAGAAAAAAATTTCTAGGTTTTGTAGATCTCGCAGTTTCAGCTTAAAATATAGGAAATCAACAGTTTCTGAGACTGTTTGACAGGGTTTTCAGCAGGTTCTTTATCGGAGGTGAGTACTTTTATTTCTTCATTTCAATATTAGCATTTCTAGATTTACATTCCATCCTCTTAGAATTCAAATGTACATGTAAAATATTGGTTTTGGGGTCTCTTTTATGTGCAAACCATTGTTACAAGACCCCATCCATATTTTATCCTATTCAGATACACATATACATATATACATATTTAGATATACATATACATATACATATACATAACTAAGAAGGGGGGGGGGGGGTGAATCAGTTAGTTCCAATTATCCTACAGTCCTAAAATCCAAGATGTATATAATAAAAAATTTTCAATCAAATAAGCAACTCGGTAAGCTATCAATAATAAATTTTTGTTCAATTACTGATTACCAGTAATTCCAAATACTATGTTTATCGATTAATCCAAATATGAAATGTGTAAACTTAATATCAAAACATCACATCAAATAACACATAACACAAGGATTTTAACATGGAAACCCCACTAAGGGAAAAACCACCTGGTACCGCTAACCCAAAATATTTCACTCTTTTGAAGTGAGCTCAGTTAGGAGCCAAACCTGTTAAAGGTTACAAAACACATTGTAAAGTGTGACCTTGTTAGAGGATTTATCACTAACAGTTCTCCCTTGACCATCATTCACTATGGGGTCAATAAGAAAATAATTAACATTCATGGAATGTCATATTGAAATACAAATAAGACTGTTAAGTCCACTTGGTTAAGAGATTTAGTTGTAACAATGGTTAAACTGATACAATAATGATCTGATTCAAATACAACTTAGAATTGAAAATTTTCAGAGCTATACTAAGCTCATAATACTTTCTCTGATTAATAATTGATTAAATCCTTCATATCCTCCATCATATTCAGCTCGGTGAATAATACCCTGTCGCTCGGTAATGTCTGCAGTTTAGCTCAGTTCTGTCTATAACCTGTTTGATCAATGGTTCATGAAAAACTTCCTTTCATGCAAATTATCCTAGTGTCAATAAGCTCTAGACTCAATAAAATCTCATGTCTCTTTAAATAGACGTCATAAATAATTTTCATCTCATCCATTACATTTTGCCTCTTAATCTCTATCATTCATTTTGCCACTTCAAGCTTCCTCAGTAGTTGTATCAATAACACGTTTCAATCTTCTCCATTCGATCAACTCTGGATTTTGTCAGCCATTTGATCTTTATAAAAAACTCTATCTCTTACCTCGAAATCATAAGCATATGTCAGCTCATCAATTTCAGTCGGCTGTTATAAACATAATTTCTTCTCTCACTCGGTCAATACAAAATGTGTCAGTGAATACTAACTTAGTTATTACTGTTACTTGGTATACACTACACTTACTCGGTGTATACATAAATCTTCATTTACCAATCACATTAACTTGTTCAATTATGATCTCTAGTTCATAAAAAAATCATGCAACATAATCAAGTCAACAAAATAATGCCATAGACTCATCAATAAGTTACCCAATGCATACCTTCTCCATATCTCCATATCCATCTGTTCTTCATGTAGATATCTCATTCCTTCACCATTTTCTTCCTTATATGTTTGTAACCATCATGATAAGTATAGTAAAAAAATAGTTGACATCAATAACAACATATTGACTGATTTAATCATCTTACATGTCACTTTAGTAGTTTGGTGACCTCCTAAGTCTTCATCAATATATTCAATTAGTTGTAGGTTAACAATATCTCCCTTTGGCATTGATGACAACACAATATGAAATATGACATACAATACCAAACATCTTTTCTACAACTCTATAGATAAATGTTGTAGCTTGGTAAGCTCTCCCTAGCTCAAAATTTAATATGTTTAATCACTACACAACATTTCATGCAGACTCTCCCTGCAGATTTGATCTTCTATTTTCTGATTTCTTTCTCTCCCTTTCTTTGTGTTCTCTCCAACATATATTTCATTGAAATCCATCTTCCTTTAAATGATATTTTATATGAAATCCTTCTCTCCCTTTGACAACAATGCCAAAAGAAAATAAACAGCTCTGTAGTAGCCAAAATATTATCTTTGTTGTTCGGTCCAGATAAAGTACCTTCATCTACCGATATACAATTTTCTTTGTTCCAACTTTCACAACCTCAGGAGTCCTAAAGTGTGAACAATATCCATCAACATCATTTGATTTTCTGATAAAGTATAGGTTGATACGAACTCTTGATCACCTTAGTGATTGATAGACAAGGGATGGACCCCTAGTCTAGTCCTCAAGTACTCAAATGTATCCTTCGGTAAGGGTTTAGTAAATATATCTGTAAGTTGTTCTTTAGACTTCACAAACTCTAGTTTCACTTTCTTTTCTTGTACTTGTTCCCTCAAGTAGTGATACTTAATAGATATGTGATTTGTCTTAGCATAAATTACTGGATTCTTTGAAATATTTATAGCACTTGTGTTGTCACAATATATAATCACTAGGTCAGTGATCTCCTCATTCATTCCTTTCAACAATTATTTTATCCATGCAATATTTGAACAATTGGTAGAAACAATAACATACTCTACTTCAACAGTTGACTGAGAAATACATGCTTGTTTCTTGCTTATCCAAGTAACTAATTTATCTCCCACAAAGAATGCTCCACTGGTAGTACTCTTTCGGTCATCTATATTTCTAGCCCAATCTGCATCAGTGTAACCTTGTAGTTCAAAATTGCTTTCCTTCTTATACCATAAACCATAATTCTGTGTGTTCTTCAAGTATCTCATAATTTTCTTAACAACAGTCATATGTGATTCCTTAGGATTAGCAAAACATCTAGCTACAATCCCAACAACATGTGCAATATCAGGTCTACTATGCACAACATACATCATCTTTCCAATGATTGATCTATACAATTTCTGATTTACCTTGGTTGATTGATCATCCTTTGTCAATTTGCATCTGGTAACCATAGGTGTTCCAATTGGTTTTGAATCTTCGATACCAAATGTCTTCAACACTTCCTTGATGTATTTTGATTATGTAGTGAATATACCTTCACTTTCTTGTAGTATTTGCAAACCAAGAAAGAATTTAATCTCTCCAAATATTGACATTTCAAATTCCTTTCTCATCTCAGTAGAAAAAGATTTTCAAATATTATCATGTCCTCCAAATATAATATCATCAACAAAGATTTCAACAATGAGTATATTATCATCAGTTCCACCTTTCAAATATAAATTGTTGGTGTCGCTTGTTCTCACAAATCCAATACTAATAAGATATGAATGCGATCTCTCATACCATGCTCTTGATGCTTGTTTCAGTCCATACAGTGCTTTGTGCAATTTACATACCATGTTCTTCTTATTCGAATCAACAAAACCTTCAGGTTGTTTTATGTAAACTTCTTCCTCAAGAATTCCATTAAAAAATGCAGATTTCACATCCATTTGATATACTTTAAATCCTTTGTGTGCAACATATGCAAGTATTATTCTAAATCCTTCAAGTCTAGCTACTGGTGCAAAAGTTTCACCATAGTCAATACCTTCTTCTTGTGCATATCCTTTACAAACAAGTCTTTCTTTATTCCTAGTGACTTCACCATTCTCATTCAACTTGTTTCTAAATATCCATTTGGTTCCAATAACATTTTTATCACTTGGTCTCAGTGTAAGGAAACTTAGGTGTGAAAACAACTTCCTACACTAATCTCTAAAGGAAAGTATTGTGCAAATTCTTTCAAATCCTTACAATTTCAGATTCGTTAACTACTTTAACAATGATATTGCATCCATATACCATGCATACAGAAAATAGAGAATGACATAATGATTTACCCTGGGGAAACCTTTCGGTAAAAACCCCAGCACTCCAAAACTTGCACAGTGTATTAATCAAAACTATTACAGTTTACAAAACACTTGCAATGCAAGTTCTTTCAGAAGATTTTCAACTCTTGAAGACAAATTGCGGCAACCAAAAAAATTTCAACAATACACTTGCTTCTTCAATCTTTGCAACCCTAAAAAAACACTTATATCATGCGCTTCCCTTTTTAGGGTAACTTCCAAAGATATCCGTATTAGGGTTTTACCATTCTCTGAGAAAATAGGAACTCAAAAAAATAGGAACACGATTAGGGAAGAGTGTACAGTACTCAACTTTATCAGTTGCCACATGTCTTCACCCATCATTGAAACTTCCAGACATAGCTCTTACGTGTCATAGGAATCTGTCATAACCATTTCAGCCATGATCTCCTTACGCAATTCAAGATGCCGACACATCAACATGCCAACTAGACATTTACACTCACACTTAATTACATTATTTGCAAGAAATACATTTTACGAAACAAATAATAAGAATAGGAATTATCCAAGGTTGAGACACCTTATTCCTAACACTCGGTACCAATGTCCATGTTTTGTTTTTCTCTATCTGCTCAATTTCTTCATTCATTGCTTTAATCCATTCCTCAATTTCAAGTGCATCTCTAACATTTTTAGGTTCAAATTCACAAACTAAACATGTGTTCTATCTTAAATTACTTCATGTCATCATGCCAGCTTGCTTGTCTCCAATAATCTGATTATGTGGATGGTGTCTTCTCTCAATTTTTTCCAACACTTGTTCTCTTCTTTGCTCTTCAGTTGGTGCAGGATCAATTTCTTCCCTAGTAACATCATCTTGATTGTCGGTCTCTATAGACTAATGCTCAGTGTCTTTATTCTTTCTCTCAGTAGCTTCTACCTGTTGCTCAGGTAGATGATCATGTATCTCAATGAATGTATGTCTACCATTGTAATCACCTAAAATTGGGCTAATAGAACCTAAGGCCATATTTGCCTAATTCGACATAAAAAACTTGATTATGTTAATTTGATTCCCGATCATTAACATAGTTCATAAAATTCAATAAAATCAATAAAATCTCAAATCAAGCATTTATCACCAAGGTACTAAGAAAAATGAAGTCAACTAACTCTAGGCCCAATTTATTAATTCAATCCCACCAAATTCATGGATAGAGTAATTAATTAAAAGAAAAAGATAAATCCCTCTTAATTCAACAAACACAACAAACACACTTCAATCATTAAGGGGCAATCACATGGATCATGGATCAAGCCAAGATGCATCTCAACCACTCCTCATGGATGCATCCTAACCATTCATTTCCTCCAATTTTCTATAAAAGAGAAATTCTCAAGGCTTCTTGCTCTCTACCTTCTTGAATTTGGAGCTTTCTTTCACACTTGCATTCTTGATTTTGGAGCTAATTACTTTGGAATTGGAGCTAATGGATCTTGTTTTTGATAGTTAATTCATGCTTTTATGCTTTCATGTTCATTTCATATGATCTAGTTAATTAGAAAACATCTCAATTGGGTTTATGGTAAAATAATTCATGATCTAATGGCTAATTGTGATGTATTTTCTAGATTTAGCTTCATTCTTGCATATTTCCTTTGAATCTCTCATTTTAGCATTACATTGTCACTATTTAGGGTTAGATCTGAGAGCTATTGACACCCTTTTCACACTTGTGCTAACTAGAGATCAATATGATGATTTCAATTGTTCATTTCTTTAATTTCCTTACTTAATTCTTCTAACAATTGATGCAATGTCCTATTGAAGTGTTGTGTTGTAGATCCATAACTCACACACACATTTATGGTGCCCACTGTGGGGCCAAGCCTCGGATTTCCTATTTTCTAGCTTTTTCTACTAATTTTTGTCGTATCTTTTTTCTATCAGGGAATCACATACAGGAACCAAGATCACATTCGGGAAGAACAGTCGCACCCCGAATTTCCTGGATCACATCTAGGATTTCCTGGATCGCACCTGGGATTTCCTGGATCACATCCAGTCAGGTATCATTTCTTGTAAAATTTAGGGTAGCATTTGGGGTTTAGGATCATAACTGGATAATGGGGTCGTACTTAGGAAATATGGTCGCATTTGGTTGATTTTAGGATCGCATCTGGGAACTTTTCTTGAATTCTTGAGTTTTTTGACTGCTAAGAAATTGAATTGTTGATTTCTGTGGGTTTTAGCAGCTTAACTATGGTTTGCAGGATGAAGGACATAGACCCAAATGATTAAACTACTAACAATTGCTTGTAGGTTGCCTTAAAAGATCAACTAGACTTAATGCTTTTGTTTTTGGGCACTTAGATACAATTTAATTTCATATTATAAATCAATTAGAGGATTATGCTCTTTTCCCCTTGAGGGAAAATCAGAAACTCAAAAATTGAATGACACTTTGAGGTTAAATTGGGAAATGAATGCTAAGACTTGCATAATATGTCTTAGATTTGCAATTTGAGCTAGGAGATTATGCTCTTCTCCTTCAAAGAGAATCAGAAATCCAGATCTTAAAATTGCATATCTACTTTATTTTAGAGCATTATCTTTTGAAGGTTTATAAATTTGGGATTTCTAACAAGCTAATGAGTGAATGTTGTATTTTTGCTTGATCTTAAACAACTTAACAATGGTTTGTAGGTCGGTTGTCCAAGACAAATATCAAGAAAAAATACTAATGCTTGTCTTGCAGGTTGCCTAAAGAAATCAACTAAATTTCATGCTTGTTTTTCTAAGAACTTAATACAATTTGAGGTCAATTTGCAAACTAATTAGAGAATTATTCTCTTTTCCCCTTGAGGGAAAATCAGAAACTCAAAAGTTAGCTTGCAATTTGGGGTCAAATTAGAGTGATTGAGTTAAATTTGCATGATGTATTTGGGATTCTTGATGTGAGTTAGGAGATTATTCTCTTCTCCTTCATGGAGAATCAGAAATCCAGAGCTCATTATCACTTATCCAATTTCTTTATTGTACACCTTTAGAGGACCTACCGGTTGAGGAAAAAATCTCACGGGAACGACCCAAGTGGGGACAAGTCTTAAGCTGAGTCTTCCACCCCACTATAAAATTTGACGCTTCCTTGAGGCTAAAGCCTTGGAAGACATAATCTATCTTGTCTTGGGAGATTGATGATCAATCCCAATGACAGACTTGGATCTCATGTAGAGCGGAGCTGCTTAAATCTCACTCGTGAGACTACACATTTTCAGGTTCCTATAGGGCTTATGGTCTAAATCATTCTTGTGGGACTATGGGAGATGGTTATGAACAAATGCCTTCATCAAAAACCTTATGTTAGATGCTACCCATATCACCCCTGAAAGGTTTTTATCACTTGTGTGAGGCAAATAGTAATTGCCCCAAGACATTCACCATATCGAGCCCTCATTAACGTTACTACTCGGCTAATATGGGCTCCAATATCCATTGTGTGTTATTGGACTACCATATTCTGAGGAGTCTTTGAGTGTGTTCCTAAGTCAGTGAACAAGTGGTACTAATCTCTAGCTAGCATAGGGAAGGATAGGTGTGTCTTCTTAAAATGACTGCTTGATGTGTTTTTATTGCAAATTCAAATAATTCCCCCCAAATGAACAAACACAGAGCATTTACAAGCACTTACAAAAACCTGACAGTCACTGGAATTCGACATAAATTACCCATTTTCCAAAAATTCACTGAAATAGAAAATTTCCTAACATCATAAGATCGCATCTAGGGTTCCTGGATCACATCCCATATTTTGGATTGCATATGTTCAAACCTGGATCACATTTGGTCAACACACCATTTCCTAGATCGCATTTTGTAACTATTGCATTTCCTGAGTCGCATCCCGTATTTCTTGGATCACATCTGGAGTCCAAAAACTTTTCCATTCACCTGTAAAAGATCACATCTGGGACGGTGAGCATTTTTGTGCTTTTCAGAACCAATTTTTTTGCATTTTCAAATACCCATTTCAGCCAATAGTAATATCCTGTTGTCAAAACACATCCATCTAATAACCTAAAAGAGCTATTTTTGAGAAAGTCTTGTCACCTTGCATGATCCAAATCTGCATTGTCCAATTGTGGAGTCAATTTATCCTATTAGTTATAATCAAGTTCCCAGCTCAAAAAAAGGGCACTTTGACACCCTTTGATGCTGGAACTTTCACATTATCATACCCACTTACCTTTTTGGTTTCTAGCTCATAAACAAGGCACTTTGACACCCTTTGACATTGGATCCATAAGACAATTTCAAACCCACTCTTGCATCCTTGGATTCACAATCAAACATTGCAAACATTCAGACCCACTTTTAATACAAGATCCTCATTAATTCCTTAATCAAGTTTTCATGATTAATGAGACACAAATCTTACCATTTCAACATGAACCCATTCGCAAATGAAGTACCATTGCTCACATTTGAAACAAGAGAAACCTCAAGACCTAATCCTTTATTTGGAACAACACCAAGCACCACACATACAACAACACCTGTAATAATAAACATGAATAATCAAGAAGATTTCCATTGGGATGAAAGAGAATACAAACAAGAAGAACAAAACAATCAAGAAGAAGCTCAACAACAAGAAGTGCCTTATGATTACGATGATGATGAAAAACCCACTAAAAAAGAATACCAAAGATCTATAAATAGAAAATGATTCCACAAAATCCTTGAGAGAACTTTGGAAGAAAATAAGGAGAAATACTTCCTAGAACTCACCTCTTTAGGAGTAAAACTACCAAAAGACTATGATGTCAACCAAATTAAACAGAAAAAGGATCTTAGTCCTATATCCATTTTAACAAGGTAATTACTTTCTATGCAAAATGAAATCAAAGAACTCAAGAAAGAGAAGGAAAAACCAACAAAGCAATACTCATTGGAACATATATGTCCTTTCCCTTTTGACAAGGGACTAAAAATGATTCCTTTTCCCAAAAATGTCATGATTTCACAATATGACAAATACATGGGAAACTCTGACCCTCAAGATTATGTGAGGGAGTTTTCAACAATCAGTATGGAGTTCATGCATGAACAAACATAGCTAATGAGATTATTTCCACGAAGTTTAGGTGGACAAGCTATGGGTTGGTTCTCAAAATTACCCACACGAATCAAAATATTTGATGAACTAGAGCAAAAATTCATACAACAATACTCCTACAACATCCAACATATAGTCACAATGTTGGATCTATGCAATACTAAGCAGAAAACAAGAGAATCATTCTTGAGTTTCCTACAATGATAGAGGAATATATTTGCACGATATGCTAGGCAGATACCTAAAAATGAAAAGATGGACATCTTTATTAACAACTTGGTTCCTGAAATGAATTTTCCAATACAATTGCAAGGACCACCAAGTTTTGATAAAATGATAGATAGTACCATCAAGATTGAAGAGGTCTTGATTAAGGAGGGTGACATCACTATCAACAAGTAAAAAAAATACAAGTACTATCCCACCAAAGATAATTACAAATATAGAAACAAGAACAAACATTTGGTTAATGATGGAGTGGTTGATACTCCTAACCCAAAACCTAAACTAGATGTTTTCAATCTTACGAAGAGTCTTCAAATGAGAAAGAATTTGAATCCTACTATGACACCAATGGCAAGCAAGACCTTCAATAAACCTCCTATTCGAACAGAGCCTTGGATGGAAAGACCTAAGAGGACATTCACACCATTGGGAGACACCTTGCAAGTGGTCTTAAAGTCACTCTTGGATAATAAAATAATCACGACTCCTGATTCTAAACCTTGGGAACCAGAAATAAAACCCAAGTGGTGGAATGATAATGATTACTACAATTTTCATTGCAATAAAGGACATAAGACCAACAACTATATGAAGTTGAGGCATGTTATTCAAGACTTGATCGAAGAAGGTAAAGTCAAGGTAGATGGACATCACACAAATAATGATCATAAGGCATTTCAAACTCGACTACCTAACTATGAAAAAGGGGAATCATCTAAGAGTAACAAAATTAACTATACATACACTGATAATGACAATGTAATTCATATGGTGGAACCATGTGAATACTCCATCAATATGATCACTCTGAAAGGAGTCAAAAGAAAAATTGAATCTTCCAATGCTGTAACATGAAGTCAAGCTAAGCTCACTCTTAAAGGAGCTTCAACATCTAACACACCAGCTACGACTATAACAACATCTAAGCAAGTGGTGTTACCTCCAAAGTTTAATCTTGTGGATCAGTTACAAAAGACACCAGCTCAAATATCTATCCTAGAGTTGTTGAAAATCTCCCCTAGTTATAGGGAAATTCTTGATTAAGCCCTACTTAGAACTAATGTACCAAAAGATCTAGATGTGGATAGATTCCAAGCTAAGGTTGGTCACTTGAGTTCCCCACATTACATATCTTTTTTTGAAGAGGATGATAAATCATTGAACCAACCATACAATCAACCTCTACATTTAGGAGTCCTTATTCACAAACATTGAGTCAAGCATGTCTTGATAGATGGAGGCATTGGTTTGAACATCTGCACATACAACTTGGTAAAATAATTGGGCTTCTCAGAACATGCAATTGATCCTAGAAGAAAGATAACCATCAAAGCTTATGATGAAGAAGAAAGATCCTCCAAAGGATTGGTTGTCTTACCTATCAGAGTGGGACTGGTAGAGCAAGATGTCCTATGTCAAGTTATTGACTTACCACTCACATACAACATTCTTCTTAGAAGACCATGGATACATTCAATGCAAGTTGTGCCTTCTACTTACCATCAATGCCTAAAATTTCCTCATAATGGAGTGGAGGTGACTATTCCAACAGATGCTACATATTCTTGCAATAATCTCAAACAAACAAAAAGCATGGTTCCTCACAACAAGGAAAGATCTAGTAAGGCGGAGACATCCAAGGAAATGGTTTTAAAAAGCTTTTCTAAAAAGATCAACATCCAAGAAACAAGTATGGGTGAATACAAGATAGATCCCATAATATCTTTAGCAGATCTTCCCATATCTCCTAGAACAAAAGGAAGACCTTCATCAACATTTACACCTTCCAATGGAAACACTCTAACTATACATGAAGGAACTGGAATGGTCAAAGCAAAAATATCCCTTGAAGAAGAAAATGAAGAAAAAGCTATTTTGCAGTGGCTCTATATAGAAAATGAAGAGGATGGAAATGTCAAACATGTTGAGATAGCTCCAAATAAATATAGAAAATGGTATGAGATCATGAAACAAATGGGATACAAAGGAAAAGGACCCTTGGGACAAAACAAACAAGGACTTGTGGAACCTCTACATATGGATTTCAAAAATCCTAAAGACAAGACTGGATTAGGATTCAAGGAGGCAAGATTTCATCCTATAGCAGAAAGTGGTCTTGTATTTGATAGATTAGGAGACTCAGATGATGAAGAAGTAGAAGGACAACCTATTTCTTATGAGAGGTTGTTACTCTTGCAAAGTGACCCACTATCAAAAATTGGTGCCAATCTTGAACAAGAACCAGGAGAAGAACAAGTAGATGAATTTGAAGGAGAAAAAGAACAAGGGATTCCTATTTTTGACACACCTCATTTTGATGAGGAACCAGAAATGAAAATTCCACAAGAACCATTGCAAGAAGAAGAGAACCATGCTAATGGAGAAGATGAAATACCCATGACTATTGCCCACTTCTTGGGGGTTTCAGATGATATTCAAGTAGACTCACATGAATATGAATGGGATATCCTTTCTAATGCTACCATGGATATAGAGATAGATGTGATACACAAATTTGCTTCTAGAGTCCTGATTGAAGAAGGAGAGAGTTCTAATGCTAGACCACTAGAGTTAAATTTGCATAAGACTAACATGAACTCTAATAATAATGAACATGACTCTAATAATCCGAACATTTATTTAGAAGAAAACCTAATAGAAGATATCTTGCAAGTTAATGACGGTGGTAATAACGTGGTGTTGTCTCTTGAACCTATCGAATCTTTGTGTTTAATATATCCTAAACTGATAAACTGGGATGAGCCTACAAACACAAGCCTCTTATCTTTTGAGAATAACTATGCCATAGCCTGTTATCTAAATGCTTGTGAATCTTTCCCTTCTTCGACTAGCGAAAAGAGCAAAACCATGATTGAGGAGGATATCAAGTTTCTTAGTATTAAAAAAAAAGAAAAAAAGAACAAGAGATCTAATGGTGAAAACCACCTAGTGGCAGTATCATATCCTAAAAGAGAAGAAGAAAAAGACGTATCCGATGGTGAAAACCTCCTAAAGGTGCCAAAGGATGGGATTCTTGATATTCTCCCAGATCACTTTCAGGAAAGGTCCTCAGTTCTAATTGAACCTACACAACCCATTAATTTGGGAACAAAAAAAGCTCCTTAGCTAGTCCACATTGCTTAGTCATTGACAGAAGAGGAAAAGATCCAATTCACCAATTTCTTTAGAGAAAAGAAGATTAATTTTTCTTGGTCTTATTTAGATATGCCTGGATTGGACATAGAATTGATCATGCATCACTTATCCATTTCACCTGATATAAAACCAGTAAAGCAAAAAATTAGGAAGATGAATCCATATGTGGCATTGCTAGTGAAGGTAGAATTGGAAAAATTATTGAAAGTTGGATTCATTAGAGCTATTGATTATGCAGAGTGGATCTCAAACATAGTTCCTATTTCTAAGGTGGATAAATCCATTAGAGTTTGTATAGACTTTAGGGATCTAAACAAGGCTTGTCCAAAAGATGATTTCCCACTACCAAACATAGATATAATTGTGGATCTGACAGCCAGCTATGAAATGTACTCACTAATGGATGGGTGTTCTGGGTATAATCAAATCAATATTTCTCTTGAAGATCAAGAAAATATCGTATTCACATGCGCATGGGGAACATACTACTGGAACGTGATGCCATTCAGTCTTAAAAATGCAAGTGCGACCTATAAAAGGGAGATGACCATAATTTTCCATGACATGATGCACAAGAACATGGAGGACTATGTAGATGACACATTGGCTAAGTCAAAGATAAGGACTACACATATAGAAGATCTAAGGAAAATCTTTGACATGATGGAACAATTTCAATTAAGACTTAATCCTAAGAAGTGCGCATTTGGCGTGTCATTTGGAAAGTTACTAGGATTTATAATCTCAGCAAAAGGAATTGAGGTGGACCCAACAAAGATGAAATCTATTCTTGAAATGCAACCACCTAGAAACATTAGTCAAATGAGGACACTACAAGGCAAGCTACAATCCATAAGAAGATTCATATCTCAATTGGCAGATAAAGCACAACCTTTCACAAAGTTGATGCGTAAGGGAACTACATTTACTTGGGATGAGAAATGTGAAAGAAATTTCACCCAAGTCAAGAAATATTTGATGAATCCTCCAATCTTGATGGCGCCAATTTATGGAAAACCTCTATTGCTCTACATATCAACTACAGATACATCACTAGGAGTATTTCTTGCACAAGAAGATGAGACTAAGAAAGAAAGAGCTATCTAATATATCAACAGGACCTTAGTCGCATATGAATTAAACTATTCAATGATTGAGAAAGCATGCTTAGAAGTGGTATTCACATCCCAAAATCTTAGGCACTACATGTTGGAACACAAGGTGAAGGTAGTGGCTAAAATTCATCCACTCAAATACTTGTTGAATAAGGAAATGCTGATAGGGAGACTAGCAAAGTGGGTCTTGATCCTAAGTAAATTTGACATTGAATATGTAGACAGAAAAGCCATTAAAGGACTAGTGATTTCTTATCAACTTGCAGAAACACCACTAACAGATGACAAGCCATTACATGTGGAGTTTCCAGATGAATCTATCATGCACTTAACAAAACACCCTTGGAAAATGTATTTTGATGGCTCCTTCACACAATAGGGATCAAGAGTTGGATGCTTATTTATCACACAACAAGGATATAACATTCCCAAGGCATATAAGATTATTTTTCAATGTACGAACAACATAGTGGAGTATGAAGCTCTGGTGAATGGACTTAAATTGGCAATAGAATTGAAAATTATTGAGTTACACATTTATGGAGACTTGCAGCTTATTATTAATCAGGTAAATGGTGACTATCAAGCAAAAGATGACAAGCTCATGCCTTACAAAAGAATGGTGGATGACTTGAAGAAATAATTTGTCTTCATCACATTCCAACAGATTCCAAGATTAGAAAATAGAGCAGCTGATGCGATGGCTACTTTAGCATCCATGTTACAACTACAGGAACGTAAATTTTGCTATGACTTCCTGGTGGAAGAACTCCCCTTTCCGGCATACAACTCACCTGAATCCCAAATTGTTTGCGCCCTTGAAACCCAAGTATTATCCCTATATGCCCATATCTATTCTTATCTAAAGGACCAAACAATCCCTGAAGGTTATTCTCAAAATGAGAAAAGATCCCTCATAAGAGTGACATCACGTTATATAATCATCACTGATGACTTGTTTAGACGTAGTCTAGATGGCACCCTTCTTAGGTGTTTAGAACATGAAGAGTCTAATCATGTATTAAAAGAAGTTCATGAAGGTGTGTGTGGATCACACTCGAATGGTTTTTCATTAGCCAAGAAACTTTTAAGAGTTGGATATTACTAGCCTACAATGGAAAAAGATGCCATCCACTTTGTAAAAACTTGTAAGAAATGCCAGATCCATGGTAACCTGATACATGCTCCAGCTAGAGAGCTAATTCCTTTCTAAACACATTGGTCATTTCAACAATGGGCCTTTGATTTAGTTGGTTAGATTTACCCTAATTCATCCAATGGACATAAATACATCATCACTGCAACTGAGTATTTCACAAAATGGGTGGAAGCTATCCCACTATCTAATGCAATTGGAAAACAAGTTTCCATGTTTATCTTGAATTATATCATTTACCATTATGGCATACCCTCGTTGATTGTGACTAACAATGGGAGCCAATTAAAAAAAAAAGACATAGATGAGTTGTGTCTTCAATTCAAAATCACTCAACACTGTTCCTCAATCTATTACCCTCAAGGTAATGGACATGCTAAAGCATCAAACAAAACTATTCTAAAAAACTTGCATAGGACAGTGAACAAATCAGGAAGGGACTGACATTTACAAATTAATCCATCATTATGAGCTTACAAAACTAGTATTAGAACACCAACTGGCGCAACTCCTTTTGCACTAGTTTATGGATCAGAAGCAGTATTACTAGTTGAGGTAGATATTCCATCACTGAGGGTATCATTGAAACATCTAGTCACTGATGAGGACTATAGAATCTCTAGACTGCAAGAGCTAGAATTGCTAGATGAGCGCAGGCAACAAGTTTTTGATCGCCTTAAACCTTATCAAAAGAGAATATCAAGAGGATACAACAAGAAAGTGAAACCAAGAAGTTTTCAGATAGGAGATCTAGTTCTAAGATAAAATCCTAAGAATCAACATAATTGAGAACAAAAGGGAAATTTTGAATCCAACTGGTTGGGTCCCTTCGTCATTACAACAACATTTGGATTAGGAGCCTATTATTTGGCTATGCCTAAAGGAGATGTTTTACTAGATCCAATCAACACCCTACATCTGAAAAGGTTTTATGCTTGACATTCTTGAGAAGGCTCTTGTACAGTGAAAAGAGTCTTGAAAAAAGCACAAAAAAAAATCAGAAAGAGTTCGTGAAAAAGTTCAAAAATAGCAAATATGGATCCTGAAAAAAAATAAAAAACAATAGAAAAAGTCCTAAAAAAATGACCATCTCAGTGAAAACCTAGCAAATAGGCGCCTTGGTGAGTCTACAAAAAAAATTGAAAAAGAGAAAAATACAAAAAAATTGAAAAAGAGAAAAGTACAAAAAAATTGGAAAAGAGAAGAAGTGTCTTGGTGAAAACTTGGTAAACAGGCGCCATGATAGAAAAAATAGAAAAATTTGGCCAAGTGGTGAAAACCTGGTAAACAGGTGCTACTTGCAATCAACTCTCTATTTATCAAGACAACGCTTGCGCAATTGGCCTATGTAAATATCAGTTTGTACATATCTTCCAGTCACTTTCGTGATGCACCAAATCCTGAAGTGAACTATCAGAGCAATGTGTCTTCCTAAGGTTGGAATCTATCCACATTAGGGTCCTAGGTAAACTATTTTCCCTAGGGGGCATTGATCAAGATCACATTTGTTGGAACAATATTGAGTTTGCAATTGACAATAAACTACGAACAACGGTATTTTTCAATACCACCCTAGTCCATAATAGACAATAAACTATGAAAACAATGATATTTTTAAATGCCAACCAAATAGTATTTATCAATACTTGGATCTAAATGTGTTTCTCAACACAACATCATGATGAAAAGAGTATTTCTAAACACTAAATAGGTAAAACACCTATGGATGAAAGAAAAATTTATGATTGATAATAGTTCATATGCGTGTGTTTGCAAGATTAATCAAAAGTATTTTTAAACACTATAATCACAACTGTCTATTTTGAAACAAATACAATGATCATTTAAAAGGATAACAAACTTTTCTTATTATCAATTTTTGATTGTTATGTTTCCTTGAGTGACTCGATGATGTCTCTAGACTAGAGAAACAAGGATTGGGGGCATACCATTTTCTGTCTTCTATTTGTGGTAATAAATCCGATGATCTACAGTGATCATGGGGAATGGGTGTCTACTATAAGTGCCTCCATCATGATTGGAATGCCATGTATACCTCGACCTGTTTCATATGAAAACTTTAGCGAGGTTGGATTTATTTCCTTGCCTGTTTTAAACTAAGGTGAAAAACTACTTCCTATTAAGGTACATAGTAAATCAGACATATGCCCAAGGATATGAATACAAAATGGAAGGTCATTGCGAGTATATACTTACAAATTATGTACCAGAAAAGAAAAGTTTTTAATCAAACAAGAAGTAATTGATAGGACATTCTAGCTATGTGCTTTAATGTTTAGGTTATCTTTCAACATGATGAATAAAAGGGAAGTATTCATATTTTTCAGGATTGCTAAACCTATCAGTGAAAATTATACTACCCTAATGAGGTCCCATTACAAATGCTCTATGATGACAAAAAACCCGCTTTGAATAAACAATGACTGTCCTAGGTGTCTTAGTCTAGGTGCATTTCATTTGGTTAATTGCATTAGGGCTCATTTTAGTTGCATATCATATTAATTTGCATTAGGTTCATTTAGATGCATTTCATGTCTTTAGTTGCATTGAAGTTCATTTTTAAAATTGCATTCATTTTAATTGATGAAGGGTGCTCCCCTTAATACCACAAACACATAACAGAAATAGAGAAACAACAACAATATGCAAGAACAGAAAATTGGCTTCTTATTATCTCCACAAATGTGGAATTACAAACTTTCAGAATTACAATATGCAAAGCCACATGGGCATTCCCTTACAATATTCTGTAGGACAAAGCCTCAAATCAATACCCAGATCTACTACCCAGAACTATTCTGAACTGCCTAAGACAATAATACAGCCTTCCTTATATAGGCAATTTTCCACCGCCTGGGAAGGTTCCAGAATTTTAGCCAATAAGGCCGACCAAACTTAGAACTATTTTTATTTTACATTTCATTACATCATAGTCGGCTCAAAATAAATTTTGAAACCCGAACAGAAATTTTGAAGAAAAATCATTTTCCGCCATTTCAGGTGACCCAACTTCCGAAGACCATAAGTCATCACCAGTTGACCCGATTGACTATTGTAACCCCATTTCGAAAAGGGCGCGAGGAGCTCTACAACACTTGAATTAAGCAAGCTTCATTCAGCCCAAAATTCGACCTCATCCGGGGCCTCTAAAGCCTTCAAAACTGAGTTCAAAGTTTCTGTCCCCTGCTGCCAATACCGAAAATCTTCAATATCTTCCAATATACACTTGATCTGGCAATGAAACTTTACTGGCAGACTTATATGACCAAAATGAACCTCCAAGAAAGAAATCAGATCATTCTGAGCACATACGAAAAATTACCAAAAATAGTAACTTTTCATAAATAGCAGCTCTGCACAAGATAGCCCTTATTGAATTCAAAAAAATAGAAATGTTTTTGGGTGATGCAAGATTGCTCTTACACCCAGGATGCTCCTGTATCAGACACCCAGGGTAATTTGAGAAGTGACCCTGTCACGACTCAGGTGTGCAGAGAAAACCAAGACGGTTAACCTCCACCCTTGTTAGCCATGATGAATCTTCAATAGGTCGTCCTTTCCACTTGACCAAATATTCTTCATATGTCTTGTTCCTTGTGCTTCTGCCAACACGACTGTCCAGTATATCTTCGATCTCCTTAGTGTCTGAACTAGTTGCTGGAATACTCCACTGTGCTGCTGTGATCTCATCTTCAACACCTCCTTCATGATACTCTGTCAAATCTGAAATGTTAAACACTGGTGAAATATTTAGCTCAGTAGGCAATTCTACCTCATATGCGTTTCCTGAATCATGTTTCTTCAGTATCTTACATGGTCCAAACTTCTTCATTTTTAGCTTGTTATATGTACCAATTGGAAACCGCTCCTTCCGCAAATGAACCATGACTTCATCTCCAACCTGAAATTCCTTATACCTCCTTTTCTCATCTGCCTTAGCCTTATACTGTGCGTTCATCTTGGTAATATGCTTCCTCACCTCCCCATGGATGTTCTTCAAGTGTTCTGCAAAATCCTCAGCTTCAGCACTACTTATTTCTCCTTTATCTATCTTCCTTAATTCAGATGCATTTCTCGGACTACTTCCAAATACAATCTGGAATGGTGATTTACCAGTGCTCCTGGTGACAGAATTATTGTATGCAAATTCCGCCTGTGGTAAAATCAAATCCCATCCTATTGGCTTATCTCCAACCAAACATCTCAGTAAATTTCCCAAACTTCTATTCACTACCTCTGTCTGTCCATCAGTCTGTGGATGATGTGATGAACTGAACTTCAAATCTGTCTTTAGCTTCTTCCACAATGTACGCCAGAAATATCCAACAAACTTCGCGTCCCGATCTGAAACTATGGTCGTTGGAAAACCATGTAGTCTCACTACCTCTCTGAAAAACAATTCTGCTACATGAACAGCATCAGTAGTCTTCTTGCAGGGAATGAAATGTGCCATCTTTGAAAATCTATCAACCACCACAAAAATTGAATCATGTCCCCGCTGAGTCCTCGATAAACCAAGAACAAAGTCCATGCTAATATCCTCCCAAGGCTTCTCTGGTACAGGTAATGGCTGATACAACCCTGTATTCTGCTTCACTCCTTTCGCCATCTGACATACTCTGCAACTCTGTACAAACTTCTTCACATCTTGCTGCAATTGTGGCCAATAATAATTCTCACCAACCAAAGCAAGGGTTTTATCACGACCAAAGTGTCCAGCCAATCCTCCACTATGCTTCTCCTTGATGAGATTCTCCCTCATAGAACTTCGTGGAATGCACAACTGACTCCCTCTGAATAGCATATCATCCTGGATGATGAAATCCAACCATTTCATCCTGTCTAGAGTAACAGGTTCTTTACAAGCTTTCCAAGCTTCACCTAAATCAGGATCCTCTGGATACAAATTCTTGAGCTCCTTGAACCCAACCACTTCAATCTGCATTTCTGTCAGCAGTAGTTGCCTTCTGCTAAGAGCATCTGCAACCCTATTAGACTTTCCACTCCTGTGTTTCAAAACAAATGTATAACTCTGCAAAAATTCAACCCATTTCAAATGTCTTTGATTCAACTTTCCTTGACTATTCAAATATTGCAAAGCTTGATGATCAGTATACAAAACAAACTCCTTAAGAAGCAAATAGTGTCTCCACTTCTTTAATGCTTGAACTATAGCATAAAATTCCTGATCATAAACAGAATATTTTCTCTTGGCATCATTCAACTTCTCACTGAAATAAGCAATAGGTTTACCTTCTTGGCTCATAACAGCTCCTATTGCAGTACCACTAGCATCACAATCTACTTGAAACACTTTATTGAAATCTGGAAGTGCTAAAACAGGTTGTTCTGTAACTTTTTGTTTCAATAATTGAAAAATCTTTTCTGCCCCATTAGTCCACTTAAACTCTTTTCTATCCCCTCTCATTGTTTCAGTCAAGGGTCCACAAATACTGCTAAAATTTCTGATAAACTTTCTGTAAAAGCTAGCTAGACCATGAAAAGATCTTACCTCAGTAGCATTCCTTGGAGTAGGCCATTCAAGGATAGCCTGTACCTTCTCTGGGTCCATTTTTAGACCTTCTCCTGAAACCAGAAATTCTTTCAGAACCTCGTTCATGAGCCGCATGAAAGTGCTCGGTGCATTGGTTAGCCCAAAAGGCATGACTAACCACTCATACAGTCCTTCCTTTGTCTTGAAGGCAGTCTTCCATTCATCTCCTTCTCTGATCTGAATCTGATGATATCCACTCTTCAGATCTATCTTTGAGAAATACACAGCTCCACTCAAACAGTCCATAATATCATCCATTCGTGGCAATGGAAACCTGTACTTGATTGTGATCTTGTTTATTGCCCTAGAATCTGTACACATCCTCCATTCTCCATTCTTCTTTGGTGCTAATACTGCTGGTACAGCACAGGGACTTAGACTCTCACGGATCAATCCTTTCTGTAACAGTTTATGTACTTATCTGTTCAACTCCTCACTTTCTGCAGGTGTCATTCTGTGTGCTGCCTTATTCGGCAAACTCGCTCTTGGGATCAAGTCCATCTGATGACTGATCTTCCTGACTGGTGGTAATCCATCAGGCACGTTATCGGATACAATATCCTGAAACTCATTCAACAAATCTGCAACTTCTACAGGAACATCTTCTACTTCCTCTTTACCAGCTTTTAGAATTAAAGCAAAACATACATGCTCATGCCTCATACCATCTAGGAAATTTCTTCCATCAACAAAAGTTATCCTTGCATTACCACATACCTTTTCTTCAGTCTCCTTCAATGGTTTTAGCTTATGTCGCACTCCATCCTTTGTCAGGGAATAGGTATTCGCACGGCCATCATGTACAACACATCTGTCAAACTGCCATGGTCTACCCAACAACATATGACATGCATCCATAGATATGATATCACACAATACCTCATCTTGGTATCCGCCAATCTTGAACTTCACCAGGCATTGTTCATTGACCATGACCTTGTGGTCATCCTGTACCCAGGCAATCCGATATGGATGTGGGTGTTTCTGTCTCTTGAGCTTCAACTTTGTCACCATCTCTTCTGACACCAAATTGTCAGTGCTTCCACTATCGATAATCACATCACAACATTTACCTTCACACTTGCACCTGGTGCGAAACAAGCTCCTCCTTTGCTCAGGTTCATTCTCACCACTCAACATGACTCTTCTGTTAATCAACGTTTCTCCTCTTTCAGCATCTTCAGAATTTGATGATCTGGCATCTTCATCTACATGTGCAATTCTGGCCTGGCCTTCATTTCTCCTGTCTGTTCTGCCTTGGCGCTGAGGACATTCAAATGCCCTATGACCTTCTTCTCCACAGTGAAAACATGTTCCACGGAAGCCACCTCTTCCAGATCCTTGTCCTCTTCCTCTTCCTCTTTGATCTCTATTATTCTGATCCTAGAAGTGATTGAAATTATTTCCTCGCTGATTCTGACTGCTACTGGCCTCATCCTTCTTTTTCGGATCTTCATTTCGGCCACCATATGACCGTCCACCAGATCGTCCACCGCGACCTCTTCCGTTTTGTCTACTCTCAAACTTCTTGTTCAACTTTTCCTCTACTTTTAGGGCAAACTGATATGCCTCTTCAATACTGTTCATTCGAACCAGATTCAGCTCCTCCTGAATGCTTGGCCTTAACCCATTAAGGTATCGGGCAACTTTCTCCTTATCAGCTTCTGCATGGCCTGTTCTGATGAGAAGTCGATAGAACTCTTCTATATACTCCTGAACAGATCTTCCCGCTTGCTTCAAACTCTGCATTTTCTTCAATAGGTCAAGCTCATAATCAACAGGAATGAACTGTCGCTTCAATTTATCCACCATCCGATCTCATCTCGTGATTTTCTCCTTTCCCCTTCTATTTCGCTCCAACTGAATCTCTTGCCACCATATCTTCGCATGACCTTTCAGTCTGGCCTTCGCAAATTTGACCCTATCAGGATCCTCAACATCTTCATACTCAAAATATTCTTCACACTCATTGATCCAGTCGATCAATTCCTCTGGGTTAAGATTTCCAGAAAATGTAGGAACCTCAATCTTAGGTCTTTTCCCAATTTTGGAAATCGCCCGAAAAAGTCTTTCTTCCTCCTGGTTCACAATTTCAACTTCTCCTTCTTGATATTCTTCTTCAGCTTCATCCTCGCTTTCATCTCCGATATTAAGATTCATTCCTCTGTGAATCTCTTCTTGCAATG
This sequence comes from Chamaecyparis obtusa, assembly GCA_027943335.1. Classification (NCBI taxonomy): domain Eukaryota; kingdom Viridiplantae; phylum Streptophyta; class Pinopsida; order Cupressales; family Cupressaceae; genus Chamaecyparis; species Chamaecyparis obtusa. The sequence continues at coordinate 2,494,666 of BSBK01001331.1, read as the reverse complement.
CTCGCACTTGTCTCTGCAGCTCTCTAACCTCAGGTGTTACAACACCAGCTCTTCCGCCACGTTCCCTTCGTGGAGGCATTTTCGCGATGCGCGCTGAAACCCTAGCCACGGTCCTGGTGCAAACTGCCTCACAGTCGGCGATCTGTTTACACACTCAAGAACTCCTACTCTGATACCACTTGATGAAGGGTGCTCCCCTTAATACCACAAACACATAACAGAAATAGAGAAACAACAACAATATGCAAGAACAGAAAATTGGCTTCTTATTATCTCTACAAATGTGGAATTACAAACTTTCAGAATTACAATATGCAAAGCCACATGGGCATTCCCTTACAATATTCTGTAGGACAAAGCCTCGAATCAATACCCAGATCTACTACCCAGAACTATTCTGAACTGCCTAAGACAATAATACAGCCTTCCTTATATAGGCAATTTTTCACCACCTGGGAAGGTTCCAGAATTTTAGCCAATAAGGCCGACCAAACTTAGAACTATTTTTATTTTACATTTCATTACATCATAGTCGGCTCAAAATAAATTTTGAAACCCGAACAGAAATTTTGAAGAAAAATCATTTTTCGCCATTTCAGGTGACCCAACTTCCGAAGACCATAAGTCATCACCAGTTGACCCGATTGACTATTGTAACCCCATTTCGGAAAGGGCGCGAGGAGCTCTACAACGCTTGAATTAAGCAAGCTTCATTCAGCCCAAAATTCGACCTCATCCGGGGCCTCTAAAGCCTTCAAAACTGAGTTCAAAGTTTCTGTCCCCTGCTGCCAATACCGAAAATCTTCAATATCTTCCAATATACACTTGATCTGGCAATGAAACTTTACTGGCAGACTTATATGACCAAAATGAACCTCCAAGAAAGAAATCAGATCATTCTGAGCACATACGAAAAATTACCAAAAATAGTAACTTTCCATAAATAGCAGCTCTGCACAAGATAGCCCTTATTGAATTCAAAAAAATAGAAATGTTTTTGGGTGATGCAAGATTACTCTTACACCCAGGATGCTCCTGCATCAGACACCCAGGGTAATTTCAGAAGTAACCCTGTCACGACTCAGGTTTGCAGAGGAAAACCAAGACGGTTAACCTCCACCCTTGTTAGCCATGATGAATCTTCAATAGGTCGTCCTTTCCACTTGACCAGATATTCTTCATATGTCCTGTTCCTTGTGCTTCTGCCAACACGACTGTCCAGTATATCTTCGATCTCCTTAGTGGCTGAACTAGTTGTTGGAATTCTCCAATGTTCTGCTGTGATCTCATCTTCAACACCTCCTTCATGATACTCTGTCAAATTTGAAATGTTAAACACTGGTGAAATATTTAGCTCAGTAGGCAATTCTACCTCATATGCGTTTCCTGAATCATGTTTCTTCAGTATCTTACATGGTCCAAACTTCTTCATTTTCAGCTTGTTATATGTACCAACTGGAAACCGCTCCTTCCGCAAATGAACCATGACTTCATCTCCAACCTGAAATTCCTTATACCTCCTTTTCTCATCTGCCTTAGCCTTATACTGTGCGTTCATCTTGGTAATATGCTTCCTCACCTCCCCATGGATGTTCTTCAAGTGTTCTGCAAAATCCTCAGCTTCAGCACTACTTATTTCTCCTTTATCTATCTTCCTTAATTCAGATGCATTTCTCGGACTACTTCCAAATACAATCTGGAATGGTGATTTACCAGTGCTCCTGGTGACAGAATTATTGTATGCAAATTCCGCCTGTGGTAAAATCAAATCCCATCCTGTTGGCTTATCTCCAACCAAACATCTCAGCAAATTTCCCAAACTTCTATTCACTACCTCTGTCTGTCCATCAGTCTGTGGATGATGTGATGAACTGAACTTCAAATCTGTCTTTAGCTTCTTCCACAATGTACGCTAGAAATATCCAACAAACTTCGCGTCCCGATCTGAAACTATGGTCGTTGGCAAACCATGTAGTCTCACTACCTCTCTGAAAAACAATTCTGCTACATGAACAGCATCAGTAGTCTTCTTGCAGGGAATGAAATGTGCCATCTTTGAAAATCTATCAACCACCACAAAAATTGAATCATGTCCCCGCTGAGTCCTCGGTAAACCAAGAACAAAGTCCATGCTAATATCCTCCCAAGGCTTCTCTGGTACAGGTAATGGCTGATACAACCTTGTATTCTGCTTCACTCCTTTCGCCATCTGACATACTCTGCAACTCTGTACAAACTTCTTCACATCTTGCTGCAATTGTGGCCAATAATAATTCTCACCAACCAAAGCAAGGGTTTTATCACGACCAAAGTGTCCAGCCAATCCTCCACTATGCTTCTCCTTGATGAGATTCTCCCTCATAGAACTTCGTGGAATGCACAACTGACTCCCTCTGAATAGCATATCATCCTGGATGATGAAATCCAACCATTTCGTCCTGTCTAGAGTAACAGGTTCTTTACAAGCTTTCCAAGCTTCACCAAAATCAGGATCCTCTGAATACAAATTCTTGAGCTCCTTGAACCCAACCACTTCAATCTGCATTTCTGTCAGCAGTAGTTGCCTTCTGCTAAGAGCATCTGCAACCCTATTAGACTTTCCACTCTTGTGTTTCAAAACAAATGTATAACTCTGCAAAAATTCAACCCATTTCAAATGCCTTTGATTCAACTTTCCTTGACTATTCAAATATTGCAAAGCTTGATGATCAGTATACAAAACAAACTCCTTAGGAAGCAAATAGTGTCTCCGCTTCTTTAATGCTTGAACTATAGCATAAAATTCCTGATCATAAACAGAATATTTTCTCTTGGCATCATTCAACTTCTCACTGAAATAAGCAATAGGTTTACCTTCTTGGCTCATAACAGCTCCTATTGCAGTACCACTAGCATCACAATCTACTTGAAACACCTTATTGAAATCTGGAAGTGCTAAAACAGGTTGTTCTGTAACTTTTTGTTTCAATAATTGAAAACTCTTTTCTGCCCCATTAGTCCACTTAAACTCTTTTCTATCCCCTCTCATTGTTTCAGTCAAGGGTCCACAAATACTGCTAAAATTTTTGATAAACTTTCTGTAAAAGCTAGCTAGACCATGAAAAGATCTTACCTCAGTAGCATTCCTTGGAGTAGGCCATTCAAGGATAGCCTGTACCTTCTCTGGGGGCATTTTTAGACCTTCTCCTGAAACCAGAAATTCTTTCAGAACCTCGTTCATGAGCCACATGAAAGTGCTCGGTGCATTGGTTAGCCCAAAAGGCATGACTAACCACTCATACAGTCCTTCCTTTGTCTTGAAGGCAGTCTTCCATTCATCTCCTTCTCTGATCCGAATCTGATGATATCCACTCTTCAGATCTATCTTTGAGAAATACACAGCTCCACTCAAACAGTCCATAATATCATCCATTCGTGGCAATGGAAACCTGTACTTGATTGTGATCTTGTTTATTGCCCTAGAATCTGTACACATCCTCCATTCTCTATTCTTCTTTGGTGCTAATACTGCTGGTACAGCACAGGGAATTAGACTCTCAAGGATCAATCCTTTCTGTAACAGTTCATGTACTTGTCTGTTCAACTCTTCACTTTCTGCAGGTGTCATTCTGTGTGCTACCTTATTCGGCAAACTCGCTTCTGGGATCAAGTCCATCTGATGACTGATCTTCCTGACTGGTGGTAATCCATCAGGCACATTATCGGATATAATATCCTGAAACTCATTCAACAAATCTGTAACTTCTACAGGAACATCTTCTACTTCCTCTTTACCAGCTTTTGGAATGAAAGCAAAACATAAATGCTCATGCCTCATACCATCTAGGAAATTTCTTCCATCAACAAAAGTTATCCTTGCATTACCACATACCTTTTCTTCAGTCTCCTTCAATGGTTTTAGCTTATGTCGCACTCCATCCTTTGTCAGGGAATAGGTATTCGCACGGCCATCATGTACAGCACATCTGTCAAACTGCCATGGTCTACCCAACAACATATGACATGCATCCATAGATATGATATCACACAATACCTCATCTTGGTATCCGCCAATCTTGAACTTCACCAGGCATTGTTCATTGACCATGACCTTGTGGTCATCCTGTACCCAGGCAATCCGATATGGATGTGGGTGTTTCTGTCTCTTGAGCTTCAACTTTGTCACCATCTCTTCTGACACCAAATTGTCAGTGCTTCCACTATCGATAATCACATCACAACATTTACCTTCACACTTGCACCTGGTGCGAAACAAGCTCCTCCTTTGCTCAGGTTCATTCTCACCACTCAACATGACTCTTCTGTTAATCAACATTTCTCCTCTTTCAGCATCTTCAGAATTTGATGATCTGGCATCTTCATCTACATGTGCAATTCTGGCCTGGCCTTCATTTCTCCTGTCTGTTCTGCCTTGGCGCTGAGGACATTCAAATGCCTTATGACCTTCTCCACAGTGAAAACATGTTCCACGGAAGCCACCTCTTCCAGATCCTTGTCCTCTTCCTCTTCCTCTTTGATCTCTATTATTCTGATCCTAGAAGTGATTGGAATTATTTCCTCGCTGATTCTGACTGCTACTGGCCTCATCCTTCTTTTTCGGATCTTCATTTCGGCCACCATATGACCGTCCACCAGATCATCCACCGCGACCTCTTCCGTTTTGTCTGCTCTCAAACTTCTTGTTCAGCTTTTCCTCTACTTTTAGGGCAAACTGATATGCCTCTTCAATACTGTTCATTCGAACCAGATTCAGCTCCTCCTGAATGCTTGGCCTTAACCCATTAAGGTATCGGGCAACTTTCTCCTTATCAGCTTCTGCATGGCCTGTTCTGATGAGAAGTCGATAGAACTCCTCTGTATACTCCTGAACAGATCTTCCCACTTGCTTCAAACTCTGTATTTTCTTCAATAGGTCAAGCTCATAATCAACAGGAATGAACTGTCGCTTCAATTTATCCACCATCCGATCCCATCTCGTGATTTTCTCCTTTCCCCTTCTATTTCGCTCCAACTGAATCTCTTGCCACCATATCTTCGCATGACCTTTCAGTCTGGCCTTCGCAAATTTGACCCTATCAGGATCCTCAACATCTTCATACTCAAAATATTCTTCACACTCATTGATCCAGTCGATCAATTCCTCTGGGTTAAGATTTCCAAAAAATGTAGGAACCTCAATCTTAGGTCTTTTCCCAATCTTGGAAATCGCCCGAAAAAGTCTTTCTTCCTCCTGGTTCACAATTTCAACTTCTCCTTCTTGATATTCTTCTTCAGCTTCATCCTCGCTTTCATCTCCGATATTAAGATTCATTCCTCTGCGAATCTCTTCTTGCAATGCTCGCACTTGTCTCTGCAGCTCTCTAACCTCAGGTGTTACAACACCAGCTCTTCCCCCACGTTCCCTTCGTGGAGGCATTTTCGCAATGCGCGCTGAAACCCTAGCCACGGTCCTGGTGCAAACTGCCTCACAGTCGACGATCTGTTTACACACTCAAGAACTCCTGCTCTGATACCACTTGATGAAGGGTGCTCTCCTTAATACCACAAACACATAACAGAAATAGAGAAACAACAACAATATGCAAGAATAGAAAATTGGCTTCTTATTATCTCCACAAATGTGGAATTACAAACTTTCAGAATTACAATATGCAAAGCCACATGGGCATTCCCTTACAATATTCTGTAGGACAAAGCCTCGAATCAATACCCAGATCTACTACCCAGAACTATTCTGAACTGCCTAAGACAATAATACAGCCTTCCTTATATAGGCAATTTTCCACCGCCTGGGAAGGTTCCAGAATTTTAGCCAATAAGGCCGACCAAACTTAGAACTATTTTTATTTTACATTTCATTACATCATAGTCGGCTCAAAATAAATTTTGAAACCCGAACAGAAATTTTGAAGAAAAATCATTTTCCGCCATTTCAGGTGACCCAACTTCCGAAGACCATAAGTCATCACCAGTTGACCCGATTGACTATTGTAACCCCATTTCGGAAAGGGCGCGAGGAGCTCTACAACACTTGAATTAAGCAAGCTTCATTCAGCCCAAAATTCGACCTCATCCGGGGCCTCTAAAGCCTTCAAAACTGAGTTCAAAGTTTCTGTCCCCTGCTGCCAATACCGAAAATCTTCAATATCTTCCAATATACACTTGATCTGGCAATGAAACTTTACTGGCAGACTTATATGACCAAAATGAACCTCCAAAAAAGAAATCAGATCATTCTGAGCACATACGAAAAATTACCAAAAATAGTAACTTTTCATAAATAGCAGCTCTGCATAAGATAGCCCTTATTGAATTCAAAAAAATAGAAATGTTTTTGGGTGATGCAAGATTGCTCTTACACCCAGGATGCTCCTCTATCAGACACCCAGGGTAATTTGAGAAGTGACCCTGTCACGACTCAGGTGTGCAGAGAAAACCAAGACGGTTAACCTCCACCCTTGTTAGCCATGATGAATCTTCAATAGGTCGTCCTTTCCACTTGACCAAATATTCTTCATATGTCCTGTTCCTTGTGCTTCTGCCAACACGACTGTCCAGTATATCTTCGATCTCCTTAGTGTCTGAACTAGTTGCTGGAATACTTCACTGTGCTGCTGTGATCTCATCTTCAACACCTCCTTCATGATACTCTGTCAAATCTGAAATGTTAAACACCGGTGAAATATTTAGCTCAGTAGGCAATTCTACCTCATATGCGTTTCCTGAATCATGTTTCTTCAGTATCTTACATGGTCCAAACTTCTTCATTTTTAGCTTGTTATATGTACCAACTGGAAACCGCTCCTTCCGCAAATGAACCATGACTTCATCTCCAACCTGAAATTCCTTATACCTCCTTTTCTCATCTGCCTTAGCCTTATACTGTGCGTTCATCTTGGTAATATGCTTCCTCACCTCCCCATGGATGTTCTTCAAGTGTTCTGCAAAATCCTCAGCTTCAGCACTACTTATTTCTCCTTTATCTATCTTCCTTAATTCAGATGCATTTCTCGGACTACTTCCAAATACAATCTGGAATGGTGATTTACCAGTGCTCCTGGTGACAGAATTATTGTATGCAAATTCCGCCTGTGGTAAAATCAAATCCCATCCTGTTGGCTTATCTCCAACCAAACATCTCAGCAAATTTCCCAAACTTCTATTCACTACCTCTGTCTGTCCATCAGTCTGTGGATGATGTGATGAACTGAACTTCAAATCTGTCTTTAGCTTCTTCCACAATGTACGCCAGAAATATCCAACAAACTTCGCGTCCCGATCTGAAACTATGGTCGTTGGCAAACCATGTAGTCTCACTACCTCTCTGAAAAACAATTCTGCTATATGAACAGCATCAGTAGTCTTCTTGCAGGGAATGAAATGTGCCATCTTTGAAAATCTATCAACCACCACAAAAATTGAATCATGTCCCCGCTGAGTCCTCGGTAAACCAAGAACAAAGTCCATGCTAATATCCTCCCAAGGCTTCTCTGGTACAGGTAATGGCTGATACAACCCTGTATTCTGCTTCACTCCTTTCGCCATCTGACATACTCAGCAACTCTATACAAACTTCTTCACATCTTGCTGCAATTGTGGCCAATAATAATTCTCACCAACCAAAGCAATGGTTTTATCACGACCAAAGTGTCCAGCCAATCCTCCACTATGCTTCTCTTTGATGAGATTCTCCCTCATAGAACTTCGTGGAATGCACAACTGACTCCCTCTGAATAGCATATCATCCTGGATGATGAAATCCAACCATTTCGTCCTGTCTAGAGTAACAGGTTCTTTACAAGCTTTCCAAGCTTCACCTAAATCAGGATCCTCTGGATACAAATTCTTGAGCACCTTGAACCCAACCACTTCAATCTGCATTTCTGTCAGCAGTAGTTGCCTTCTGCTAAGAGCATCTGCAACCCTATTAGACTTTCCACTCCTGTGTTTCAAAACAAATGTATAACTCTGCAAAAATTTAACCCATTTCAAATGCCTTTGATTCAACTTTCCTTGACTATTCAAATATTGCAAAGCTTGATGATCAGTATACAAAACAAACTCCTTAGGAAGCAAATAGTGTCTCCACTTTTTTAATGCTTGAACTATAGCATAAAATTCCTGATCATAAACAGAATATTTTCTCTTGGCATCATTCAACTTCTCACTGAAATAAGCAATAGGTTTACCTTCTTGGCTCATAACAGCTCCTATTGCAGTACCACTAGCATCACAATCTACTTGAAACATCTTATTGAAATCTGAAAGTGCTAAAACAGGTTGTTCTGTAACTTTTTGTTTCAATAATTAAAAACTCTTTTCTGCCCCATTAGTCCACTTAAACTCTTTTCTATCCCCTCTCATTGTTTCAGTCAAGGGTCCACAAATACTGCTAAAATTTTTGATAAACTTTCTGTAAAAGCTAGCTAGACCATGAAAAGATCTTACCTCAGTAGCATTCCTTGGAGTAGGCCATTCAAGGATAGCCTGTACCTTCTCTGGGTCCATTTTTAGACCTTCTCCTGAAACCAGAAATTCTTTCAGAACCTCGTTCATGAGCCGCATGAAAGTGCTCGGTGCATTGGTTAGCCCAAAAGGCATGACTAACCACTCATACAGTCCTTCCTTTGTCTTGAAGGCAGTCTTCCATTCATCTCCTTCTCTGATCCGAATCTGATGATATCCACTCTTCAGATCTATCTTTGAGAAATACACAGCTCCACTCAAACAGTCCATAATATCATCCATTCGTGGCAATGGAAACCTGTACTTGATTGTGATCTTGTTTATTGCCCTAGAATCTGTACACATCCTCCATTCTCTATTCTTCTTTGGTGCTAATACTGCTGGTACAGCACAGGGACTTAGACTCTCACAGATCAATCCTTTCTGTAACAGTTCATGTACTTGTCTGTTCAACTCCTCACTTTCTGCAGGTGTCATTCTGTGTGCTGCCTTATTCGGCAAACTCGCTCTTGGGATCAAGTCCATCTGATGACTGATCTTCCTGACTGGTGGTAATCCATCAGGCACGTTATCGGATACAATATCCTGAAACTCATTCAACAAATCTGCAACTTTTACAGGAACATCTTCTACTTCCTCTTTACCAGCTTTTGGAATTAAAGCAAAACATACATGCTCATGCCTCATACCATCTAGAAAATTTCTTCCATCAATAAAAGTTATCCTTGCATTACCACATACCTTTTCTTCAGTCTCCTTCAATGGTTTTAGCTTATGTCGCACTCCATCGTTTGTCAGGGAATAGGTATTCGCACGGCCATCATGTACAGCACATCTGTCAAACTGCCATGGTCTACCCAACAACATATGACATGCATCCATAGATATGATATCACACAATACCTCATCTTGGTATCCGCCAATCTTGAACTTCACCAGGCATTGTTCATTGACCATGACCTTGTGGTCATCCTGTACCCAGGCAATCCGATATGGATGTGGGTGTTTCTGTCTCTTGAGCTTCAACTTTGTCACCATCTCTTCTGACACCAAATTGTCAGTGCTTCCACTATCGATAATCACATCACAACATTTACCTTCACACTTGCACCTGGTGCGAAACAAGCTCCTCCTTTGCTCAGGTTCATTCTCACCACTCAACATGACTCTTCTGTTAATCAACGTTTCTCCTCTTTCAGCATCTTCAAAATTTGATGATCTGGCATCTTCATCTACATGTGCAATTCTGGCCTGGCCTTCATTTCTCCTGTCTGTTCTGCCTTGGCGCTGAGGACATTCAAATGCCCTATGACCTTCTCCACAGTGAAAACATGTTCCACGGAAGCCACCTCTTCCAGATCCTTTTCCTCTTCCTCTTCCTCTTTGATCTCTATTATTCTGATCCTGGAAGTGATTGGAATTATTTCCTCGCTGATTCTGACTGCTACTGGCCTCATCCTTCTTTTTCGGATCTTCATTTCGGCCACCATATGACCGTCCACCAGATCATCCACCGCGACCTCTTCCGTTTTGTCTTCTCTCAAACTTCTTGTTCAGCTTTTCCTCTACTTTTAGGGCAAACTGATATGCCTCTTCAATACTGTTCATTCGAACCAGATTCAGCTCCTCCTGAATGCTTGGCCTTAACCCATTAAGGTATCGGGCAACTTTCTCCTTATCAGCTTCTGCATGGCCTATTCTGATGAGAAGTCGATAGAACTCCTCTGTATACTCCTGAACAGATCTTCCCGCTTGCTTCAAACTCTGCATTTTCTTCAATAGGTCAAGCTCATAATCAACAGGAATGAACTGTCGCTTCAATTTATCCACCATCCGATCCCATCTCGTGATTTTCTCCTTTCCCCTTCTATTTCACTCCAACTGAATCTCTTGCCACCATATCTTCGCATGACCTTTCAGTCTGGCCTTCGCAAATTTGACCCTATCAGGATCCTCAACATCTTCATACTCAAAATATTCTTCACACTCATTGATCCAGTCGATCAATTCCTCTGGGTTAAGATTTCCAGAAAATGTAGGAACCTCAATCTTAGGTCTTTTCCCAATCTTAGAAATCGCCCGAAAAAGTCTTTCTTCCTCCTGGTTCACAATTTCAACTTCTCCTTCTTGATATTCTTCTTCAGCTTCATCCTCGCTTTCATCTCTGATATTAAGATTCATTCCTCTGTGAATCTCTTCTTGCAATGCTCGCACTTGTCTCTGCAGCTCTCTAACCTCAGGTGTTACAACACCAGCTCTTCCGCCACGTTCCCTTCGTGGAGGCATTTTCGCGATGCGCAATGAAACCCTAGCCACGGTCCTGGTGCAAACTGCCTCACAGTCGGCGATCTGTTTACACACTCAAGAACTCCTGCTCTGATACCACTTGATGAAGGGTGCTCCCCTTAATACCACAAACACATAACAGAAATAGAGAAACAACAACAATATGTAAGAACAGAAAATTGGCTTATTATTATCTCCACAAATGTGGAATTACAAACTTTCAGAATTACAATATGCAAAGCCACATGGGCATTCCCTTACAATATTCTGTAGGACAAAGCCTCGAATCAATACCCAGATCTACTACCCAGAACTATTCTGAACTGCCTAAGACAATAATACAGCCTTCCTTATATAGGCAATTTTCCACCGCCTGGGAAGGTTCCAGAATTGTAGCCAATAAGGCCGACCAAACTTAGAACTATTTTTATTTTACATTTCATTACATCATAGTCGGCTCAAAATAAATTTTGAAACCCGAACAGAAATTTTGAAGAAAAATCATTTTCCGCCATTTCAGGTGACCCAACTTCCGAAGACCATAAGTCATCACCAGTTGACCCGATTGACTATTGTAACCCCATTTCGAAAAAGGCGCGAGGAGCTCTACAACGCTTGAATCAAGCAAGCTTCATTCAGCCCAAAATTCGACCTCATCCGGGGCCTCTAAAGCCTTCAAAACTGAGTTCAAAGTTTCTGTCCCTTGCTGCCAATACCGAAAATCTTCAATATCTTCCAATATACACTTGATCTGGCAATGAAACTTTACTGGCAGACTTATATGACCAAAATGAACCTCCAAGAAAGAAATCAGATCATTTTGAGCACATACGAAAAATTACCAAAAATAGTAACTTTCCATAAATAGCAGCTCTGCACAAGATAGCCCTTATTGAATTCAAAAAAATAGAAATGTTTTTGGGTGATGCAAGATTGCTCTTACACCCAGGATGCTCCTGCATCATTAATATAGTTACATTCATTTTAAATTTGCATAAGCATGAATGTATGAATTCAACTATCCAAAGCATTAAAGTGAGTTGAAAATTATGAAAACATTAATCAGTTTCCATGTTTGACCGAGTACATCATGAAATCATAAATAACTAAAACTAAAATGACTGAGTATAAATCACTGATATTCATTTTCATAATCCATTTCATATCATAAAAACATTTTCATTATGCATCCATAATCAACCATACATGAATAAAAGTGAGATGTCCATGTGTGTGTGAAAATTGTACCTGATCTATAGACACAACACTCAGTAAAACATTAGAGGTTAGCTATAATCAAAATCGTGCAAAATTGAAATCTAATTTAACCAAGCGATTTACTGCCTTCTAGTAGGTGCGAGATTAATGTTCTCAGATTGTTATCGAGATCAGTGACCTAGACGACACCTAAATGAAGGATTTTGAATGCAATTGATCTAGATATGAGATTGAATGCAATTACGCTATTTTTTTGGATTTTCTATGCAATAAGAATGAAAAATCTGATATGAAATCTATGCTAGATGAAATTGATATGCTATGAATGCTATTGAAAATTGATATGCAATGCTAATCTAACAATGATATGCAATATGAATGCAAAAACTAAGATTGATCTCACAAAGATGTCGATTCGCAAGAGCTTTGATTCTTCAATTCCAATTCTCCAACATGATTGTGCAAAATATGAGATGCTTGGATGCAAATTTGAGAGATGAATTATGAAGAGCTGAGCCTTGTTTTTATAGAAATCCAGGGCTTTGGAGGTGCATGGGAAAAAGCCATAAATCACTCAAATAACTCAGGTTGATTTTTGAGTTATTTTTAAATAAAAGATAATTAACTCACAAAAACATGCAAAAGCTAAGTTTTAACTCAAAATAGAGTTTAGCTTTAATTGATAATTGATAGTTGTCTGCTTTTATGATTGTGCATGTTTTATTTATGAATTAATTTAATAATAAAGTGATTTATTTCCAACTTAACTGCTTTTAAAAATAAAATAATTGATTTATGGGTTAATCAATTATTTAATCAAACTTTTATTAAAAACTATATTATTAAATAATGACAACTTGCTTTAATTAATTAAATAAGAATTTAATCAATTATTCATATGATATTAGATTTATTGTCAAAATTAAATAATATAATTAATAATAGATAGAATTAAATTTAATTACATAATTAAGTGGCAAATATTAAATCTAATTAATTAAATATGAAAATATTCAATTAATCAAACTTTAGGATAAATGTGATTTATTGCCAAATAATTATAAAATTAAAAATAATTATGATGATTAGGAATATTACTAGGAATATTCCCCGATGCAGAATTTAAGATAATCAATTATGATTCGATGATGTTTAGATGTGCCTTAGATTAGGACTTTGATGTCGATTTTGTTCGATTTGTCGATGTAGGAGGTTAATGAACTTATAGCCCATTTTTGGGGTATTACAGTCCATACATCGCATCGCCATACATCTCATACATCCATATTCATAAAATAAAATTTGCATCCATACATTCATAAAAGCTTTAAAAACACAAAAACATGAGCATATATCAGTGAAATATATCATGATGTCATTTTATCACCATCTAATCTAATCATGACCAAGTATGACCATCGCATCAATATCCAAAATCATAAGACAAATATTAGATATCCCACATGTGTAGAAAAAAAAAAGCATCCTATAAAGCAACATCAAATCAGTTGAAACATCCATGACAGAATCAGTTGAAGCATCAATATATCATCAGGACAGAGTATCATAAATATCCATAAGAAAGGATCAGAATGTCAACACCAGTATATCAGAGCATGGATAAAACAAGTATCAGTATACCATGAGACAATGTATCAACAAATGAATAGTCCAGAGGAAATAAGAGAGTGTATCGATAAAAAATGGTTCAAATAAATGATGTAATCAATAAAGTACAGTATATCAAAGATACAAGTATGAGAGTACAAAATATCATGCCTCATCGGCCCCATCCTCCTCTCATGGTGGATCAGGAGGAGGAGGTACATCTTCTCTGCCAAGAGGAGGTGGAGGCATAACACCCTCTGACTGTTGTGCTATCACAGAATATAAGGGAGCTATCTGAGCAGCCAAAACCACAACACAATATAAGGTAAAATAGTATGTAGCCCTCTGACCCTAGTGAGTGGCTGTATGTGCGTATATGTCCCGCTTTGTCCTCAACTATGCTAGCTGTGTGTCCCTATCTTCTCTTAGTTGTGCTATTTGGGTATCCCTCTCCACTCTCAGCTAAGCCAATTGTGTGTCTCACTCTGATAGCTGTGCTCAGAGGGTAGCCATCTCTAATCGCAATGTAGCCCTCTCCTTCTCACACTGTGACAATCAGTCACCATCACCACCTACAAGAGGATCTCTAGGTGCCTCCTATTGCTGTGCCTGATCCTCTCCCCCTCCTTCCCTCTGAACATGCTCATCTCTGTGTAATAGTGACCCTCTATCCCTCTGTAGAGGGGTAACTCTCAATTTCCTCTGTCGCTGTTGATCACTATCTCCTCTGGAGGCCCGTCATCTGCTACTACCCCTGCCTCCACCTCCACCTCCACCTCTACCATCTCCTCCATCTCTACCATCTTTGCCACCTCTATGAGCCTCATCTCGACCTCTGCCCTTGTCTCTGCCTCAACCTCTATCTCCACCTCTAGCAGCTCTACCTCGACCACCACCATCATTGGCAAGATCATAATCTAAAGCATCCTCTATACACAGAATGACCTCATTAGGAGCTGTGAACCTCGGATAGGGATGCTATGTGTAATGAGTATGATAGGCATCTATAATACCTCCATCAAGGATCTCTGGGTGGTACTCCCAGTCTACCTGTGCCATCTGTGTAATCGAGTGCACTATTGTCTCATATATCAACCTAGGTCCCCACTGGGCCTCCTTGTCCCTAATCCGTGTATATGTAGCCATCTCTTGTGATATGTTCTATACCCTACCATACTGCCTGTGTACATGGCTGATCAAGAAATGCTCCACAATATACCTAATGTGGCTGACAAGATACCTACTCTGATAAAAAAAGGGTATCTGTTTGACATCTTAGGGCCATCCCTCACAATCCACATATGACCTCCATATGACATCAGTGATATCATCTAAAACCCACCGCTAGTACTCCAACTTGCCCATATTGGGCTACTGAATAAGACCTGAATACATGTAAATATATGGTAGGCCGACGTCCCAGTGCCTATCAACAATGGGCCATGTGACGAGGATATGCTCCCACGCCCAGACCTGAAGAACTAAACTACCCACTGTTATAGTCTTCGAGTGATGTTAGACTATCTCGTGGAGCTCTCTATACAAGTGGGCGAGGATGCAACTCCCCCATACATAATGGCCAGGTGAATGAATCATCTGCTCAATCACCTGAGACTAGCCGCACATAAAACCATGCTGACCTCTGTCAGGCATCATAAGGCCCAACCAGTCCCGCCAGATAAATAGAAAGTGGCGCATAGTTGGCCACCATGTGGTCCCAACTCAGATAGTGCCTCATAATGGTATCATCTCCAAATAACGTCCACACATCAGCCATTGCAACAGGGCTAGATGCCTCGTACTCCACTCGAGTACCCATCACAAGAGCATGAAGGATCTGCTAGATATCCTTTGGAGTCATAGTCATCTCACCAGTAGGAAGGTGAAATGTGTTGTGCTCTGAGTGCCAACGCTCTGCCAGTGCTATCAAGAGGTCATGGTTTACCCGAATGTCGGGTAAATCGGCTAGACTCCAAAGGCCACATCGCGTAATGACCTGCTGCTCCTCTATGGAGAGCTGCTGATGCAACTCTAGGACCTGGGTAGGCCATGGACATCTGAAAGCTATAACATCAAAATTAGTCTGCACAAAAGAAAATAGGGGCACCATGTCAACATTAGATAGGAAAATTTATGAAAAATTGCTCAAAAGGATCAAATAGACAAGTACAGTTGGTTAAAATTTTAGAAAACCAAAAATGATTCTAAAATCCCAGATATGATCTAGGAAATTTAGGATATGACCTTTTAACAGGATGCCATTCAGGATATCCTAGATGCAACTCCAGAAATACGGGAAGTGATCCGAAAATCGGATGCGACCCTATTTTAACCTAATGCGAGGAAAGGACAAAAAGGCTTTGAATTTGGTTGAATTTGACCAGATGAGACCCGACGAGGTGCAGTCCTAGAAATCCCAGATGCGATCTGAGATACAGTGAAAAATAGGGTGCAACGTGGGATTGACCAGATGTGATCCCGTATATGGGATGTGATTGAGAACAAAATTGGCTCTAAATTACTTAAAAATACATGAAATTCAAAAATTCAAAAATTCAAATTTGACAAGAAGCGTTATCAAGTACTCACAGGTGCTGCATAGTACATTGATCGGTCATGTTGCCTAACCATCTCAAAATCGTGCTTCTCTACGGGGTACACCATCTTTTGTTAGAGCTCGGTGAAAATCAAAGGTAAAAAGTAAAAATGGATAGTCAAAATGGACTTTTTGACCTATTTAAGCCTCCCAAGAGCTCCGGAACCCTAAGGGACATTACTGATAAGGCATCACAGAGTCTTCATATCGGGACTAAAATCAAAATAGGTGATTTATATCACCTAGATGCAGTAAAAACAAAGTTACAGAGCAAAGTCAACCTTCAGAAGGTAGAAGTCAACTATGGTCAAATTGCAGTCAAACAGGGGGAAAATGAACAGAAAGGATATTGTGAATAAGATAAATCAATGCAGTCATGGTTATTACTCATATTCATGGTCAACAAAAGTCAAAGTTCAGCGTAAAGCACTTAATAGGGACTGCACAAAGCGTAATTAAAGCATAAAAAGCTTGTTAGAAGCTATAAAAAGTGATTTTCTCACTCGTGCATCCAATTTTTATGCCAGGATATTGCTTAAACACAAGTAAAAATTGGTCAACTCTCTCATTCTCTTGGTCAAACTTGGTCAAATAGTGTTTCTTTAACACTAAAATCAATCCAAATTGCTTTCCAATCGATCTACGCTTGATCCTGATCCATTCTAATCACAATAATTCTGCATAAAGGCTTGAAACCAATGATTTTATTCAAATTCATTCCAATTTCGGTCCCGAGGGGGCATGATGATACCATTCTTTGAATCAAATTCTTCAAACACCAGGGGCATGCCAGTTTCTTCAATCAGGTTGATGTTGTTAATCTTTACGACATTAATCAATTTCATCGCTTCAAGTCAAATTGGTTACTTGTTAGCATGTTCAAATTTAACTAAAATTTATTTTCAAATTCTCCTATCGGTTTTTGTTCAATCAAGCTCGGAATCGACAGTGTCAATTATTGTTCAATCAAGCTTAGAATTGTTGAATTTTGAATCAAGTAGGATTTCATTCGATCAAGCTCGGAGTTATCGAATTCAGATTGGTTCTCTTTACTGCTCTCTAAATCTTTCAGAGTAGTCCTGACCACTCTCTAAATCACTCATTCTCAGAGTAGTTCTCATTGCTCTCTAAATCTCTCGAATCTGTCAGTTCTGTTGAATCATGCTAAATCAAAGTTTTCTTTGAATCCCTGTGTTGTTCGCAAAGCAATTCAAAGAGGGGAAAATGTAATCACCTAAAATCAGGCTAATAGAACCTAAGGCCCTATTTGCCCTAATTTGACATAAAAACCTTGATTATGTTAATTCGATTCCTGATCATTAACATAGTTCATAAAATTCAATTAAATCAATTAAATTTCAAATCAAGCATTTACCATCAAGGTGCTAAGAAAAATGAAGTCAATTAACTCTAGGCCCAATTAATTAATTCAATCCCACCAAATTCATGGCTAGAGTAATTAATTAAAAGAAAAAGATAAACCCCTCTTAATTCAACAAACACAACAAACACACTTCAATCATTAAGGGGAAATCACATGGATCATGGATCAAGCCAAGATGCATCCCAACCACTCCTCATGGATGCATCCTAACCGTTCATTTCCTCCAATTTTTTATAAAAGAGAAATTCTCAAGGCTTCTTGCTCTCTACCTTCTTGAATTTGGAGCTTTCTTTCACACTTGCATTCTTGATTTTGGAGTTAATTACTTTGGACTTGGAGCTAATGGATCTTGTTTTTTATAGTTAATTCATGCTTTTATGCTTTCATGTTCATTTCATATGCTCTAGTTAATTAGAAAACATATCAATTGGGTTTATAGTAAAATAATTCGTGATCTAATGGATAATTGTGATGTATTTTCTAGATTTAGCTTCATTCTTGCACATTTCCTTTGAATCTCTCATTTTAGCATTACATTGTCACTGTTTAGGGTTAGATTTGAGAGCTATTGACACCCTTTTCACACTTGTGCCAATTAGAGAGCAATAGGATGATTTCAATTGTTCATTTATTTAATTTCCTTGCTTAATTCTTCTAACAATTGATGCAATTTCCTATTGAAGTGTTGTGTTGCAGATCCATAACTCACACACACAGTCGTAATCTTCTAGTTCTTTCCTACTTTCTTCATCATTTTTGTCAGCAAACTCATCAAATCTCACATTAGCACTTTCAATCATTTTGTTAGAAACCTTATTCAAACATTTGTAAGCTTTGCTCTTAGTAGAATATCTCAAGAATATTTCTTCATCACCTTTAGAGTAAAACTTTTCATTTCTATCATCTTTCAGAATGTAACATCTACTTCCAAATTTTTTGAAATAACTTACATTAGGCGTGTACCCAAACCATAGCTCATAAGGTATCTTGTTTGAATCTTTGTTTAATTGTACTCAGTTCAATGTGTATACAATGGTGCTAATAGCTTCTCTCCAGTACATTTGTGCAACATCTTTCTCAATCATCAGTGTTCTAGCACAATCAACTATAGATCTATTCCTCCTTTCAGCGATACCATTCTGTTGTGGTGTCCTTGGTGTAGAAACATGTCTTTTAATTCCATGCTCATTACAAAAGTTAGTGAATTCATAAAAAATAAACTCACCTCCTCTATCTGATCTTAAGCATTTTAATTCTTTTCCACTTTCCTTTTCTACTTTAGCTTTATACCACTTGAACATTTTGAAAGTTGTAGATTCATCCTTCAAAAACATAATTGTCATCATCCTAGAGTAGTCATCAAAAAATAAAATGAAATAGTTGTCACCATAATAACTCTGAGTTCTCATAGGACCACACAAGTCGGTATGTACCAACTCCACAATACCTTTAGAAGAATAGTTCTTTCTCTTAAAACTAGATTTTGTCATTTTCCCTTTCTGACATTGATTACACATGACATGGTCAGGTTTAGTTAAGCTCGATAAACCTCTAAATTTTCACTTTTTACTGATTTTAACCATGTTATCAAAGTTCACATGACACAGTCTCTTATGCCATAACCACACATCTTCATTTCTAGCCAACAAATAAGAAGTTTCAACATTGTCAAGATAAAATAGATTACCTTTGGATTGTTCACCAGTACCGACCAACTTTTTGATTTCATCATATATCTTCACCTTCCTACTTTCAAATGCAACTCGGTGACCTGAGTTATTCAATTGTGCTACACTTAACAAGTTATAATTAAGTCCTTTCACCCAATATGCATTCTCACATCTGATCTTATTATTCAATAAGATAGATCCGTTTCCTTTTACTAGATAAGGTGTATCATTTCCCATTTAAATAGATCCTCTATTATAGTGTTCAAGATATTCAAATTTGTCCTCATCACCAATCATATGATGTGTAGATCCACTATCAATAATCCATGTATCATTCTTTCTAACTTTAGAAATAAGTGATGTTTCAACATACCTTTCTTCTTCTTATGAATCTTATTTCAAAGCAATGAATACCACCTCAATGTCTTCATTAGTGTTGGTGTCAGTATCATCATCATCATCATCATCATCTCCAACTAGGTAACAAGCCTTCTTGCCTTTGCCTTTGTAGTCTCAGTTGTTTCTTCTGTCATACTTTTGGTTTTCTCTATGTTCTCGGTTATCTCTTTTGTCAGACTTTCTTTCACCAGATTGGTCATTATCTCTATCATATCCTTTCTTGTTTGGACATCTAGCTGCAATATGGCCAATTTCTTTACAGTTAAAACATTCTAAAGGTAGATTCCCTTTATGCCTTCCTTTACCTTTCTGAAGTCTTCTTTCCATAAGTGCTTCAAGTTCATCAAGTTCATCTTCACTATCACCGTCACTATCATTTCTTATGTTATGTTTAATGCTTGAATTTACAATATTTAAAGATGACATAAATATAGACTCAACACTTGGTAAGATACTATTATCAAAGTTATTCATCTCAAAAGTAGTCAATTTACTGATTAGGCTATCAAGTGTAAGAACATTGCCCGGTGTAGATCTCATTTCATGAATAGCAGAGATTCTAATAGCATAGACAAGCAAAAAGGTTCTAAGAATTTTACTCATAACAGTGTCTTCATCAATAATACCTCATGCTCCCCTGATAGCATTGACAACCTCCTTGATTCGGTTACTGTATTGTGAAATGTTTCAGCTTCTTTCATCTTCATGTCATCAAATCTACCTCTAAGACTTTCATCTCTTGCCCTCTACACATTTACATCTCCTCCGTGAACTAGTGCAAGTTTGTCCCACATTGCTTTATCATTTGTGCATGCCTTGGCATCTTTGAATTCAGCATTTGATAAGGTAACAACAATTTCTATCATTTTCATGTTGTGTTCATGTCTATCTCTCAGATGATCAACTGTCAAAGGTCCAATAGATGGTTGAATGTAAGCATTGTCTAGGTAAAATACTACAGATTCTCCAATTCCAGATATGTGCAACCTCATTCTTCTTTGCCATGTAGAGAAATTGTCTTTGTTTAGCTTTGACACCTCTCTCTTATACATCTTGTGATATTTAGCTTAAGTCCTTTAAACTTTCCTTCCAAGCACAACTGCTTTGATACCAATTGTTAGATAACTAAGAGTGGGGGTGAATCAGTTAGTTCCAGTTATCCTACAGTCCCAAACTCCTAGATGTATATAATAAATTTTTTTCAATCAAATAAGCAAATCAGTAAGCTATCAACAATAACTTTATGTTCATTTAACGATTACCAATAATTCCAAATAACTTGTTTACCAATTAATCCAGATATGAAATGTGTAAACTTAATAACAAATCATCACATCAAATAACACAACACAAGGATTTTAACATGGAAACCCTGCTAAGGGAAAACCACCTGGGACCGGTAACCCAAAATATTTCACTCTTCTGAAGTGAGCTTAGTTAGGAGCCAACCCTGTTAAAAGTTACAAAACACACTGTAAGGTGTGACCTTGTTAGAGGATTTATCACTAGCAGTTCTCCCTTGACTGACATTCACTATGGGGTCAATAAGAAAATAATTAACATTCATGGAATGTCATGTTGAAATACAAATAAGACTATTAAGTCCACTCGGTTAAGATATTTAGTTGTAACAATGGTTAAACTGATACAGTTATGATCTGATTGAAATACAGCTTAGAATTGCATATTTTTAGATCTATGCTAAGCTCATATACCTCCTCTGATCAATAATTGATTCAATCCTTCATATCCTCCATCATATTCATCTCACTGAGTAATACCTTGTCGCTCCGTAATGTCTATAGTTCAGCTCAGTTCTGTTTGTAACCTGTTTGATCAGTGGTGCATGAAAAACTTCCTTTCACGTGAATTCTCATGTAGTGTCAATAAGCTCTAGACTCAATAATGAATCTCACATCTCTTTAAATAGACGTCATAAACTATTTTCATCTCATCCATTAGATTTTTCCTCTTAATATCCATCATTCATTTTGCTGCTTCAAGCTTCCTCGGTAGTTGTATCAATAACATGTTTCAATCTTCTCCATTCGATCAACTTTGAATTTTGTCAATCATTTGATCTTTATAACAAACTCTATCTCTTACCTCAAAATCATAAGCATCTGCCAACTCATCAATTTCAGTCGGTTGTTATAAACATTATTTCTTCTCTCACTCGGTCAATACATAATGTGTGGTGAATACTAACTCGGTTATTACTATTACTCAGTATACACTACACTTACTCGATGTATACAAAAATCTTCATTTACCGACCATATTAACTTGTTCAATTCCGATCTCTATTTCATAACAAATTTATGCAACATAATCAAGTCAACAAAATAATGCCATAGACTCATTAATAAGTTACCCAATGTATACCTTCGCCATATCTCCATATCCATCTGTTCTTCATGTAGATGTCTCATTCCTTCACCATTTTCTTCCTTAGATGTTTGTAACCATCATGATAAGTATAGTCAAAACTAGTTGACATCAATGACAATATATTGACTGATTTAATCATCTTACATGTCAATTTTGTAGCTCGGCGACCTCCTGAATCTTCATCAAGATATTCAATCAGTTGTAGGTTAACATATACATATACATATACATAGGAAGTTGCATCAACACATAAGACAATTATGTTGATATGATAGATGATATATGATATATGAAAGTGATATGTTGATGAATATTGCAAAATAATATATGTAATATGTAATATAGAAGTATACTTAGTGATTTCATAGTAGATATTTGTACTTCAGCAAGGACTATATTTCATGCATATGCAAATGCAACTATAACAGTTTAGTTTTGTATTTTGACAGTACGACACCTCGCAACTGTAATATCTAGTTTTTGTATTTTGGGCAGTGAGCTTCTCTGATAGAGAGCCAACCGACAGTGAGTCAACCAATAGTGAGTGAACTATGTATTATGTAGTTGGTTACTTAATACTTGAGAGTTAACCTTCTCCATAGTTTTTCCATCTTGAGTTTCCATGATACAAATTTTGGTGTTATGTGGTGTTGTGTTATTTGGTTAATAATCATTTCTTTTCTACAAATTTAATTATGTTATGTGGATAACTATTTAAAGTTTTTAATATTTTTAGAGGAATATTGATTTACCCCTCCCCTCTCAGTATTTTGGATGTTCAACAATTGGTATTAGAGCTAGATCCTTCAGAAGAGTCTAACAACTCAAATGAGATTTGGAAGGTTGAACATATTATGCCTAGCTTTACCATGGATTTGGAAGAGCTTATGTTCGTATTTGAAGATCTTGAAACTATTGAAGAGGAAAACAAGGAACTATCATAAAATCTTCAAATGGATAAGATTGCATCTAGAAATTAAAAGATTAGATCTGGAAATTCAAGCTAGAGAATAAAGAAGTTAGTAATGAACTCATGTTAGCAAATCATACTATCATTGAGTTGAAGACTAAGAGTGAATAAGATGAAAAGACCAAGAAATATCTTAGTATTATAATCAAGAGAAAATATGGTGAATGTAAGAACTTGGAACAAGAAGTTGTATCTCTCAAATTAGATCTAGAAGAATCAAAGAAGAAAGAAGACAAATTCAAAACAAGCTCAGAAAGGTTCGATGAAATATTAACAGCTCAAAGATCATCGGTAAACAAGAAAGGCTTAGGTTGTGAAAATGGTGAATGCTCACACAAAAAATTGAAGAAAAGAAAGAACTAGATCAGGTAAAAGAAGCTAAAATCAAATCTGGAAAAGAGGACAAAGGTAAGTCTCTGATAAAATAATAGGTAAATAAGAAACCCTTATATTTTAATGGTAATTTCTTTAATTGTAATAAATTAGGTCATAAAGCATCATATTACAGGAATAGAATAAGTCAGAAAGATAGATCTTATTTTTGTAGATGTTTTAACTGCAATACTCATGGTCACAAAGATAATCAATGTAGGAAACCAAATGGATGCAATCCTTTTGCTAGTTATTGTTATACATATTATGCATATGAACATAAGGCTAACCAGTGCAGGTCAAGACAAGATAAGAGAACTGATAGATGTTAATTTCCAATAAAGTTGGACATATTGCAAGATTATGCAAAACTAATGAAGTCAAGTCAATTGAACCAATAAAGGAGATCAACAAAAAAGATGTTAAGGCCAAGATGAATAATATTTGGAGAAAGAAGGAAGATAATGGTTCTTGCTCCAGTGCAGACGTCTATTCCAATATCTAGTAGCCCTTTGGTTACCAGGGGTGGAAAGTTCAGAGATTGTCTCTTCCCCTTGCAAGAGTAAAAGGATTGCAAATATGTTAGATCCACTTGATCAAGGAGTCTATGGTAAAGAAAAATAGTGAATAGGCTATTTGCGGACATCTAATAAAGTCATATCCGTCTAATCAAAAAGTAATTGCTACGTCACATTTAATGCAAAAAGTTGTATTAATTGTGAAATTGGCATAAAAGGAAAGTTAACAAGTCATTTTGATCACACAAAGTGAAAAAGGATTTCAAGGAGCTAAGGAGAAGGAAAGGTAGTTGACTTGCATTCTAGGGTTTGTGAACCAGAAAGAGGTATTTATTCCTTAGATTCGATATTTCTTCACACTTTCATCTATGGCCACTCATATTCTAGTAAATGCACCATCTCAATCTCGTCTCAAATTCAGATATTTCAATAGAAAATGATTTAGTTGGTTGTTAATCAAGAATCACACATTTTTTCATTCCTCCAAAAGACATTAAGGTTTATATTTGCTCAAAGCTTGAAGAGTTTGATCATACCAAATTAGCATATTTATGAGCAAATAAAATAACTAGTGATGATTTTAAGGTCAAACCTGAGTACAAAGTTCTAGTTGAAAATAAATTGCATGTCTAGAATAATTTCCCACATTTATGTTTCAATGATAAATGGATATGGATGGCGATAAGAAGATTCCATGACATCTTCCTATGGTTAGAGGAAGCCCACCTAACCAACAAAGAGGTGATGAAGACTATTACAGGGTTGAATGACACGAGTATTCTTTTGAAACTGAAGGCAACCAAAAAAAGAGAGGTTGAAAACCTAACCAAGGTAGTTCATGATGCCAAGTCTCTATCCATTCATATAGTTACAAATGTTGTGGTGAGATATGTTTCCTAGGTCATTGGAAATAAATTTTACTACTCCAACTAGGAGAATTCAATTTTTTCTACTGATGTATACACTGCATATGTCATGGTGGGCAATGGAGTAGACTACAACTTATGTGAGCTCAACAGAGAGCCATTTCTAAAAATATTGCATCAATGCAAGACAAGTAAGAAGAAGGTAGCATTCCAGTTTGAAACCATAGCACTTTGTTTGTTATTCTACTTTATGAATGTGATGCACATTCAAGGTCTAGTAATATGTTTTTTTGAGAAAACAGTTGCTCATCAAATTATTGAGTGAATGAGAAGGTATGCTAAAAATACAACTTAAGAAATGGGATTGACCTCATTGTTCTCTCTATTACAGTATAAGATGCACAACTAGGATAGAATCCCTAAATCTGTGGTTGAAAATACAAGGATGATATCACATTTATAGTTACTATTGGCAAATGCATAATGGAAGGTATTGTACCACAAATTCAATAGATACCTGAATTGGGGTGTGAAGTATCCAAAGAACTTCTTGAAGGACTTGCAAACGTTCTTTTGGAGAGTCTGGTAGACACCTCGTGTAAGAGGTTTGGTACAATAGAGGAAAATTTCTGTGAAATCGGGAAGGAACATATTTCAAAGGAAATTAATAAGAAAGTAAAGAAAACTGTAAAAGAAATTGAGGCAAAAGGAGGTATGACAGAGGAAGAACTGGAAGCACTTAGGAGTACAGTCGGTAGTTTGTCTTAGTACCACGACAAAAGTAGTTGAACCTCTAGTAGAGAAGGAGAGCATGTTTGATAAGAGGAAGAAAGTTCATCTTGCACCTACTCCATCCAAGAAGGAGAAAGAAGCTAAAGACACTAAGGCTAATCCCGTTCTTGTAGAATTAGAAGGAGAATCAGACTCAGACATATTTTAGATTAAGGTCTAGGAGAAATTTTTTGAAAAGATAACTCATGACCCTCATGATGTAGATACTTTATTTGAGGTTATTTTTTATGGAAACATACAAGAGATTGGTAATTTGTATAATTATGCCGCATCTAAGGGAAGGAAAGCATCACACAAGATTGTTTTAGTACTCTGTTAGATTAGATGGAAATATAGATGATTTCAAGAAAGACATTCCAAATAGTCCTTTGATAGGAATAAATATGATTCAAAGAGATGCTAAGAAAATAGATAAGAACATTGTTAATGAATCCATTGATGTTGTTCCAAACTTGGAAGAAGGGAAGATTTAGTAAGTTTTGTGGAACTTAGCAAATCAGAGGTAAAAAGAACAAAGAAAAGGGAACATGTTCTAATGGAGAACAAAGATGCAATAGGTAAAATGAAAGAAGATATCATAAGTGTGATTATTAGCGTGGTCGGTAAACTTGGAATGTTATTTGGTGATGGCTCATGCACATCATCTGTTGCTCCACATGCTCTCAGAATATTTGGACACTAAAAATGTTGCAAATCTTGTTTCGGAATACATTGATGCAAAAGTTTACACTCTAGATTTAAATTCTTCGAAAATAGAGCACACATGTTCTTTGGATGAAATTTCTATTTCGGTATGACCATTTGTTGTAAAAGAAGAAGAACAAGAAAAAGGAGAATTTTGAGAGAGAAAAAGAAAGAGAAGAAGGGTGAACTGAAAAAGAAGAAGAGAAAGTGGAAAAAGGGGAAGAGGAAACTGAAAGAGAGAAATAAATAGTTGCAAAGGAAGTGGATATCGGTAAGTAGCAACAAAACACAAAGTAGGAAAATGGTAAAGAACCAATAGCGGAGACAGTTGAGAAAAGAGAAGAGATTGCATGTAGCTCCACCGGTATGGGTTTCAATGACACCTTGAGGAACTTACTTACTTCACAACTCATGTTTTCGCCTGTCACCTCATCTAAATTGTTCTTGATTTTGAGAAGATCAATCCTTTCCAGAAATTCCAAATCAGACTTCAACCAAAAATGACATGTTTAAGGAATTGGAAGAAAAAGATAATTTGATTGGAAAGATCGTTGCTTCTCTTCAAAATATTGTACCAAAATGTAGCGTAGATCAGTTTGGAAGCAACAAAGAGAAATCAAGGTGATTTTTTAATCACTTTGTAATATTTAATAAATTATAATAAAGGGGTTTATGGCACAACTCCCTAGGCAAATAAAGTTGTTATAACTTAAAAGAGGGTCATTTTACCATGACAAACAAGGCCCGCATTTGGATCAATGCCTAGGTGAGATTTAATTTTAAAAAAATAAAATTAATGTTTATTAAAATAAAAATGGGAAACCCTAAGAAGTTTGATCCCTCTTGGAGGGAAAGAAAATAAAATAAATGAGGGAATTAGAGTCGATTGGATTTTATTCCAAATTATTTTGAAAACACATTTTGGACCCATATGCACCCTCTGAGAATGAAATCTCTCAAAAGATTAAAGACATATAGGTGTGAGAAAGGTCGTCTAAGGGTTTTCATTTGCACAAATTAGTTAGGTTTCTTTTAATTGGCATCAATTTGTGTGAAGTTTCTTAGTAGTATCAAATTGGATCAGGGAAGAGATAATTTTAGATTGTAGTTCAAATCATAAGTTGTTATTTCCATCAATCTATTGGTCTGTTGGAGGCAATTGTATGACCTAGGGTTTCACTAGTAGGATCCAGTTTGGACATGGGTAGTGGTATAACATAGATCAGACCCTACATCATCATTTGGAGAGTAGAAAATTGTGATTACCAAGTGGTAGAGACATAACAATAGTTAACAATGAAAAAACACAACAATCTCTAGTCTTACATCAACATTGAACATCCTTTCCACTTTAGATATGGATGCCTAGTGTCTACAACAGACCATCATAGGCAAAATCGGACATATTTATACTAACAGGTTAGCTCTTGGGCATTGAAAATGAGTAGGAAGTGTTTTAATAATTGCATGTAATCGTTCATATACATGGTACAAACTGTAGCAACTTATTTGTCAAAATAAATCAATTTAAATTCCTTTGTTGGATGTTAGGAAAAATTGTCCATTGTACTTCCACTTTAATATTTTTTATTTGTTTATGCTTTGTAATCATTATTTGCCAAAAAAAAAAAAAAAAAAAAAAACCACAAAAAATAGAAAACAAGCAAAAAAAATCAGAACCTTGGCAAAATTCAAACTTAGCAAAAAATCCATATCCTGGAGTGTCTATTATAGTGACACATTGTCAAAGATACAACTTCAAATAGGGAACACCCTCTTTTTTACACGAGAACAAATTAATAAATAAATACAATAATTAATTAAATACAAAACATTGAAATGCAATGTCAAGAGAGGCCAGGTGATGATGACAACAATGATTCCTTTTAACACCATTACAACCCAACAAAGTAAATAACAATGCAATCCACATGATTCCCTTCCCCAAAATATGAACTTATAGATGTATATACAATAGTGAAGTCAGTCCATATTCGTTACATATGATTCACATTTTTTAGGTGATCAAGTTAAACACAAAATGCCAAAAAATGAGAATGAAAGACAACTACATCCAATATATTATTTTATATATTCTCCATTTCTTTTGTTACTCTGAATTTAAAAATTTTCATATCATCTTAATGTTCATTTAGTTTGTATGAGACTTAGCTACTCATCTTCCAACTTTATACTCAACAGACTTGGGGACTATCTTGAATGAAAGATGTTTAGGCAAATGTAATTTTAAAAAGCTATATTTCTTAGAGTTTTGAGGACAACATTGTATTTTGGTGACTGACATTTTTTCTTCTTCCAAATTTAGGAATGTTTGGACAAGCTACTAAAATAATATATAGAAATTAAACATTTTAAGCATAAAATTAAAAATAATTTTATTGAAAGAAGTTATATCTATTAAAAATATAAACATTTAACAATATAGCAATGATATCTTACGAGTCTAAATCGCTTATGTAAGTTTTGTCTTGTCTCATAGGCACATGGAGATGTCATTTAATAAAAGAGTAATGTAAGAATGGTTCCATATAAATCCTCCAAAAAATATAGAATAACAATCTTTTCTTGATAGTTGTGGGCAACCTCGCGTGCCTTAAATATTTAATGTCAACTAAACCTCCATCTAGAACAATTAACTAGGCATTGAATGAACTTTTGACCACCAATAAGATGAGAATACAAGTTTGCTCCCCATTTAAAAGGGGTCTAACTTCCACCAAGGATTATGTTATACAATATTTTAATCCTTACTTCTAACTAGTGATTCCCTCTTGTTTATGTTCTTGTTTTTAAATAGCTAAAGAGATGTCAAAGTGTTTATATTTGAAGTTGTTTATGTCATTTTAAATTTAAGTGTCTATTATATCTTTACAATGGAGATGTCCCCAAGTTAGCAACTAGCCAAGGGTCGCCTAGTTGTCCTCCACACTGTCTCAAAGGCAAGGTGTTCATAGATGTCTCCCAAAATGGAGGTGTTCTTTCCCATAAACCCTGAGGCATCCCCATTTCAAGGGACATAAGAAAATCATCAAGAGCACATCCCTAGAGTACAATGTAAAAAAACTCCCTCTTGATAAAATTAACAAATGCATCCCCAAGCATGACTATCAATGTAATAAGATCACTTTAGAAAGTATGTAGTTGACATGTTAGCCCTTGTTTTCTTTGTTATGTATGATAATGCAACCATGACTTAAATTAAGGGGTTATAAGGCAATCTAAACTTAAATCCTTGTCTCTTCCTTACCATCCTTCCTAATTCTTGACCTATTACCAAAAACTAGAAGAGTGATTGCATTTATGTGGTCATGCCGCATTCTACCAAAATGATAATCAATCTCTTACACCAAAAAAGTTCTTCCTTGAAGATAATGCAACATCTTGTATAATGTTTGATGCAAATTTGACCAAATTCTATATTGCGATTCATTTGGAAATCTTTCTACTAATATTTTGAAGATTTAATTTACTTCTCTGGAGGCTTTACATCTCAAAGTGGGGAGAACATGTGCTTTCATTCAACTACCTTATGTTTTCAACCAAGCTTATCCTTCCAAATGAAACCTTAGTATACCTCATATTGTGCATGGCTATCATCGAGTCAAGTCCATTACTCATCCCCCTCAAGCACTAAGAATATAAAAGGATGTTACTAGACTTGTCCCCACTCAATAAAACCATCATACTAAATGAAAAGTGTTAGTTTTATTGTAGAAAAAAAGGTATGTACCAAGCACCCATGTGGGGGATAGTTTGTACAAGCATCTAAAGACTTACCCTTTTTATATGAATTACATACCACCTAGTCATGTTTGAACTTTGGGAACTACTTTTCTACACAAGATTAACCTTGACAAGTTGTTGTCTATAATGAATTGCTTTGAATTGGTGATTGCATGATAGGATCCTACTAATTTTGTTGGTTCCATTTGGAAATCTTTGTTCCAAGATTTTTGAGATTTAATCTACTTTTATTGGGCTTTTCATCCTAAAATGCAGAAAACGTGTGTTGTAATTCAGCTACCTTGCACATTGAAATTGTAGATCACCTAAAATTTGTGGATGATATGTTATGAATATGTTGAAAAATCACCCCAACATGGGAAGAACACACATTTTCATTCAGCTACCTTGCAATTTCAACCAAACTTGTTCTCCCAAATGGAGTATGATTACACCCCATATTGTGCATGCCTATTGTGGAGTTAACCACAAGTACATTGTCCTATCCTCCTCACCCACTGAGAATATATCAAAGTATTTTGCAAGACTCCTCATTCAATAAAAACATCAATGCAAATGGGAAAAATTAGTTGTTGGTGTCCAAGCAGAAAGCATGCATGTGCCAAGCACACACGTCCAGAATAATTTGTAAAAACATAGAAAAGACTAACCCTTCTTATAAATTATGTAACACCTAAGCATATTTGAGCTTTAGAAGCTAAGTTTCAAAATGAGATTAACCTTGACAAAAAAGTAGGCTAACTATAATAAATTACCATTTATTTGCAATTTATGTATAGGTTCTTAACAAATTGACATAGGAACAAACAAGTTTGAAATTCATTTTGAAAATTTGTGTCAAGCTTTTTAAGATTCCAATATACCTTTACTAGGCCTTATCACCCCTAAAGGTAAAGCCTCTAAGCACCTAGGGTGTCAATACTCAAGAAAAGACCTTCAACCTTGTGATCAACCAAGAAACTTTGAACAAATTTGCTAAGGTGGGTAAGACCTTCGATTTCCAAGTTCAATTAGATCTAAGGGGCTTCTCTAGAGGTATCCTAAATAGGAATAACACAACTAAAAATAGACAAATGGCTAATATGTTGCAATAGTATTTGATGTGCACTTGACCCCAATAGAGATGTCACTAGGCTAAGGACAAACCTATTACTATAGCCTCCATTATCACTACATTACAATAGGATGAGAGTATGTACAACATTACTCTAAGAGGATAATAGTTTATGAATCATTGAAGATATTTTCCCTAATTATAATGTTGAATCACAAAATGCATACAAACTACTTAATCCTAACCTACTGGTGAAAGGTGTTTTCAATTTAGATGCATGGTGGACCATTTCTTCTAAAATTGGTGCCTAATCCATTGGTTTACAAAGTCACAGCACATCACACATCGAAATAAAAAAGAATATGAGATATACATATACATACATCACAAACATGATATCAAATAAATGAACATAGTAATCCATCCCTATATGACAAAAATTCATACGCAATAAATAAATGACCATTGCAAAACTTGTGGTATCTTAAAATGTTGCAACATCCATCAAATATCAATTGGATTCTTAAAATGTTGCAACGTACATAGGCACCGACATTTCTTGGAGAGCTAAAATTCTTATTGCCCAGTTAAGAACCAACTCCCATCAACCCCGATGTGAGACCGGGCGTTGGAAGAGGCCAAAGGAGACTTGGGAAGAGAGAATTTGCATGTTTTGCAATTCTAGGAAAGTGGAAACCGAACATCACTTTATTTTAAAATGTGAAGCCTACAAGAACAACAGGGATAAATTTGTGGATACTATATCGGATAGTTCTTGGCATAGCCTATTCAGCGAGGAGCACATTGAGAAGTTAGGTGGGCTCATCATCAGCTTGCACAAGAAACGGACCAGGTTACTGAAGTCAGCTTAAGATGCCTTGCTCTCCCATAGGCTATGTTTAGCCTTGTGGACGTAAATTTTTTATCTATCTATCTATCTACTAGCACATTTGATAAGTGGAAAACCTACGCTAGAATTTCTCTTAATATCCTCAGATGCAGACATGGAAGCACTCATTTACATAAATCATTTACCTATTAACCTGCTGTGATTTTTAACAGATGTTGCTCTATCATCAATTGAATTTGCAAGAGTTAGAACTCTGGAAGCTCCTCCATAATCACAATCGCATGGAATAGAAATATTACCGACCATTTTCTAGAAAACAAATTTAGCATATATAGCACTTTGTTGATTGCCCTATTGCTTTATGAATCAAGGACGAACTGTCAGTTGCAAGTGACTCATGTAAGGCAAGCTTTGAACATATAAAATCCGCTAAATGAGTGATCTGGAACAGGCACAATGACCAATTGGAGATGAAATTCAACCACTGCATTAATGACTACATGATCATATTTACACTGTTAACTTCAACTCCATCTTAGCAGTCTCCGAAAATTGAACAGAGAAACTCCACACCTCCAAATTTTTGAGACCTTCGCAACTTCCAACACATGATGGGCCCATTAGGAATTATCCCATATCAGTTAAATACGATGGGCATAGTGAGGCCAAAATGCATAAGAGTGCTATGACTCAAGCAAAATTGAACACAGTCAAATTGGCACCAACAAAAAGAAAAATGTTTTCATTTAGCTCCCTCAAGCAAAATTGGGAACAGTCAAATTAAGCACCAACAGAGACAACAATGTTTTTATTCAGCTCCCTCAAGCAAAATTGGACACAATCATTTGGGCACCAACATAGAGAACAATGTTATCATTCAGCTCCCTTACATTTTCAATTGAGTTTGTCCTTGCAAATGGGGCCTTATTATACCCCATCTTGTGCATGCCTATTACAAAGTTAACCACAAGACCACTACCCATCCTCATCACCAACTGAGAGTCAAATGACTTTATTACACTTGTTCTCATTCAATAAAAACATCAGACCAAATGGAAAAAAAGGTTTGGGTGTTATTTTTCTAGCCAAAAAGGGCATGTACCAAGCATGCGTGTCTAGGATAATTTGTATATCCATAGGAAAGACTTGCGCTTTTTATGAATTACACATATCTCATCATATATGAGCTTTCAAAGCTAAGTTTCTACATGGAATTAACCCTGACAGGAAGAAAACTATTTATAATGGATTGCCATGGATTGCGATTGCATGATAGGATCTTACCAATTTGATATTGGTCCAAACAGCAAGACTCGGTACTCACAAATTTGGCTCACTAACAGAAATCAAGCAAAGTTGGCTCAAATGGCCCATACTAGTTTTGAAATACTTAAAAGTGCTCAATGAGTAGATATATCAAATTTTGAAAAAGGAACCAATTTGAGCTAGTCTTACAACAAGCTATCTATCATGAGCATAACAATCAATATTCTATTCCTCGGTTTGATTTTCTGACTCATTTAATGGCAGCTCTGTAATCCATGGAATTTTGGATTGTCATAAAAAAATTCAACATTTTAATCTGTATTGTTTGGCTTCTATATCTAATAACTGAATACTTGGCCATCTATAAAGTTGTAATGTCTAGCTCCATCTCCATCATTGAATTACTAAGTTGTGAAACCTTTGAACACATCACTTCTGAATCTCTATCCCATTGAAAAATTATTTGGATTAGCTAGCATCCGTGAAAAATACCCACGATAGATAATGCCTGGTTTCAATTGCCTATAAAGCATAAATTTTGTGCTGCCAATAATTAGAGAACATTGAATTGAACACAAACTTTTAGAGAGTGTTTGTTATGGCATCAAAAAGCACAAGCTATATCAAGGGATCAAATCCTAGCCATAAAAAGGTTACCAGAGTTTATCCTTGGAAATGCAAATTCAGACTGCCAAATCTGACCATAACTAGTTTGTTGGAATGAAAAAGAAAATAATATTAATTTTTACAGATTCTCATAGTACTCTTCAACCCAGAACATTCTATCCGAGAAAAAACATTGGACAATTTCCAGAGAATTCAAAAGCAACTATAGGCTAGTTATAAAGCTTCCAAACCAGTCAGAAAGAGTAGTCAATTAAAACCATTTTTCCATATTTTGAGAGGGTTTCATAGTGACACAATGAATATCGATGGGAAGGATGAAGGAAACATGGAGTTAACAGTCCAAAAAGAAGGGCACGTCATGTAAGAAACATCATCAAAGGCTGGCTAAAGATAAGGGAAATAAAATAGATTGCAGAATACTGCCATCAAACAGAATCAAACATCTGTCCCTGGTTGACGTTGTTTTCTGCGCTGGTGAACATCCCAGTTGTAAACTCGAGCAATAGTTACCTAAGCATAAATCAATAGCATGAATATTCAGTTTCACCACACAATTAGAATGAGTTCCAAGAAAGGGCACTTAGAACATAAGACACCTGTAAGTCAGCAAAGATTGAACATTAATATAGTACAAGAATATTATACCTGTGTTATTGTCACCTGATCCCGCAAAAACTGCAAATCTTCAAAGATGGCTCTCAAACTAGAATTAGCGTTCTCCAGGTTCTTTTTAAGAAGATCAATAGCCTGCATAAAGAATCATTCTGTTTATCCATTGCTCAAGAGAACTAAAAAAATTCTTCAAAGAGAAACAATCATCTACCTCATCAAAGGGGTACTCTAGCATAACATTTGCACCCAGCCACAGACATACTGAGTTAGTTGCCTCAATACGAGCCTGAGTGTATATACCTTCTGCAAGTTCAAAATCCACTGTGGTTGCCTGTAGTTAAATTTTGGAACTCAAATGAGAGAGGCATCCAAAATATCAATGAATGAAAATTTCTGATGGTTTTGATTTACTTTAAAATTAAATCAGGATCAAAAGCTTAAAAACAACCAATTTGTCAAATGATTTCATATGAGATTATATTTGCATGAAGAGCGGATGTTTCAACCAGATAATAGATTGATCTAGATCAACAGAAGAAATACAGGTAGAAAATTCTTGTCCAAATATATGGCACCAACTGGTGGATGATCTTAACATTAAGAACTCTGATTTACATTTCTAGTATTGATATTGAGAAAAAATGTTAGAGGAAGCATCAGACTAATGTATTCTGGTATATCTAATGTCTATGATCGGGATCGCTGTCCATAGATATGCTGTTTTCAATATTTTTCTCTGAAATCACGATACATGTACCGTGGGATAGAACACGCATTTGGAAAGGTGTATGCTTCTTGGAGACAGGTGTAGAATATGTCATGATCACTGTATATAGATATGCTGCTTTTGGCATTTTGCTTGGAAAGCAAGATATGTATACCATGGGATAGTGCACGCAGTTGAAGAGGTGTAGAATATTTCTAATTCTCCTTGCTACAGGGGATGGTTCTACTAGGCACAGGACACATGCCCTAATATGTAACTTCAATACACAAAAATAATATAAGTGACAAAAAATACTATCCCGAAGCCCTTAACAATCAAAATGTCTCATTCCATACCACTTCTCAATCATTCGAACAAATAAATTCACAGGACATTTGGACAGAATATAAAATATATCAGATGAAACTTGAAGAAAAAGGTAACCAAGATTTTGAGCAAAAAACGCGCAGATGTAATTCATAATAAGTATTAAATGTTTATATATTCTTTCCATTTATTTTAATTCACTTTTTCTTAATTTACATATACGTATATCAAGAAGCATTGAACTAAAAGGCACCAACATTTCCAGTTTCAATCCAAACAAAAGAAACTCAAATTATATGACATAACTCCTAGAAGTCCCATAGATGGATTTTTGGGGAGATTCTGACGATCAATAGACCTTTCAAAAGTTCATAAGCAGATATGAGATAAATTTTAAACCACAGATGCCTGTAGAAATAGTGTCCATAAGAACAAGAAGGTCGCCAAGAAAAGGATTTGATTCATCTACAGTATAATAAGTTAGGCATGCTAATAGAAAATTTTGGAAAATGATTATAAATATTCTAAATATGCTTTGAAATAATGGCTACCCCTACCAATAGGTTGGGTTGCTTTTCAGAAGCATTATTGATAAACAATTCTTCAACAAACAATCTAACCAAAGGTCAAAAAAACTTGTCAATCATAAAAAAATAGAAGAATTTCAGAAATGCATAATGCTTGAGAATGGAGTTCGGCTAACATTGATCAGATTTACAAAATACAAATTGCAAAATATTTGAAACAAACCAATTAACATAGCTGATTTGCACCACAAAGCTTAAATGGTGATGAGAAGATCCAGATTCCACATAGATCAATGACAATCCGCAACTAGAGAGCAATCAATGATTTTTTTTTAATTAACACCCTATCTATATAGATTCAGTATGCAACATTTGAAGGCCAACATACAAAATAATCATATTTATGCTAATCACAACTGGACATCCCTTAAATCATTTGACTGCAGTCTTTACATATATAAAAATTGGTCTCAACAACAAACCATGTTAAAAATGTGCTTGTTAGGGAAGAGGAGACAATAATTAAATGAGGCCTAATTGTGACAGCACTTGGAAACTGAAGGATCGTTTTTTCTTTGAATAAACTTTTTAGATGTGGCTTAGCATTTGATCATCCAAGTCACATAAAAGAAACAGCAAATTATGTGATTCAACATAGATGGGCAAAAACGGCACGACTTAATGTAATACTAATAGTAAAAATTAGTTTTACTTTTTTCTCTATTTGTTACAAGTGGAACTTCAATTTTCAGATCCCGAGTTTTTGCCATATTTTTCCCATATTAAAACCTGAGTTTTTGAAATTCATTTATATTTGTGCCACACCATATCAATATCATGTAAATGGAATGCTACTATGATGCTCAAGGATTAAATGCTTGCAACAATTCTTTAACCATTTTTGAGTTTGAACCTCACCAACCATGTAGGTTTTGTGAGCTGCCACCACAAATCATCAGCCCTGATGCATGCAACCACAGCAATCACACCCAAAATGAATGCAGTACTGCCAAAACCAAAGAATACTCCAACCATAAATGAGAGAAGACGGGCCCACAAATAGATAAAACCTTTCACTTCTCTGAATTTGTTGTGTTCCTAAATTAATCATGGGGAAGGAATGGTAAAAATATTAAACAATGAATAAGTATGCAGAAAATAGGAAGCACTTGCTCACCTTAGATGCATTGTACCTACAGATCCGACTGTAACACAAGCACTAATACAATCATGGCTCCTTAAATTGTATTAACAAAAATGGATCGATAAGATGGGAGATGTATCTTCTAGGGCTTTCCCTTTTACAATATACTCAATGGGAAAGTAAACCCTAACCAGCCCATATCTAACACATGACTTGACTCTTAATTAGTTCTCCGTAGACAAAATGTTACTTGATCAATAACTAAGGACTGGGAGTCTAGGACTACATGCTAAAAATATAATAGTGGGTTGTACTTAGGTACGCAACATGCCCTCACCCTTTAAGCACTTTATCCACAAAGCTAGCAAAAAAGTAAACTAGTAAAAGGGAAAAGTAGAACTAGAAAAAAAAAGTTAAGAAATAACAAAATAGGGGTGACAATTTTACATGATTGGTGTAGATAACACGGAAGGACCCCACATCTACCAAAAGACAAAATATAACCCCAACAAACACACTAAATAATACAACTCAACTCAAAAAAACTCATAGATGGGAGTGGTATTTTCTTCTCCTCAACCCCCTCAAATTTCCTTGACATGCTTTCCAATATTGAACCACCTTTGGATGCTTGCACATGGAACCTCCGTGTCTTGCTCTCTATTCTTCATCTTTTGCTCCTTCGCCCTATAATTTGATTTCTTAATGAACGGCAACCCAAGTTGCTTCACCATAAAATCTATCTTCTCCACAATTGCACTTTCTATGAGAAGACCTTTCAGTACACATTTGAACTGTTCAATTTCAGAGCAGCTTCACTTCTCATCCAATGATATGCTCTAGTTCAAGCACAAGCTTCCCTTTTTAATCCAGAATGGTAATTTCCATCTATGGGGCAATGTTCCAACCCATCTTCTTCAAACAAGAAACATGGAACATATCATATACTAGTCTTTTGTTTGAAATGTCAAATACACTAGCCAACCTACCTTTGTTGTAATGTCCCATTTTAGGAACAATGCAATATAACTACAAAAAATGCAATGCTATGAGACTACTGAAATGTCCCCTTATTGGATCTCTTAGGGTTTTGGGACTATTTACTTATAGCTTCAATTGCAAGAGACTTCTTGAGTTCTCTCTATTAAAACCTTGCAAATGTAAAGTTAATTCCCTAAACAGTGAGCAAGAATTAGATTATTGACCAAACTTGTGTAGTGATAAGAATTCCTCTGCTCCACTAATTATAAAAGTCTTACTGGTAGAACTGATATGTATATAAAATGTATTTACAATGAATCCCTGATATATAGAATAGATCTGAATATGCTGATAGGTAGTGAAAGCGATATAATCTGATGTAAAAGGTATGACTTATCCTTTAGGCAAGAATAAAGGATTATGTCAATATCGATATATTGATCAACTGCTATCTCTGATATATTCTTGAAGTACATACAAAGTATATTGTCAAACAATATTCTGATATGATCCTCGATGATGTGATAACTACAATATAATGGAAGGTGCCTTTAATCATCCAAGATTGATTTTATATTCCAGATACTTGTGCAAAATAAAGTCTGATGAAACAGAGGCAAATCTGAATATACAAGAGATTGTTTACCTCTGGATAATGACTGATGTAAATTAATATTGATCTGATAAAGATCATATAGATCTCTATATTGGTCACTTATTACCGCTGGAGTATATTCATCGAATACAATAGTTATATTGGTGTGAAGGTAATATACTGATTGTTAGTTCTGATCCTTGTCATTATATATGTGCAAATTAACTGCTGCTATTAGGTCGGAAAGACCTTTGACTAATCGCTTGTCTGATAATTTGTCTTGTGAAGTTGTAATGTCCCCTTTTTCGGGCACATTATCTCGTGCTGTGTCGTTAGCCGTTTCATCATGGTCCGGTGGGCTAACCGGGGCTTTATATGGATCAGTGTGATATTTAGCCTAGGTAATTCCAGTTTCAGGCCAATTAGAGCAGTTTCCGCAGGGTTTCCAGGATACTTACTATTTATAGTAAGTCAATAGAGTTCAGTTTTCTCGGCATTTCAGTATTGGACTTGGAGCGTATCGCCAAGAGCTTTCCGACAAACTATCACACATCATATTCCGAGTTCGTTTGGTCCTCCATTTTAATGCCAGAAGATTTCATACTTTATTATTATGCCACTTTATGATTAAATGGTTATATTAATTTAAAGTGACAAAGTGGGAATATGAAAAGACAGAGAAGGGAAACTAAAGAGTCACAATTGCTGCCTTAAAAGAAGGAATGGAGACTCATTTGAGATATGCTTGATTTATGAATTTATTTCTCTTCGAGAATCCAGGAAGCTTCAGCTTTCGATTCTGAAACTTGAGGACAGAAACCTTTAGGCTTTCTCAGTGGATTGGACGGAAACCCAGTTCATCTCTGGGGTGGATTCACAACAGAGTTCACCATTGCACTTCCAGGTTCATATTATCCGATCTCACTGTTGCATACTATATTTCAGATTGGATCGTTTTGTAATTTCATTGTTGTCGTATTGCTGTTGTATAATGCAATAACAATTTCTGAGAATTTATTAGAGCATATTGCTAGTTTATTTCTGTTGAAACGATATTTTATTGCATGCAAGTATTTGTTTAAATCTTCTGAGTTATATTTGAGAAATATTGGGAAAAATATACATCCAGGATATTACAGTGGTATCATGTAATGTCCCCTTTTTAGGGCACATTATTTCATGTCGTGTCGTTAGCCTTTTCATCATGGTCCGATGGGCTAACCAAGGCTTGGCAGTGATCAGAGGGATGTTTGGCCTAGGTGTTTTCAGTTTCAGGCCAATCGGAGGAGTTTACATAGGGTTTCCAGGGTACTTACTATTTATAGTAAGTCAGCAGAACTCAATTTTCCTGGCATTTCAACAATGGACTTGGAGCATCTCGCCGAGAGCTTTCTGGCAAGCTATCTTGTGTTATCATCTGAGTTCGTTTGGTCCTCTGTTTTAATGCCAAAAGATTCCTTACTTTATTTATTATTTATGATGTCACTTTATAACTTAACGGTTATATTTATTTAAAAGTGACTTTAAGTGGAATATGAAGAGACAAAGTGGGGAAACTGAAGAGTCATAGCTATAGCTTTAAAAGAAGGCTTGGTGTCTCATTTATGGATGCTTAGTTTATGAATTTATTTCTCTTGGAGAACCCAGGAAGCTTCAGCTTTCGATTCTGAAACCTGAGGACGGAAACTTTCAAACTTTCTTGGTGGATTGGACGGAAACCCAATTCATCTTCGGTGCAGATTCACAGCAGAGTTCGCCATTGGTTTACAGGTTCTTGATCATCCAATCTTACTGTTGTTTTTGTATTTCAGATTGGAATATTTGCATTTCGTGGTTATTGTATTGCTGTTGTATAATACAATACCATTTTCTGAGAGGTTTTATGAAAATATATTGTTGGTTATTATTGTTGGATCAATGGTTTGTTGCATGTATTTATTTGTTTAAATCTGCATGAGATGTATTTGTGAAAATTTCGGAAAAAGATCGGTTTGGGTCATTACAGTGGTATCAGAGCTAAAAATCTTGCCAGCCTGTGAGATTTTTATCCAAAAACAAATCATTTAGATATCTTCTGGTTACAGCATTATTTGTAGAAAATCAGTTGTTTGTGCAGTGTCAGTGGTAGAAGGAAAATCCTTTATCTTCAGTATACAGGTA
This sequence comes from Chamaecyparis obtusa, assembly GCA_027943335.1. Classification (NCBI taxonomy): domain Eukaryota; kingdom Viridiplantae; phylum Streptophyta; class Pinopsida; order Cupressales; family Cupressaceae; genus Chamaecyparis; species Chamaecyparis obtusa. The sequence goes on along the minus strand of BSBK01001331.1, from coordinate 2,453,832 downwards.
GTTCAATTTCAATTCAGATTTTGTAGAAGAGGACATCTTTCAGCTCCGAGTACTGTAGCAACAGTACAATAGTCCCATCCTTAACGGGCATTGTAATGACCATGCCTTGACTGTGTATTGCGTTGTCAGTTTCCATTTCTTAGCACGTCGGGACTATGGAAGCAGGGCGGATATTAATCCGGAGCTTGAACTTGTTGCACACATTTTTGTTGGGGCCGTGTATCTATTTTATGGTTGGAAGAGTTTATTGAATATAGACTTCTGAAGGTGTTATGCGAAGCTATATGGTAATGTTTCGCTTGACTATAGTCATCGTTTTACACGGGATTTTTTTTTTAAACGGTGCAATTTAATTTTTCTGAATGGCATTGCGGATTATTTCATTAGTACCGTTGAATATTATTTGGACCGATATTGTGAAAGGATATATTGTGGCGCCAGAGGGATTTTTATGTAAAATTTAAACATGTCTGTGCGGTGATTAAAAGATCAAACAAATTATCGGGTCCTAGCTTTATTGTAATGGACTCAAGGGATTATTATATTTTTCGGAAATGGGTGCCACTAATGTATTGATTTAAATATCAATGCAATGTCTAATAATTAGTGTCGTAAGTTGGAAGAAGTCTCATATTTTGGTTATCTAATATAGTGCCGTAAGTGGGAGAAGTATCATATTTTGGAGAAGTCTCATACTAGTGCCGTAATGCAGACTACATTGCCGCTTATCTCATAAATCCATTTATCAGCAATCTCCTTCATACATTCATTGCTATTCTCTGCAGAAATTTAATACCGCCAACAGATAGCCTGCAACAGGGATGGTGAGTGCAGTATATGCATGCTGGCAATCCAAGTATTCCTAGGCCAAAGGGAATAAAGGAGCCGTCAAGGTAGAGATGGGTGTAGAAGCAACTCGTCCTTCCGTGTATCTCCATGCTAAGTGTGGACTCGGAATATATAACCGTTGCAACATCCTAAAGCCGTGTCTGGGATTGCATACACAGTATATTAGTGCCGAACATTGACAGGGAAGTGAGCTCGGGCTTGGAGATTAGCGACAGGCAACACGGGGTGAAGGCATCACCATAGTAGCACGTGCGAGCTAATAAGCTCGTGCCTACGGCACGGGATAGGTGAGACTTCCCAGCGCGAGCATATAAGGGAGCGGGTGAACTGTTGGATAACGCACTAGTGATACCACTCCACGTAAGGTAGCAGCACCGTGTGGTGGACCCGATTGGGCAGTGGCAAGGCGGAAGTGAGCAAGTGTGGACAGGTTACACACTAGACATAGTCGCCAGCAGTCTCCCCACTATCATACTTCATTGTGAAACCGGAACTCAAGCCAAAGATGACTGGCTCACGTGCTTTGTGACTCAACACCCTCAACACTATCAAACCGCGTTGAGCATTAGAGGTCGGTTGGTACTTGTTGACATTCCCAATATTTAATGTATCAAATGTTGAATAAACCGGGCCTTCATTACTTGTTGTATACTCATTATTGATTGAGAGTTTGTATTCTGCAATGCTGAGATTGTATGCACATATTTATTTGTTGGTGAATCTATATATACATATGTTTCAAATAACCAAAGGCGCATCACAACAATAGCAATAAACTTAGCACTACTAGCACTACATACACTTGAGATAACTACAGGGGATTAGTTGTTGTTGTACGCAAGAGTTGAATAAAAATAACACCATCAGCACCTGTTCGAACATCTTCAATATTCAAAACTTTATAATACTTACAGCCCAAACTGGGTTGGTCTCACAAGCACTTGGTTGACTACCTAGTTGATACCTGCCACTTAAATATAGCACCCAGCACAGGTGGTGTCTTTCACTTGTTTGCAACAGCAAGGGTCACACCAAATCAGTCAAGCAGGGAATCTATTGGGTTTAGTGATCTGAAATGTATCTCAGAAGTTGCCTATGAATTTAAATGAGTTATGTGTGATAATGAATGTATCTTACTTGCCATCAGTCATTCACTTTTGAGAGTCTAGTGCCAGAAGTTTACAGTGGAGACTCACTTAGATAATTGCAATGCTTAGAAAGTTTTGGAAAGGTCAGAATTACTATTGTGGCAACAACATTTCACAGTCACAGAAGTGATTCAGTCCTTGGTGTGAACTTGGAGGAAATTGAATAATGGAATCATTGGAAAACCCAGTATTCTTGAAGGAATTCAATGGCACATTTTACGGTGTGCAGCTATGAGATATTCAGAAAGAAATTGAGATAGGAAATGAGTTATGTTGCCTTTGATGGCAATTGGAGGAGCAGAAAATTATGGGGAGTATGCTTGCCAAACTCAATGAAATAAATTTGTATCTATTTAAGATAGATCAATCTGATTGCAGACTCTTCAATTGGGTGATGCACCCTTCCATGGTTGCCTTGGTTCAACGCAGGTTTATGGGACATCTGCATCGAGATGGTAGGCTTGTAGTTGCCTCATGTCTCAGTGAGATCACTCGGATTACAACTCCTATCACTCCATATACCAATCACATTTGGAGATAGGTATGACAGCTGATTGTGGACAGTTTAGGCGGACTGAAATATGACTGAGATTCTCCCTTTGGTAAGCAGGTAAAAATTTTGGAATTAATGGCAAGTACTCGGATTTTCAGTCACATGTTGAATCTAGACTGTGATAAAATAGTTCAACAATTATTTCAATGCCTCCTAAGTAATTTCAAAAAGCGTCATCCAGATGAGGTAAAGACGTGCATTAAGACTATCTTATCTTTGATCTTAGATGAGGACTATGACATATGCAAACAATTACAATCAGAATTGTTGGCAATCTGGAGAGGTGAAATAAAGTACTCATTCGGGGCAAGTGAACTCTCAACTGAATTAATTAAGCTTCAAGCTAAAAAATTCATAAGTTCATTGACTGAAAATGAACTAGTATCATTAAGCTTAGAGGTTGCAGGATCTCCCGTAATGGGCAAAGACCAAGCGAGAACAGGGCAGATTTGTTTTGCATGCCAAGAGGGCTGGTCACAAGGGCATGTTTGCAATATTAATCAAGGGGAAGATAAATTGCAGCCTAGTGATAGAGAAAATATAGTTGTGACTACATCTCTTTCGGGGCATAGTGGAGAGTGTTCATAATTCTACTTTGGTGACTTGGTGGCTGAGTTTGATAAATCCATAGTTATAGGTTGTGGTAATCAGTTGGAGACATTCAACGATTCATGTAATGAGGAATCGTGTAACTTCTTTAGCAGCACTTCACTCATGCATCATGCTGATATGGATGACCCATTTTGTAGTACATCCCAGGATAACATTGATGAGAAGCGTGCCTTGAAAAGTCAGCTGAAATGTCAGTGACGATGCCATTATTGCAGCTCTTGTTCACCATGATAGCACTCACCAGATTATTGATGATCTCTACAGAAAGGCTCAAAAGGATAAAGGGCAAGATGGTATAAGGATTGTATCGTATGTTGCAGATTTACAGGGGGTCAGAACAGCATTTGAGGATTGGAAATCAGAATATCTGAATTTACTTACAGCTCGTGACCACCAGTTACAGGTTGCCGGGAAATATGTTGAGTAGTTGAGGGAAAAGGAGGATGAGGTCAATAAGCTCAATAGGGAGCTTAGTGCTACTCAAGGCACTTTGGAGCATACCCGTATTGCTCTATAGGAGGCAAGAAATCAAATTGTGGTCTCTAGTCGGTACAGGGAGCAGGTCGATAAGGAAAGGTCTGAATTCTTTCAGGAGGTGATCCAGGACCTTGATAGAATACATCAGACCTATGACTTGGATAGTTGTCCAAAAAGATCTTTGGGTCACCTAGAGTTTTTTTATAAGTTAGATCACTTTCAGACGGTGGATAATTCCTTGTTTGAGATGGGTGTCGAGTTGACATTTGATAATCCCCTCTTTGAGATAGATGAGGGAGATACTTCCTATTCCCAAGATGAGGACGAGATTGGTTGCAGGATTTGGGACCCAGGTTCAGTTATTGGAGATGAGTCTTGGCCACCAGGTAGGAGTAGCGGGATAAACTTAGTCGCTGAGCAGTTTGGTTTTTACGGCAGCAGTCCAAGATGGGCAGTTATATCTTGTGACATGATGGGTGATATGCCTTTCCTTGCACTACCTCTCGCTGATAGTGAGATGTCTCGTGTTGGCGAGCATCCCTTGATTCATTCCTCTCTTCACACAGCTATGACTCCACTACCTTATCATACCAATTCATCCAATGCTTATCGTAATTCTATCATCACATATTTCGAGCATGATGATGACGATTGGGTAGAGTTTCTTCAGTACAGGGTTATAGAACTTGCTATGATGACTATGCTGGTTGGTGTCAATTTTTCACACAATGGTATGCAGTCTATGGACACAATGGTATGCAGTCTATGGCCCCGAGTATATAGAGACAGCCATGGAATCCTAATGCTGGTTCAGAACTTTCGATGGAGTTGGTTAGTGCATCACATGCTGGCCTTATTGTATGGGATGCATTTTGTTTTCCATTCAACCCATCTACGGGGGACTTTCTTTTCCGATTATTGGATAGGAGTGGGATGAGTGATTGGTTGGGTACGATTCCCTGCTTGTAGGTGGAAGCCTTGTCCGGCAGTCTTGGTAGCTTGCCTCTTTAGTACAGTTTCTAGTTTGGGCTACAAATCAGAGGGGCAATGTTATGGCAGTTGGACATTTCTAGTGATTCACTCAGTATGGGCATAGAGCGTCAAGATATTTCAGCCAGCTGGGGAGATGGATGGCCCTTCTGATTATGGGATCCAGGAGGGACATACTCGCGGTTGGTATTTATTCAAGAAGCTGATTGGTATGAGGTTTGGTTTCCCCCTTCATCTGACCGTAGAGATGCTGGTGATCTCAGTTGGAGTGAGGTTCTCAGTTGGGTTGAGGACTTTCTCACAGATGATGGTAGCACAGGGCAGATTGGTACTACTGATCCTGCAGTGATTTGGGATCCTGACATTAGACTGGTTGCTGTATTGTTGTTGTGTGAATGGCTTCCCAGGTCAGGGCATAATGTTTGTTTCAGTTTTACACGACAGATTGGTGGAGCAACTTCCCTGACGTTGGTTTGGGATCCACGTATTATGATCACAACATGCAGATACCAATTGCTTGAAGGCAAGCAATCTTCGGGAAGGGATGATTTGTAATGTCCCCTTTTTGGGGCACATTATTTCGTGTCATGTCATTAGCCTTTTCATCATGGTCTGGTGGGCTAACTGAGGCTTGGCAAAGATCAAAGAGATGTTTGGCCTAGGTGTTTTCAGTTTCAGGCCAATCAGAGTAGTTTCCACAGGGTTTCCAGGGTACTTACTATTTATAGTAAGTCGGCAGAACTCAGTTTTCCTGGCATTTCAGTAGTGGACTTGGAGTGTCTCGCCGAGAGCTTTCCGACAAGCTATCTCGCATCATCATCCAAGTTCGTTTGGTCCCCCGTTTTAATGCCAGAAGATTCCTTACTTTATTTATTATTTATGATGTCACTTTATAACTTAACGGTTATATTTATTTTAAAGTGACTTTAAGTGGAATATGAAGAGACAAAGTGGGGAAACTGAAGAGTCACAGTTGCAGCTTTAAAAGAAGGCTTGGAGTCTCATTTATGGATGCTCAGTTTATGAATTTATTTCTCTTGGAGAATCCAGGAAGCTTCAGCTTTCGATTCTGAAACCTGAGGACGGAAACCTTCAGGCTTTCTCGGTGGATTGGACGGAAACCCAGTTCATCTTCGGTGCAAATTCACTGCAGAGTTTGCCATTGGTTTATAGGTTCTTGATCATCCAATCTTACTATTGTTTATGTATTTCAGATTGGAATATTTGTAGTTCATGGTTATTGTATTGCTGTTGTATAATACAATACCATTTTCTGAGAGGTTTTATGAAAATATATTGTTGTTTATTGTTGTTGGATCAATGGTTTATTGCTTGTATTTATTTGTTTAAATCTGCATGAGATATATTTGTGAAAATTCCCGAAAAAGACCGGTTCGGGTCATTACATATCAGAGCTGTGTATCCTGCCATCCTAGAGGGTATATAAGGAAGACAAATTTGCAGTCAACAAGAGGTTGTTTTAGAAAATATTGATATTTTCTGAATCGAGTATGGGCTTCTTATTACTGTATTCAAGATGCATATGAATGTTTAATGGCAGCACGGATTTATTTTACGTTTCACGCCAATTACTGTGAGAATTAATCTCTCTTGGAGCCGAATCAGTCAGGGAAGAAATAAGGTTTTCTGCAGATATCAAACAATTCGAAGCATCCCTGAAATTCTTACAACAGTGCAAGGAAAGTTACAGGTGTGTTTATGAGGGGAGGTGTCAGCTAAAGATGGGTGTTTAATTCAAGCCACCAAAGTCTATGTTAGCACTTAAGGATAGGCACTGGGACGTGAGCGCTGGTAGCTTCATTTACACGGAAGCTTGACTACCCAATCAGGGATTCATCTCCAGTTTGCAGACCATCACAAAGGTTGTTTTTCTCCCCACACGTGACTGTTGGAAGCTCACGATCTGGCAAAGACACCCCCCGCGTGTGACTGCTGGTAGCTCACAAACTAGCATAGACACCCTGTGCATTGGTGATAGCATACAGGTGGTGTTATGCATTAACGCAAGGACTGGTCGCATTTGTTCATATCTTTATCGTGTGGATTGTTGGGGGTGTCGGTGATCATGAGATAACAAATACGCTTTGATTTGGTAGCGATTGGACGTGTGTTGCATTCCCTGGTGGAGAGAATGTGAACATCCAACTAACCGCTTGGATACAGCAATGAACATTAGAGGAAACGGAGGTAGCCGGGAAAGTGAAGAAGTGGTGACTACAGTGTGGTTATTTATTACCAGCATCTGGTGTTGGGTACGAATGTGAACCAACACTCATTGGAAGTAGCGTGTGAGGAATCTGCTGAAGGTGAACTAGACAGTTCCCTACCGACCGCAAATATAGACTGGCGCGCACATCTTCAAACTTGGCAACATGACCAAGAGTCTCCAATTTAGGTAGTGTGGGTGATTGTATGCGCGTTCTAGGCAAGCACGGTTAGTATTGTGGGACACCACCGCAACCAAGGGTAAAAAATAAAGTCACGTGCTGTGAGTAGTGAACGAGTAGTGTGGAGGAAGATAGGTGGTGAAAAAGAAGCCACCGTTGTGATACGGGTGGGCTGCGCAACAGGGAATTTACATAGGCTATGAGGTGCCAACCATCTCACGTTACAACAGGGTCGTTCTTGGTTGTATACAGTGCGAAGGAAGCTAGTGTGTTCGGTCAACAATAGTAGTGGTTCTATCTCAACCGATAATGCGCTTAGATTGCATGACCGGGCCAGTATTAATATTGAAGGTGACCGACATTTGCATGTGTTGAACAGGGTGCATCCTAACAGGTGCAAGTTAGTTCTTAATATTCCTGAACACTTAGTTTTTTGAAATATATCTGGACTGTATATGTACAGTTTTAAAAGTTGAGATTATACTGTTATCAGTGTCAATAAATGCAGTCCATTTGAATGCTTTGAATCTCTGTTACTATTTGTGAATGAATGTAAGTGTTCGGATGCGCCTAATGTTGAGGGTGAAGTAAATCTCTACAAATGAATGTTTCCTCTTGTTAAGACGCTTGAAACAACAATCAAAAACATATTCACTTACCTTCGAATCAGACTTTTCTCAATCTCCAAATATCAGAAAAATCTTGCAAACTCCTATCGTTATATCAAAATAGAATATTACAGCGGTGATAAGACTTATTTATATATATTGAACAAGAAGGGACATGTTCATTAGCAAGATAGCACAATAAACTGTTTGAATTCCTTTAGACAGAATAAGCCAAAAATTTACAGCTAAGACTCACTTAGAATATTACAGTGCTCAGAAAGTGTTGGAAAATCAGAAATATTATTGTGATGACAGCATTTCTCAATTGCAAAAGTTGATGGTATTAAACTCTAATTCAATCCATTGCATGAAGCTTAGAGGAATTTAAATAATGGAAATCTTGGAAAGCCCTGTGTTCTCAAAAGAATTCAATGACACATTTTATGGTGAACAACGGAGGAACATACAAAAAGAAATTGAAATAGGAAATGAATTATGTTGCCTTGAATGGTAATTGGAGAATAAGAAAGTTATGGAGGATATGCTTGCCAAATTAGATGAGATAGATTCATATCTATCTAGGATAGACCAATCTGATTGTAGGCTCTTCAATTGGGCTTTGCAGCCCTCAATGGTTGCTTTGGTCCAACGCAGCTTTATGGAACATCTTCATAAAGACGTTAGGCTTGCAGTCGCCTCATGTCTCAGTGAGATCACATGGATTACAGCCCCTATTATACCTTATACCGATTACATTTGGAAGCAGGTATAACACTTGATTGTGGACTGTTTAAGTGGACTAAATAATGATAAAAGTCCTACCTTTGGTAAGCAAGCAAAATTTTTGGAATTAATGACAAGGACTAGAATTTTCATTCACATGTTGAATCTCGGTTGTGATAAGATGATTCAACAGTTACTTCAGTGCCTCCTAAGTAATTTCAGGAAGCATCATCCAAACAATGTGAAGGCTTGCATAAAAAATATCATGTCCTTGATCTTAGATGAGGAAAATGACATATGTAAATAATTGCAATCAGATTTGTTGGCAATCTGGAGAGGAGAACAAAAGACCTCACCTGTGGCGTATGAACTCTTAGCTGAATTGATTAAGCATCAGGTTGAAAGATTCAAGTATTGACTGAAAATGAACGAATATCAATAGGCATACAGGTTGCAGGATCCCCGAAAATGGGCAAGAACCAAATGAGAACAGGGCAGATTTGTTTTATATGCCAAGAGGACTGGTCACATGAACATGTTTGCGGTATTACTCAGAGAGAAGATATATTGCAGCCAAGTGGTAATGAAAATATAGCTTTGCATACATCTCTTTCTGGACATGGTGAAGATCCAAAGGAAAAGAGTTTCCAATCAGCCAAGATGGTCAATGTGGAAGAAGAATCAATCATCATAGGTGAAGAGTGTTCAAAACTCTACTTTGGTGACTTAGAAGCTGAGATTGACAAATTTATGATTAAAGGCTGTGACAACCAGATGGATGTCTTTAGCGATTCATATAATGAGGAATCGTGTGATTTCTTTAGCAACACCTCACTTATGCATAATGCTGATTTGGATGACCAATCAGATAATGCATCCCAAAATGATGATGATGAGAAGCATGCCTTGAAGAATCAGCTGAAAGTTAATGACGATGTCATTGTTGCAGCTCTTGTACATCATGATAGCACTCACATGATTGTTGAGGATCTTTACAGGAAGGCTCAGATGGAAAAAGAGCAAAGTGGTATAAGGGTTCGATCTTATGTTGTAGATTTACAGGGGGTAATATCTATGTTTACTTTCAGATCGCGACTACCTGTTACAGGTTGCTGGAAAATATGTTGAGCAGTTGAGGGAAAAGGAGGATGAGGTTAATAAGCTCAATAGAGAGCTTAATGTTGCTCAGGAAACATTGGAGCACACACGTATTGCTCTTCAAGAAGCAAGAAATCAGATTGTTGTCACTAGTCAGTACAGGGAACAAGACGACAAAGGAAGGTCTGAATTCTTTCAGGAGGTGATTCAGGAACTTGATAGCATACAACAGACTTATGACTTGGATAGCTGTCCCAAAAGATCAAGTAACAAATCTTTGGATCATCCAAAATTTCTTTATGAGTTGGATAACTTTCACACGGTTGACAATTCCTTGTTTGAGATGGATGCTGATTTGACATTTGATAACCTCCTTTTTTAGCTAGATGAGGAAGACATTTCCTATCCCCATGACAAGGTTGAGCTTGATTGCAGGATTTGGGACCCAGGTCCAGTTACTAGAGGTGAGTCTTGGTCACCAGATTGGAGTAACGCAGTGAGTTTAGTTGTTGAGCAGTTTGGTTTCTACATCAGCGGTTCAGGATGGGCAGTTGTGTCTTATTGTATGATGGGTGATATGCTTTTCCTTTTGTTATCTCTTACTGATGGGGAGATATCTAGTATTGATTGCGTCTTGAGACTTTTCGATTCACTCATTTTTGGTGATCGTGTCAGCCTGATCGTTTGGGATCCTGGTATTAGTATGACTGATGCATTGCTGTTTTGGGGGAGTAATGATTGGCTTCACCTTATTGGCCCCATTGTTTGGGGTGCATTTTATTGCCCATTCAGCCCACCAACAGAGAACTTTCTTTTTCGATTACTGCATATGTGTGGGATGAGGAGTTGGTGTGATACGCTTCCCTTCATGAAGGAGGAAGCCATGTCCAACAATGTTGCCAATATGCTTCTTCAGTACAAACACTGATTTGGGATACATGTTAAGGGGGCAGTGTTGTGGCAGTTGGACATTTTGGACATTCCATCCATTATGGGTATGGATCGACAAGATATTACAAACAGCTGGGAAGGTGGATGGCCTTTTTGTTTGTGAGACACAGAAGGAACATTCTCCTGGTTGGTAATAATTCAGGGAGCTGGTTGGTATGATGTTGGGTTCCCACCTTCATCTGATCTTAGTGGTGCTTGTGATTTCAGCTGGTGTGAGGTTCTCAGTTGGATTGAGGATCTTCTCGTAGATGATGGCAGCACATGGTAGGTTGATTCGACTGATCATGCACATGGGGTGATTTGGGGTCCCGGTACTAGTTTGATTAATGCATTGTTGTTGTATGGTAGTGATGAGTGGCTTCACAATTCTAGACATGTTGTTTGTATCAGATTTGCACAACAAATTGGTGGAGCAGCTTCCTTAAGGTTGGTATGGGATCCAGGCATTTTGATCATAGCATGTAGATACCGATTGCTTGAGGGCAAGCAATCTCTAGGAAGGGAGGATTGTAATGTCCCATTTTTCGGGCACATTATTTCGTGTTGCATCGTTAGTCATTTTATCATGGTCCGATGGGCTAACCAAGGCTTTATATGGATCATTGTGATATTTGGCCTAGGTAAATCCAGTTTCAAGCCAATCAGAGCAGTTTCCGTAGGGTTTCCAGGATACTGTTTATTGTAAGTTGACAAAGTTCAATTTTCTTGGCATTTCAGTATTGGACTTGGAGCGTATTGCTGAGAGCTTTCCGGCAAGCTATCACATGTCATATTCCGAGTTCGTTTGGTCCTCCATTTTAATGCCAGAAGATTTCATACTTTATTATTATGCCACTTTATGATTAAATGGTTGTATTAATTTAAAGTGACATAAAGTGGGAATATGAAAAGACAAAGAAGGGAAACTGAAGAGTCAGTTGCTGCTTTAAAAGAAGGAATGGAGACTCATTTGAGATATGCTTGACTTATGAATTTATTTCTCTTGGAGAATCCAAGAAGCTTTAGCTTTCGATTCTGAAACCTGAGGACGGAAACCTTCAGGCTTTCTCGGTGGATTGGACAGAAACCTAGTTCATCTCTGGGGTGGATTCACAACAGAGTTCACCATTGCACTTCCAGGTTCATATTATCCGATCTCACTGTTGCATACTGTATTTCAGATTGGATTGTTTTGTAATTTCATTGTTGTCGTATTGTTGTTGTGTAATGCAATAACAATTTCTGAGAATTTATTGGGGCATATTGCTGGTTTATTTCTGTTGAAACGATATTTTATTGCATGCAAGTATTTGTTTAAATCTTTTGAGTTATATTTGAGAAATATTGGGAAAAATATCCATCCGGGATATTACAGAAGTTGCAATGATCCAATTGTGCTTCAACTAATGATTAATATTAAAGCCAATCTGAAGTCCTCTATTGCTGCTTCTGATATGTATCTATTCCTTTTGCTGATGCAATGTTATTAAAATGCCATTTCATGTTGTTGACAATATATTCATGCATGTATTTTTCTGGAGCCATCCCTGATGAGTATTATTCTTTTTCATGCTTCCATATCGTTGAATTCTGCTGCTCAATTTGAGCCTACAGGTTAGAATAAGAATATAAAATAAAATCTTCACCCCTCTTTCAAAACATAACCATTCATATTTATATCCTCAAATCTCCTTAGAGACACCAGCCTTCACAATCACGTCTTTTGGATTATGGGTTGGCTAACAATGATTATTAATTTAAAACCGCCTTAATATTAAGAATAAGTGACTTCTTTCTTGAGCGCTGCCCTATTACCATAAGGAGTCAGCTTGTCAAGGTTGATCTTATTGATTTTGCAAATTCCTTAAAGTAAGTCCGCCTTCTTATTTTGTTATACTATTGCCCTATATAATATAATACATATACTAGCAATAATCGCAGCTTAGTCTCTCTTACTTGTAGTCATTGTCATGTTCCTTATCGTCTGCTCCTTATCTACAATTTTGTTCCCCTAAATGAATCACTGTTAACCTTTTTCTTAGCTGGCCCTCTGTTTTGTTCTCTAAGGGGATTCCTATAAGTTTAATTGTCAGAATTCAATGGGGACATCACAGTCTCCCCTCCTTAAGATTGCTTGGCCACAAGCAATCTTAAATTGTCAAGTCAGTCTCTGGGTCCCAATTTAAGTCTATGTAGTGCTCTAGCATATTGTCCTTGCTTCATGTGGATGCCAATGAACTCGTCGGTTTTGCCGAACTCTATCATTCTAAAAAAAAGTCATGTAATTCACTCATTATGTAAACTCAATGATCCCAAGGATTATAGCGCCACTTGATAGTAATGTCATTTTGTGGTGTTATCTCTTGAAAATTGTCGAGGGGAAGAACATTTCAATGCTGCACAAGCTCCTTAGAAAATTGACTTTCAAAGGCCTCAAGTCTTAACACTATAAGAGCAACTTCACTATATTCTTTATAGAACATCTTGATTACAATGTTCCAAGTCAGACTTAAGAACGAAACATCATGCTGATGCTGCACTACTCTGATTACAACAATTGGTCTTTCATGCCTAAACTGCCTCCATCTTTTCTCAAGCCTTAAGAAGTGTCTGTTGTCTAACTTCACACTGAAATAGATACCATTCTTGATTAATGGAGACAAAAATTTGGTCAACCATAGAATCAAAGTCTGCATATTCTCTCGAGGTATTAGGGGAAGAATTCCGAGTTCTCCAATCTATCTTATCCATCTTAATGTTGTAGGAAGAATTCTATAGCAATCTCTTGGAGTGTTGATCGGGAATATTCATAATGGCGGAGATGAATAGTAGAATGATTCTCATAGGATTCCTTACCATTAACCTCCATAAAGCAAGCAAAGGTTATGTTGATGTTTGTAGCATCGGTCAGATAAATAATACTGACTATATGATATTTATGAGAAATGATTTATTATATATATACATTGTGATATATATGAAGTTAGATTATAATTATTCTCATAATAACTAAATAGTTAAATTGATAAAATTAAAATAATGATTAGACATGTGTCTCTTCTTGTCCTTGTCATGTATAAATACAAAGAGATTGATGCATTTGGAAAACACATACAATCAGATAGTGCTATTACATTTGCAATAATCCTAAAACACGTGGTATCAGAGCCAAGTTGCAAATGTAAGAGAGTAGTTTGTTGATGGTGAATGTGTGACTGTCTTAGAAAATACAGTCTCAGTATGAGGACCATATCTCACAAATGGACCGTTGGATTTTGCTAAATTTTGGATATGTTGGTGATAAACAAATTTAGAAGAACCTCACCAAAGCGATTGGAGAGAAAATGTCAAGTTCAAAAGTTATAACCGACTGTGTATGGGTCTATGCAAAATCTGAAAAAGAGCGAGGGTCCTTCTTTAAAAGCCTAACCGTTTGAAGGGAGATCTAATAAGATTGAAGGTTGTGATAGTGTATAGAACCTTTGGATATTCAAGATAGGTCATGTGAAGAATTCTAGTAATGTTTGAGAACGATGACATTATTCTGTGAATTTGCATGATATTTTCTATATGGGCTCACCTTACAGAATGAAATACTTGAAATTTATAAAAGATAAGTATTACATGTTTTATTAATGCACATAAATTTTTTTAAAAGTTTGTAATTCATGTTATACTATTGGTTAGTAAAATCTTGTATGCTTCTATCATTGGTATTTTCGGTCGAGATAGTTTAGTGAGCTATTTGTAATCTCTCTCTGGCGTACCTTCAGGATGGAAGCATAAGAAAATTTCATTCAAGGGAGAAAGAACTTAATGCTTGCAAACGAATTGATGATTGAGACCAGATGCAGAGGAACTCAGACATTTCAAAAGAAGACAAGAGGTTGATACAAGAACTTGAGCTTCAGAAAGAGCAGATGGTTCAGTCAACTTGTGACAATCTTGATCATATTGATTGAAAGGGAGTTCACTATTGAAGGTGAAACACTTCTGAGGTAAACTTGATATAATTAATTATTATACTAATGAATCATGAATGTTTTTAATGGGCCTTCCCCCTGTGTAAATCATGAGGAAGTGATGACTTCCAAATGATTATCACTTGTATTTACAAAATTTATTGGAAGGTGACGATCTTACAATAACTTGATCTTCTATTGTGATAGACATCTTGTGATGGCTGAAACAGATCATAATAGATGATGTGAATGTTCTTATGGTAAGTGCACATTACCTATGAACATTTGTTGAGTACTTGGTGGATATCATGAGACTTGATATTCTGCAAGCCATTACTCTAAGCACTTGGTGAATATCATGAGACTTGATATTCTGCAGGCCAATGCTCTCGATATCATGAGATGATATCTTTATGAACTCTTGAGTACTTGGTGGACATCATGAGAATTGATGTTGGTAGGCCTTTACTCTAAGCACTTGGTGAATATCTTGAGAGTTGATATTCTGCAAGCCAATGCTCTCGATATCATGAGATGGTATATTTATGAACTCTTGAGTACTTAGGTGAATGTCATGTGTTGACATTCTGATAGACCAATACTCAAGATATCAAATGGATAGAATCACCGATGGAGGCAATCCACACATTGAGAGTATGTTTCTATTTGATTACATCATGAGGATGACTCCTTTATTTCTTACATCATATAATTGATGTTGTCAAGTGTCTTAAGTGTTGACATTGGATTGATTTATCCTCTCTAGCTAAGAGGGAGTGTTGATGTTTGTAGCATCTGTCAGATAAATAATTTTGACTATATGATTATTATGAGAAATGATTTATTATATATATATATATATATATATATATAAAGTTAGATTATAATTATTCTCATAATAACTAAATAATTAAATTGATAAAATAAAATAATGATTAGACATGTCCCATGAAGGGACATGTCTCTTCTTGTCCTTGTCATGTATAAATACAAAGAGATCGATGCATTTGGAAAACACATACAATCAGATAGTGCTATTACATTTGCGATGATCCTAAAACCTTAACAAGTTCAATAACCCTTTGGTCATCAATTGATGTCCCCACTTTACAACAATAACTATTTTGTGTAGGATATATACTAGAACTGTTACTTCTTCTCAAACATTCAATATTAAATATTTGATAGAAGGAAGGAACCCTCGTCATTAACCTGACCTGAAATGTAATCTCTTGTAACTTGATTGTAGAGTGATTGATGATAACATTACTATGGTGGGTCTTACTACTTCAAGCTTGCTCCCACACTTCACTAGTACAAGATGTGCTAGGGTCCCAAGTTTTATGTTTGTCTCCAATCTTATCATACGATTCCATAATAGCTTGTTTATTCAATTCGAAAAGTGGGTTATCATAGGTCAAATTAGCTTCAACCTCACACAAGGGGTTATTAATAAGCTGAAAGTTATCCTTGCTTCTAATACCAGCTTTATTTTCTTCCAAACTAACTTCCTCAGGTGAATCATCCTCCAATGCCTCTAATGTTATTGGTTGAGATCTTGATTATGTGAATGTGTGTGTGGGGTTCTTAGTGTAACGTTTTGATCACCATGCTTGGCTTGAAAATTCTTCTTTGGTTCATCTAAATGTCAATACCTTTCTTGCTTGAGAAGCATATTGGCATGCTTAACTTTCTCATTCCACCATTCACAATCATAAAGTTCTTTCCACGTCTCCAACACTATCCATTAGTTTCCTAGATTCTTTACTTGCCATAGCTTCATAGAAGAGTTTCCTCATTTTCTTGTCCTTATTCTTTGATGTCGCATTCCTTTGTTTATCATCTTCAATGTGATTAGATTCAGCACGCAATGTATCCTTTGATTCACTGTCATTGGAAATGTTACCCTTCTCATCCACAATCATCAACTTGTTAGTGGACGTCCTGCATCCTTCAAGAGATGAAGGAGAATCATGAATGACTTTTTAACTTCAAACATCACTAGACAAGTTATCCTCGATGCATGATTCTTGAGATGAAGTAAGGGCAATCTCAAAATCCTCACAAATCATTTCATTGATGATTATAAAAGCATATGAAGGTATAGTTATCTCTTTATTTTTAGGGATGTTAGAGATCATTTCCCTGTCTTTGCTTTCTTGAATCACAGGCATGAGATCATGGACAATTGTAAGCTCCTCATTAGCATCTTTTTAATTGTAATGTTTGGAGAGGTGATTGGATTTTCCTTCAGTTTCTCTTTTCTAAATAGCCCTTTTGTAGCTTTGAGTCTTCCTATGTGTAATCCTTCTCTTCTTCTATCATGGTTTCTATTTCCTTTACGCAAGTACTTCATCCTTAGTTCTATGTAATCATCTAAAGAATATGTCATGTCGTAATCCTATCTATCCAACCTTGTTGAAATTGATCTTGTAGATCAATCAATGTGGATTCATGGCCAAAACGATGTTCTGCTCTATGTGGGAATGTTGGTATCATCGACTTCGAACTTATTCTAGACATACGTCTAGCTGGAGTTTTATTGTCGATGGATTAATGTCCATTTCCCCCATTGTTGCCATTACAGTTGTTATTATTGTTGTTACCTATTGTGTTTTATGTTAGCATTCCCAACAATTGAGTCAATTTATCTTGCATGTTTCTTTGTTCTTCCATGAATTGATTCATGCGGTTGTTGAGTTCTTTATTTTCTCTCATACTCGTTTCTTCTTGTTTGCTGTCTTTTGATGAAGCTTCTGTTGTCACTTTATCTTTTGGATAGTTTATTTTAATTCTAACACTAGTACATCAATTGCCTTCATCTTCTACTATTCTGAAACTTTTCCCCACAAGCTGGCATCTTCATTAACTCTGATACCACTGTAATATCCCGTTTTAGGAACAATGCAATATAACCACAAAAATGCAATGCTCTGATACTACTGTAATGTCCCCTTATTGGATCTCTTAGGGTTTTGAGACTATTTACTTATAACTTCAATTCCATGAGACTTCTTTCTATTAAAGCCTTGCAAATGTAAAGATAATTCCCTTAGCACTGAGCAAAAATTAGATTATTGACCCAACTTGTATAATGATGAGAACTCCTCTGCTCCACTAATTGTATAAGTCTTACTGGTGGAACTGATATGTATATGGAATGAATTTGCAATGAATCACTGATATACAAAATAGATCTGAATAAGCTGATAGGTAATGAATGCAATATAATCTGATGTATAATGAATAATGAATGACTTATCCTTTATGCAAGATTAAAGGATTATGTCGATATAAGTATATTTATCAACTGCTATCTCTGATATATTCTTGAAGGATATGCAAAGTATATTGTCAAACAATATTCTGATATGATCCTTCATGATGCTATAACTACAATATAATGGAAGTTGCCTTTGGTCATCCAAGATTGACTTTATATTGCAGATACTTAGGCAAAATAAAGTCTGATGAAACTGAGGCAAATCTGAATATACAAGAGAATGTTTATCTCTGGATAATGACTGATGTAAATTAGTATTGATCTGATAAAGATATTATAGATGTCAATATTGATCACTTATTATCGCTAGAGTATATAGATCAAATATAAAAGTTATATTGGTCAGAAGGTAATATACCGATCACTATTCCTGATCCTCGTCATTATATATGTGTGAATTGTCTGCTACTGGTAAATCGGAAAGACATTTAACTGATCGCTTGTCTGATAATTTGTCTTGTTAAGTTGAAATGTTCCAATTGTGCTTCAACTGGTGGCTTGATACTAAAGCCAATTAGTCCTCTATTGCTGTTTCTGATATATATCTATTCCTTTTGTTTATGCAATGTTATTAAAATGCCATTTCAGATTTCGACAACATAGTTTGCAAACTCTGTGAGTACTCTCCGAGTTGCCGAGTACTCTAGTTTTTTTGCTGGGCAAGTTTTCACAAGTTTAACTCTCGCATTTTTTTAGACACAAAAAAATGTGGGTAAAAATGTCGATGCAGCTAAAACTTTGGTTAAAATGCATTTTTCACATGTTTTTGCAATCAAACCATGCATTTCTCTTTCAAGATGTCAATTTAAATCATATGATTGCCCTCCAAACATTTGCTACACTATCTTTATTTGCCCATATATTAAAGGATGGTAGTATGCACTGATGATGAATATAACTCATATGGAATGTAGAGTTACTCAAAGAAATGGCTCTTGAATATATCATCCTTATTACAAATGATTCATTGCAATACCCTATGTAACGTAAATGTAGTGAATCCTTCACTACAAGTGGAAATTCATCACGCCCTCCTCGTGATCAAGGAATAATGCCCTACAGCATTGACAAATCGTTGATGGTTCAGAAATTTGAAGTTTTGTTGTATTTTGTGCAGCCTAGTAAATGTTCTAAGTGCAAACACATGCAACCATTGGATGTGCTGAGTAAGATGAGGATCTAACAGCTTGCAAGGCTTTCAATTATTACAAATCAAGACTCAATCATGAAGCCCCACAATTAGTCAATGCTAGTTGCCGAATTCCCCTTGATTAGCACAACAATATGGTGTACATTGGCGGGCCCCACAGATCCCAAAAATTTTGGTTGTTTAGTCATGTTATAACTAACACCACATGGTGCTGCCTCTTGCGAGTTCCTAAGAATCAGAGTGATAATCTCTACTCGGGATTGCATGTGTTGTTTGATCTGCCACCACAAGTTCATCTAACGATGCATGTGATGCATGGCCATTCCATTGTAGATCTTCTCAATCATGCTCCATGGCTACATAGGTTCATATCCGCAACTCCTCCATGACATTCACAAGCTATCCTACAACTCTACAGCAGTTTGGATAAGGATCTATCATGTCTCAAGTTCAAATATCCTCAATCTAATGTTGAAAACTAGCTATGTCCCATGTATTAGCAAAGCGGAGCATAGTCATGATAGGGTCCGTGAAATCTAATACAAATTGCACATGAGCCCACCAACTGTCATCCAAGATCAATGCCTTGACCTTTTGGGCCCTCTCTGAATTCAAAGTCTTCCATATATCCCAATGGCTAGAAATAACCATTTGGCTTAATGCCCCTTGCACCTTGACAAGTAGTCTCATAACAATAGTGTGAGACGCAAATCGGGTTTCAGCCACCTAAGCAAGTTAATAACAATTTGTCAATAAATATTAAGCAAAGTTATATACAATTTGATAATTGAACATGACATAAAATTTATTCAAATTAAATAAATTAATTAAATTTAGTAATTAAAATTTACCTTCAACAACTTCAATTTGGAGAATGATTTCAATATCAATTATGACATGTGATGGTTCGTCACAAACATCTTTATCTCCTCCCCCTCTTGGTAAATTTGCTTCACCCAATTTATTTTAGTGCCAATTTGTTGAATGACCAAGTTTAGGGAGTGTATGGTGCATGGTGTCCAAAAAATATGGTCATACCGGCACTCAATCAAAGCACCTACACCCCTACAATTTTTGGCGTTGTCTGTAATCACCTGGACCACATTCTCACTACCGCCATCTCTATGGCCTCAATGAGAATTCTGAAAATGAAATGTGAATCTTTCACTTCCGCTTCACAATCAACTGCCTTCAAAAACATTGCCCCTTTGGGGGACACTGCAATCACATTAATCAATGGCTGGTTTTTTGTATCCTTCCATCCATTAGAAACAATAGAAACACCCGAAGCTTTCCAAGATTTTCTAATTGGTTGAATAGCTCTCTCTACACAAGTCTTCTCTTTTTGCAATAGAGTGGTATGCACCTTTTCATACCTGGGACTTGTGTAATCAGCTGGTGCTTTATTGATGGTTGCCACCATTTACTTCCAATATGGTGATCTCACCAAGTTGAAAGGAAGACCATTGGCATACAGGCAACGTGCAATGGCTTGATTAGCAAGCTCTCTTGCCTCCATTTTAAATGCGGTGTCCAATGGACCTCTTTTGCGGGCAATATTTTCTACTTCTTCCTCTTCCTCTCCCGGTATAGGTACTTGCAAGAATGGATGTTTGGAGCATACAATTGGTTCAGTGGGTAATTGCATTGTTTTCTTTCTGGATGGAGAAGGTAAAACTTTTCATACAAAAACATGAGAAAGACCCCACACAATGTGAAAGCCTTATCCAATCAATTGGAAACAATCATTCTTCATCGTTGCAAAAAGATGACTACCCCATTGCTCCTCCTTGCATATGCCTTATCTCCAAGGTACTATAGTGAGGACATACTTGCTATGCCAAATAGAGTAGCACCATATGAGGATGAAGAAGTTGCTAATGGGTGCTACAAAGCTTTTGCAAGACTATCCCTAGATGATGACATGCACAAAAAAGTTGGCCTAGAATTTGGCTTCTTTGCTTCTGGAGAAAAACTTAGTCCAACTACAATAAAGGATCACAATGACATCAACATGGGAGCTATTACATGGTGGTATCTCTATGGTCAACCATTTAAGAATCTACAACCTCTTGCAATCAAGATCCTCTCACAAATAAGTTTTGTTTTTTGTTTTTTGTTTACCACTTGTATTCTACAATTCTTTAATTTGCTTTTTATTTTTACGTTTTACTCTAATTTTGTGAACATTGTCGAGGTTGCAAGTTCTTCTGTTGATGAACGGAATTGGAGTACATACTCCTTTATCCACTGAGTGAAGCGTAACCGGTTGGGCTCAAAAAAAATTGAAGACTTGGTTTACATTCATACCAACTTGCGTCTTTTGTCACGTAAGGAGGATCACTACAAGGGGCATACAAGCTTTGGGATATAGAACCTGAGTGTGCGAACTTGGATGCAACAATTCAAGATCTTACTACAATCATGGATGATGATGGTGATAACATCATGAAATATAGTTCATCTAGCACAAGTAGAACCGTTCTTGGTTCAAATGATCTTGAACTTGCAGCAATTGGAGGAGTTGGAGATGATGAGAATTTTTTTGTGAATCCATATGATTCTGATTCGGATTGATGAACATTGAATCATGAACTATATTTTGATTTTGTAATTGTAATGATTTTCTGATTTGCATTGGAATCATGAACATAGACATATATGATATGGCTTATTAGTTATTTCAATATGAATATTTGTGAACTATTAGGTATCTTGATCAATGGTGAAGTATCATACTATCAAATGATTTATTTTGTTTATTTTTGCATTTCTTTGCATATATATAATATATATATATATATATAAACACATCCAAAACCCCCAAAAAAAAAATTCACGCATCCACGCACCCGGTTCTCGCATCCACATCCGTATCTGCATTTGAATTGGCAACTAAGCTTATAAATTGACTATATGTGCCTTATGCTCTACTCTAATCATGATAATGTGTCAATCTGGGATGAGCCTTTATTTGTGTTTTTTGCTTTCTGCAACTCTTTCAATTTTGACCCCCAAACAATTTTAGGCTTAGCTTATTAGGATAGATAAAGAGTTGAACATAAGATCATGGAGACTAACTTATAGGAATTGTCCCCATGCTTGTAAGGATTTACACGTTGTTAGTCATATGTGGCACATTGGTCTTGAACAATACCATTAGACTTATCAACATTTTTAGCATGCTCAATAGACTCAAATCAATCCAAGGATTTAGCCAAATATGCAGAGTTGTGAAACCCCTCCCCCCCAATCGAAAAGTCAAGGTGAATTCTTGGCCGCTAAATTATAACTAAGACCACATGGCATGTTCCTATAAGTTCCTAAAAGGTAGAGTGATAATCTCTACTTGAGATATACCACCACATGTTCATCCAACAACCCATGGGATGCATGGCCATCCATTGCAGATTTTCTTATGATACTCCATGGCAGCACAATTTCACACCCATGGCTTCTCTACAACATCCACAAGCTATCCTGCAGCTTCAAAGCAGTTTGGGTGGGGATTTGTCATGTCTCAAAATTCAAATTTCCACACAAATACCAATCCAACATTGAAGACTATCTAGCTTTTGTCTCATGTGGTGCACAATAGAGGAATTTACTTGCACATTGTGGAGAATTGCATAGTAGACTTCATTAATCATGTACCCTTGGCCTACACAATAGATTCCAACCAGCAGAAAGAGAATTTAAGGCGTAAAATTTGCTAAGTTGTCATTCTCTTCTCATCAAATGTAATGTCCCCGTTTTTCAGTCTCTTGAGATTAGCTTTGTTTGGCGACCCTTGCAAGCTAATCAGGTGATCAGAGGGGGTCAGTTAGCAGAGCCAGTAGTTGGATTCCATTCTGGAGGTTCTAGTTGTTAGGGATCTCCAATTTGAGAGACTTACTATTTATAGCAAGTCTATTTTGGGCAGTTGGCTATTTCTGGCAGGGCAGTATGAGCTCGGAAACTGTTGTCAAAAGTTTGAAGGATTTTGTCAGTAAGACTCAGTGCATCACATTTTTAATAAAAGTTATTAAATTAAGTTATGATAATTTAATAACTTTTGGGACTTTAAAGTTTTAATTTAATGTTGTGATGGTGAAGACTCTTTAATGAAAAGTGTCTTGAAGAAGATTTCATTAAAGCCTTTATATATGCCTTGGTGAAATCGAATTCACTACCTTATGTCATTTATTGGAAATTGTGAAGTTGAAAAGTTTTGCTTGGAGAGGAAATTCAAAATTCTTGAGGATGAAGTGAGGGTTTGAGCATTTGGCCTTGAGGAAGCGAGCACTTCTCAAGGATTAGCACTTTGAATTGGTGTTCAATCCCAATGAATCGTGCATGTTTGATCACAGCTTGGGATCGAATTACAACTGTGATAATTTTGTACCGTACGAAATTTATTGAAGTCCGTACATTTACTGATAGGGGCTGTACGTAGCTTGTTGTTGTGTGTTTGGCTGGAGACTGAATTTGTTGTGCAAGGGAAACCTTCTTCAAATACTGAAGCCGTACGGACTCGGCCATTGTAGAGTATTTAATGGAGTTTTAATATCATGAGGAAGTCACGTGACGTGCTGGCACACTCCTACACCCAGCCGTAATTCTTCCTTAGCAGTCGTACCACATAATTAAGGTGTCAGATTTGCTAATGAATGTTTGTAATTAGATTTTTAATTTGATAGTTGTTCAATATTGTTATTTCTATAAGCAAATTTAGTGGTGAATTAATGGTTGTAGTTATTTATCAAGAGGTTAAAAATCTGAGAAGTATCATTGAAATTCATATTTGATGTTCATTAATTTCTATATATTCTGAAAGAAATTTAGAAGTGCAATTTAATTTGAGGAAAGAGTTAGTTTGTAACCAAGAGCCAGTTGGGGCTCTTCACAGTGGTATCAGAGCATTTTTCCTACCATCTTGTGGGGTTTGGATTCTTTGATATTCTGATGTTATTTTAAAAGTGATCAGCATTTCGACTTTTTCTAGCTATGGATAAATATAGGAGGCCTAGTTCTAGAAGTCGTTGTAACAGTATGGGAAAAAGAGAGGAATTAAATGCCTTAGTGGAAAGTATAGAAAGGCTTAGGCTTCATCAGCAGGGATCGGCAGAGAGTTTGTCTGATCCAAAGATAGTAGACAAGGCAGCGAGGTATATGGTTTCTGCTTTTAGAAGGCCGACATCGAGATTGCAGGGAAGGAAACTTGAGTTTTCCCCGACAAGTGCCCATGATGCAAATGTACCTATATTTGGTACGACACTTGCTAGTCCTATCCCCAGTGCTGATGATGGATTTATTTCACACGAACATGTGGATGTTTCAGTACCATTGGTTGATAGCAGCACTGAGCATCAACAGGTTGAGGCTCCTAGAGTAGTCGCTGCGGATTGTACAGAGGCAACTGATGTTGTAGTTATTACTGAGTGTTCAGACTCTTCCGTGAAGGGAGTTGTTATTGGAGATTTTTATGTCAACTATAATAGTGTTGCTCCAGTGCAGGAGGCAGTTGCTTCCTCGTATGGGACCGATGCATGTATGGAGTCTCCTAGTTGTGATGTTGGCGATCTGGGCATTACAGCGGAGTCAGTTGATGACGGTTCATGCTCCAGCATTATTGGTGCACAGCCTGACGTTGAGTCATGTGTGCAGAGTCAGGTGTACGCAATTGAGGCTTTAGTAGGAGGTGTGGATGCAGATAGTATAGTACTATAGACACATCTGATGATGCTTTTGAGGATGTTGTGAGCTGCATTGGGGATGACACCCCTTGTGAGATGTTGGGTGATGACTACGAGGAGTGTATGAGCTCTGACAGCTCTGAGGTTTATGATAGAAGTCAGAGTGTGGAATCGGTGCAGGAGACGGTGGTCTTTTCTTGTATTGAGGATGTGAGCATGGAGCTATCTAGTGATGACACTCATGATGGGAGTGTTACAGATGAGTCAGGTGACATAGATTCATGCCACAATGTAGATGATTCACATGATGACATTGAGTCATGTATGCAGCCCGAGTTAGTGGAGGAGTCGTGGATAGACGATGTGGATACTAGCATCATAGATATTTCTGATGTTGAGAGCGAGGATGATGGGTGCTGCAGTGTTTCCGGCTTTCTATATTTGACTTTGGGTGTGGACTCAGCGCTGTCATACGGTGGTGGTGGGTTCCAGGATTCTTGGTTAGGACTCACGGATGAGGATGGGGAAGCATATGAGTGGCAAGAGTTTGTTACAGCCAGGACTTCCATTTCTAGAAATGGGGTTACTTCTTCGGTGCCTCATGAGGATGATTCTTCCTGCAACGAGTCATGCTTGATTTATCAAACCCTGGGGGAGGATTCTGAGTTGTTAGTGGGTGAGGATGGATCCCAGGATCTGGATTGTCAGGTGGTTGCAGAGGACGAGGTAGCTGGAGATTGTGTTGAGCCAGATTCAACAACAGCTTCCTCGGGGATAGATGAGGACGAGTCTAATGTCTGTACTCAGTTTGTAATGTGTATTCGGATGAAAGTACACAGAGATACGATGATCTTGAGGGGAGTTTGTTGGATGCAGCTTCCTTCCATAGTGTGGACAGTGCAGTTGAGGTTGTACACAGGAGGCCCGTTGTGCAGAGTCATGTGACTAGCCAGTTGCGAGTTGGTGAGAGAGATATTACTTCTACTCTTGAGCAGTTTGATGTCGCTCGTCAGTTGTTGGTTGTTTATGATTGGGGTGCTCCTATGACAGATGAGCACAGTGGTGGTTACCTTTCCTTGACAGAGATCCATTCTTTGCGTGAGGCTGTCAAGATTTTGAGACAAGATTATTTACAGATGGTAGCCGACCAAGATCACCTAGTTGAGTGGGGGAGTACAGTATATGAGGCACTGATGGACAGAGAGGAGGAGGTAAGTGAGCTTACTCAGGAGCTCACAGCGACTTCTGAGGTTTTAGAGGGCACTCAACGGGCTCTTCAGGAGTCGCAGATCCAATTGGAGGAGGTGACCGTGGAGTTGGAGCATGTACGGTCCACACCAGCCCTAGATCCAATTCGATTGCACATTGAAGGAGGTTGGTGGTGAGTTTGCTTCTATGGTCGGGGATGGGCGACATGATGATGTGGCAAACACATCTGTTCAGGATGTGGATGCAGTAGGTACGGATGACGTAAGAGTATCAGTGGAATCTAGCTCTCATGTTGATTTGTTTCCTTTTGCTGGAAGTGAATCTATTTCTTCATCTCATATAGCTGATAGCATGGGACAGTTGGCAGTGCCACATTTTTAGTGGGATCAGTTGTGGGTTGTGGGGGAGTAAGTTGACGCTTCCACTATAATTTCTACTACACCAAGTCATTCATGGAGTATTTACTTGAGAGTGCAGATGTGCGAGAGGATTCATACAGAGTGTCTGAGGGTACTCTTATCCATGGTTCTTGTGCTATCCGGAGGGTGGTGGGAAAGATTGTAGAGACTCTATCTACTATGCTTCCCCACAGGGATTTCGAGGTTGGGTTTGCTGAGAGGGTTGCTCAGGATCCTAATCAGCCTGCAGTTATGTGGAGTCAGAGTTTGGAGCCATCTCATGATTCCTAGTTGGGTAATGATGAGTCATTGACGGAGATTGGGGCTTTCTACCGGCATTATACGGTGGGGTATGCTCATCATTTTTCTTTTGACCCAGAGGTAGAAGATTTGATTTCACGCAGGTGTAGACCGGCTCCAGTTTCTTACCATCCATTATGGGATGGATTAGCAGCATCTTTTGCAGATGGAATTGGCAGTTGCAAGTTAGACTACTTGCAGTATCCACACACACAGGACAGTTTATCAGAGGTTAGAGATGGTAACAGTGATTCAAGCACGTTTGGTCATTGTCTTCTTCTCAGTGCAATTGGGTGTGAGGGTCGGTTAGACAAGAACTCAAGTTTTGACAGAGTTGATGTTTCAGTTGGGTTGAGTTCTGTTGGGTTGTTTTTTGCATCGGCATCTACAGTTGGTCTACAAATTTTGTTTTCAGTGATGTCAGTTATTTGGGTGTTGAGGGCAGTTTCTCAAATGCTGGTGTCTGTACTGTTGATGTTGGTATTTTCTTCATAGGAGTACGATGAGGATCGGGACATTACTTATGACCATCCTTGGGATCCAGGTGGTCTGTGATTTTGCTTGTTTTTCCTGATTGCTTGAGGACAAGCAATCTTGGGAAGGGAGGATTGTAATGTCCCCGTTTTTCAGTCTCTTGAAATTAGCTTTGTTTGGCGACCCTCACAAGCTAATTAGGTGATCAGGGGAGTTAGTTAGCAGAGCCAGTAGTTGGATTCCATTCTAGAGGTTTTGGTTGTTAGGGATCTCCAATTTGAGAGACTTACTATTTATAGTAAGTCTATTTTGGGCAGTTGGCTATTTCTGGCAGGGCAGTGTGAGCTCGGGTACAATTGTCAAAAGTTTGAAGGATTTTGTCAGTAAGACTTAGTGCATCACATTTTTAATAAAAGTTATTAAATTAAGTTATGATAATTTAATAACTTTTGGGACTTTAATGTTTTAATTTAATGTTGTGATGGTGAAGACTCTTTAATGAAAAGTTTCTTGAAGAAGATTTCATCAAAGCCTTTATATATGCCTTGGTGAAATCAAATTCACTACCTTATGTCATTTATTGGAAATTGTGAAGTTGAAAAGTTTTGCTTGGAGAGGAAATTCGAAATTCTTGAGGATGAAGTGAGGGTTTGAGCATTTGGCCTTGAGGAAGCGAGCAGTTCTCAAGGATTAGCACTTTGAATTGGTGTTCAATCCCAATGAATCGTGCATGTTTGATCACAGCATGGGATCGAATTACAGCTGTGATAATTTTGTATCGTATGGAATTCATTGAAGTTCGAACATTTACTGATAGGGGCCGTACATAGCTTGCTGCTGTGTGTTTGGCTGGAGACCGAATTTGTTGTGAAAGGGAAACCTTCTTCAAATACTGAAGCCGTACGGACTCACAGCCATTGCAGAGTATTTAATGGAGTTTTAATATCACGAGGAAGTCACGTGAGGTGCTGGCACACTCCTACACCCAGCCGTAATTCTTCCTTAGCAGCCGTACCACACGATTAAGGTGCCAGATTTGCTAATGAATGTTTGTAATTAGATTTTTAATTTGATAGTTGTTCAATACTGTTATTTCTGTAAGCAAATTCAGTGGTGAATTAATGGCTGTAGTTATTTATCAAGAGGTTAAAAATCTGAGAAGTATCATTGAAATTCATACTTGATGTTCATTAATTTCTATATATTCTGAAAGAAATTTAGAAGTGCAATTTAATTTGAGGAAAGAGTTAGTTTGTAACCAAGAGCCAGTTGGGGCTCTTCACATCAAACTTATAATTTCAAAATCCTTTTTATTGGAAGGAGAAAACTTCATTGTGGATTGGGAATTTTGGCTATAAATAGTGGCTAAATACCTCAGATTAGTTTAGATGTTTTCTGAAGTTGAGCTTTTGAGCCAATGTGTAAGCTAAGTGTCAGCTTAGGTCACATAAATTGAAATTTTTAGCCTGATGCTTGATCCTAATCTTGACCTCATAATTATACAAGGGAGCATCTGTGCATGTTTCAGAATTTGATAAATAATACATATTCTTGTCATTCCAAAAATTTTGATCCTTGCCTATGCCTATGAGTTGATTGTATGTGCCTTGTGCATTTTTCTTTTGTTGATTATTGTATCATGAGCTACAAAGCTCTATTCTGATCATGAGAATTATTTCAGATAGCACATGAGCATGTTGTGTAATTATTTCATCTCTATGTGTGCTATCCAATGGAATGCATATTAATATAATATTGTAACATTTAGTATAATGGTCATGTAAGTAACTTTCCTTTAAGACAGTTTTTAGTAACTTTTTGGTTTTTTAGCTGTGTAGTTAGTTTAGTAACTTTTTATTCTATATTTAGTTATCGATCATTTATGTTATGGAAGGATCTTCTTGTAATAGCTTATTTAAAGAATTTTCCTCTCCTTGTCTAATATTGAATATCTCAATTACTTATCATTTCATGGTATCAAAGCAAAAGTTGCTTTTGATGAATTTTTTCAATAAATTTCTAGATGTTTTTCGCCCAATTTTTAAAAACAAAAATCGTGGGGTTTTATTGGTGGATCTTTTTATAGAATAAAATTCATTGTTTTTCCTTAACATTTCATGAGGAAATTTTCAGAAAATTTTATGCTCAACTTTTGTTTTCAGCTTTTGACCATTTTTTTAACAAAAATTGTAGTTTCTGTCATAGTTGAAAAACTCGGTCTTGGCAATAACTCGGCCGACCCAAAAATTTTGAAAAACCCGAATTCGGCAAAAGCTCGGTGAAAAAATCGGCAATAAATCGGCACTTTTATCGAACATTTGAAAATATATAATTCTTCAAATATGTTAAAATATATAATTTTTATGTTGAAGTATATAATTTTTATTAAATACTTATAATTATTTAACATTTGTAAGTTATAATTATTAAAAAAAATTTATAATTGTACAATATGTTATAATTATAACTGTTAAACTTAAGTATAAGTTATAAGTATTAACAATTATAATATAAATATTAAATATAACATTTACTTAAAAGTTAACATTGTTATAATTAAATAAGTATACCAATTTAAAATAACGTGAAATTGTAAGAGTTTATATAATTATTTAACATTTGTATGTTATAATTATTTTATATTCGTAAATATAATTAATTATTTTATAAATATTTGTAAGTTATAATATTTATTTTATGTAAATATATTTCAAAAATGAGCAAACTATGTAAATTTATGTAATACTTATTACTGATATTAGATAATATAAAAAAACTCTTTACCAGTATACTGGAAATACTCGTAAAAAACTTTTGTAAAGTTTATTTTATAAATTTATTATAAAACTCTTATACTGGTATTGCTAATTTATTATAAATTTTAGAAGTGTTTTTACCATAATGCTATCGAATTATTATAATTTATAAACTATTAAACTCAAACTATAATATAAATTTTAAAATACCTCTGTGCTCAGACTATAATATAATATAAATTTATAATGTCGTTGGGTGCCGATGAACACGAGCTGGTAAGTAATGCATCGACCACGAACAAGGAAGTAATGTCATCTTCCGTCTTCTATCTTCGCGTTCGAATCCCCTTCTTGCCATGTGAGACTCCATCCATTGTGTATGGCACTTCCTAAAATTCTCAGCTATGGCGGCCATAAAAACCATCGCCTAAAGCTTGTTGGCCAGAAAGAAAAGTTCAACTGTCAACAATGCAATAAGAGCCATTCATGTTGGAGGTGTCAGCGTGAGGAGACGGTGTGTAGGATGTGGGTAGATTTGAATTGTGTCAAAGTGGATTTTCAAGGGCTTTCAGATCATGGTATCTCGAACACTTCCCGCCGCAGCCAAACCAAGCATGTTGTAGACTGGAGTCAACGAACAAAAGAAATAAAATGACTTGTCACGCCCTAAAGTTTTCATCTGCCGATTTCAACGCTTTTTTAAACATTATTTTTTTTTACTTTTCATCCGTCGATTTCAACGCTGAAATATCGCGCGTTTTGGCGAGTTATTCCCATTAATCGCACTGTGATATCTTCATTAAACCGGCACCAATATTAATAGCGATAAAATCGCATAGCATAATTTGGAGCGATATATCAAAATACTAGCGATATATAGCAGAGATTTTCAACCATGGTTTCTGTAGATTACACAACCATTTTTTCACCCAAAAAACATGGTTTCTGGAGATTTCTCTACCATTTTTCCCCAAAAAAATGAAGTTTTTTAGATCTACAAGGGTTCCCTGTGCTATGACCTAGGGTTGCTGGTTTTTCTAATCTCAGAGGGTTTTGCTCCATTCTTTTCCCAAAAATCATGGTTTTCTTTGTCATGGGAAGCTGATTTTTGACATTTTTTTGAAAATCATGGATTTTTACCATTTTTCCACAAAACAAAGGTTTGACGATTTTCTCTCAAAATTGTGGCTTCCTATCTTCGACAAAATGTTTTGACGATTTTTTTGGGTCATTCCTAGGGTTTCTAGGGCGAACAGTGTTCCTACAAATAAATTGAAATCTTTTTGCAATTTTTTAACAAAATTGTGGTTGTTGTTTTTCTAAAGTAGTGGAAAGTTTTGACAATTTTTTTACAAAATTGTGTGTGATCTTAGCGTTACATAGAGGGTTTGATGATTTTTCCACAAAACTGTGGTGTTGTTTTGCAGCAACTTCTTTTCACATTTTTGGCAAAATCGTGGTCAAAGTTTTTTGCCAATTTTTTATCAACGAAAATCAAAATTTTTTGAAGCTAGTCTTAGTTCCCATTTTTGGATGACGGTAAGGATGGCTTGGTTACCCAACATCAAGTTGGAAGGCACTCACTTGTTCTTGTTCTTGGTCACGTGAGGGAGTTTTGTAGAAAGCAGTTGGCTGATAAGAAGTCCAACTAGTAGCAGGCGCATGTTGCAAAATGTTCTGAAGAGGAGTTAACCTTCTATGCATTTGTGGCCAAATGACTTGCAGATTATGTCACGTCTTCTGTAGGGTAGTTAGTAGAATGGCCATTAAGGGAAGGTATTAAAATAATATTGTAATATTTAGTATAACGGTCATGTAGGTAACTTTCTTTTAAGTCAATTTCTAGTAACTTTTTGTTCTTTAAGTTGTTTAGTTAGTTGAGTAACTTTCTATTCTATCTTTAGTTCTTCATCATTTCCATTATAGAAAGATCTTCTTGTAATTGCTTATTTAAGGAGTTTTCCTCTCCTATGTTTAATATTGAATATCTCAATCAATTATCATCTCAATGCAATGTTTGCTTTAAACACAAAAAATGAAAAGTTGAAAAGTCTTTAGAAACTTTCAAGTGCGTGCTCCCACAATCTTTGCCAATGTCCCCAAGCATGTGCCTAGATATTCATCAAAGAGTTAAGGATATAAAACTCGTGACAGAAGTTTTGAGTTGCAACTGCCAGCATGAACATGCATGGAGAACATGGAGGAATATCATGCATGTGAAGGTATTTCATAGAGATATCATCTCATTACTGTTGCCTATGCATGAGAAAAGCATTTCCATCCTTTGTGTGTGAGAGTTTCTCTTCCTCGTGAATGCCATACAATATGTGTTGATTGCAGTCTATGCACAAAGTGGAACTGCTGAAAAGTCTTTAGAAACTCTCAACTGCATGCAATTGGTAGGGATAAAGCGTGGTTTGAATCTTTTGACAGCATCCTTCATGCTTGGACAGCCCATTAAAGCAATACAAATGTGGTAGACATATAAGCAAAACGTTGAGGCATAACAAAGGCTATACAAATGATTTGTTGAAAAGTCTATAGAAACTTTTAAGCAGATGCAATTGTTAGTGTAAGTTGGCCAACCTATGCAGAGAAACAAAACGTGTGAGCATTGTCTACAAAATGCATTAAAGAAGTGTGTTCTCATGAAACGAGTGATTGCTCATTAAATGAAGTGATTGCATGATATGCACAAGATACATTTGTTGAATGGACTTTCAAGGCTCTTTCATAGTTTGCAAGCTTGACAATGGAATAGAAGGAATTGGTAAGCTCAAGATTCAAGTGTGGAAAACGGATCCCACAATAGCTTTTTCAAGCCAAGTCAACTTTATTATAATCAGTAGTGTGTTTTATATCAACATGAGGTATAAGTATCAGGGGTAAGAATTCATGTCTGTACTAGAAAGTACACTTCCAATATTTCAAATACAAAATTG
Source organism: Chamaecyparis obtusa (assembly GCA_027943335.1). Lineage (NCBI taxonomy): Eukaryota > Viridiplantae > Streptophyta > Pinopsida > Cupressales > Cupressaceae > Chamaecyparis > Chamaecyparis obtusa. The sequence goes on along the minus strand of BSBK01001331.1, from coordinate 2,421,287 downwards.
GGACATATCAGTTTACAGGATTTTTGGGAAAGCATGGAAGAAGTAAAGAGGTCTCCCTTATCACAAAAAATATTTGAATGCAGGTTAGCTCAAACCTGGTTTTCCAGTATCAGTCCAATGTTCAGACTTGGTCTTAGAATGTGTGAATGTTACAACCCCGAAACCAGAGAAATCAGAACTGATGATAAACTGATAGTCAAATTGGATGGTGTTTACTTTGGTATTATTCTGGGATTGCCTGTTAGAGATCAACTCATGAGCACAGACGAGAAGATTGTGCAACAGTATTTTCCGAAGAATAAAATCAGTGTATCAACGTCATAACGAAAAATTGGTTGTAGATGCCAAAAGGAAGAAAATCTCAGTTACCAAAGGTTTTGCATAGATTCCTCTTTGTTGAAGAGATATCCAACATGATTGTCCTGCTTCACAAATTAATGGGGAGTAACGAGTATGAGAACATGGCCAAGGCTCACTACAAGAGTGGTGTACAACAATACTTCACAAATCTATGATTTTTACCCACAGTCGCAGCTAGAAGAAAGTTATAAACGTTTTTTAAGGGTAAACAATGCCTTCACAATGCTGACAGCAAGAGTGCTTCAGGGAAACGTTGGACTCAGAATTTCTCCAGAGGCTGCAATTCTTATCAAGCAATATGGAGGCTATTTCATTCAGTTTCAAAGATTCACCTATTTGTGAATCAAAGTACTTGATGGATATCCTTACAAATTGCCAAGGTAGATGATAAACTCATCCTGATAGATCTTTGTACACAAATTGTTGTCGTTAACAAGAGATGCAAAGACAGGAGAAAGACCAGTATTCCTTTTCCAATTGGCCTTGGTTATTATATTTGCAGGTCATTCTTAGATGGTCAAAACATTGAACGCTTGTTGGTGAAAATCAATTTATACCTTCGCATCATGAGGTTCCCATATGATAATAAGGATTATGTAAAAAATAATTTGAATCTTAGCACAGGTTACCACCATTTTCCAGATATTGAAGAGTTTTGGGAAGATTGCAATGATGATTATGAAGTAAGAAGAAGAGATTGGATTAGGCTCAGCTAAGAGCAAATCAATCAATTCAGACTAGAATTGGATGTGAGTGGCATTAAAGATGATCATTCAAACTTGATAGGTCCACTCTACTTCAAAAAGATTCAACTGCAATCATTGTCGCCTATCAATTTAGAGGAAAGCTCATATTATCAAAAGGTCAGAAGAATGGTAAAGTGGAAGATGATTGAGGCTACAGCCACCAAACCTATGAACAAAGATAATTCTTCGAAGAAGAGCAATGATAAACAGGAAAGTGCTTCTTCTTCCACTAGTACTAATTCATGGTAGAATGTTCAAGGGGCTTGTGATGACAAAGATCCAAATAAGAAGGATAGCTTCAAAGTTCAAAAGTATGTTTGAGATTGATTAAAAAATGGAAAAAGAGATCAAAGTTGAAAGATAAGTCACTACATCCAATTCAATAAGTGGTTGAAGAAGAGGAAAGTGCGAGTCCTCAAAATTGTCCTGATGTCAAAGAATCAATTCCCATTGTTTCTCCTTCCATTCTTATCCTATGTCCTCATAATGTATTGCTTTCTCCTCCTATAACACAACCTATATCTTTATTGATTGATGACACAATTTCTAATGAAATTCCTTTCTCGGGCATTCCTGACCCATCTACACAGATGGAGCCACCAACTGCAAACATCCCATTTCTTCCCATATGCATGCTCTCTCTTGGTTACAACAAAGCTTTCTTAAGTAAGGGATAGTCACTCAGCTAATTGCCCTTGAATTTGATACACTAACCAACCTGATCCAGAGATCTAACAAACCTAAAAAGACCAAAGTTTCATTGAGATTAACAGTTGATCTTTCATCTGGGAACATGTGTAGAAGTAACTCGACCTGTATCAGAGATGCATTTCGATGAAGCCATTGAAGTCAATTTAGATGTCACCAAACTAGATTTTGGTCCTTCAACATATGAAGGTAAAATTCATTATTTTCAGGTATCTACAGCTAAGTTGGTGCAGAGGACGAAGAAAGAAAAGCATACAAAGGATCAACTAAAACAGCAAGTGCAAGTTTTCTATTGTGGATACATCTTCCATGCCTATAAATGCAGCTCCTACTTCTGCAATTCCTATTTCTTAAGGTGTTATTGAAAAGGAGGTTATAGTCTACAGAGAGTGTTTATAAATATCAATCATATGGGAAAGTGACTGAAAAATGATAGTACCAAATGAGAACAGATGCCTTAGTTTTCATTGAGAAAGCCAAAGAAGTTTATAAAAAAGCAACCACTAAGAAAGAAGGAATTACAAAAGAGTTGAAAAAACATCGAACGGGAAGGATCCATTTGGCAGAGAATTTTGAAAGACCTCCAGAAGATGACCAAGATGGATGCCAATATTTTGTTTGCTAAGAGAGTCTCTTAAAAATGGAGGAAAACCAATCTGATGTGTGGTTATGTGCAACGGAAGTTATAGCAATCAGCCAGATTCTGACAGAACAAGAGAATCTCTTGGCAATCTGTGAACAAGTGAAATTTAAAATTCAAAATGGCCTACTGTCAATCATTTCAGATTCATAGGTAAAGGAGGGAATCCAAAATAATGGATATTTGAGCTATGAAGAGGGGTTTTCAAAATGTTATCAACGCAGAATTGTTTGATGGACATGCTTCTGGTATAGAAGTTATGAAGAAATTGAGTAACATCTTTGTCTCTCTTGATATGTGCAGCAGTCGTATATCTGATTATCACCAGGAATTAACAGATGTTTGATGTTCGGAAGAATCATTTTATCTCTGGGCTAAGGATGATCAAAGTAATTGTCCCTAGAAACAAACTCATGGCTCAAGTTGCAAAGTCGTTTAGGACATTCAAAGCCAGCTCCAAGATCATGGGGCAAAATTATGCTTCAGAGGGCATAAAAAATAGTTCAGATAGAGAAAAAGAGACTTCTTGATGAATCACATTCATGGCTTGGAATCAAAAGTCACATGTTCTATTTGTTGATGTTGTACCTTGAAATAAGTAACTTTGTTGTATATTTGTAATGGATCATATAATAAGCTTTATTTCCATAGAAAGCAAGAGTTTTATAACTTGATTAAAGCTTGTTTTTATTTTTCTCAAAAAAGTTAAGTAGTTACCCAAGTAGTTACAAAACAATTATAGGAAGAAAGTCTGTAATTATGAAGCTTTATTCTTTGTAAAGGACTTTTGGATTTTCACAAATTTGACATAATGGATTGTTGAGATCATAGTTCCAGAACTTGCCTAGACTCTGCGAGTCCAAAGGCGGGTCAGTTGGGCCGAGTCCCAGAGACTCTTGACTCGAACTCTCTGTGTTTGGCCAAGTCATGGCAGACTCGCCGATTCTGCAAGACTTGCCAAACTCAGAGAGTCTTGCAAGCCACACTCGGAAACCTTTCAATACTTGTTTGGTTTTTGACATGCCCATTGAGGACTCTCCCCATATTTGTCTTCAAATTAGTCTCATCCTCTTAATTAGAATATATACATGAAATAAATAAAACATTTAAATAACAAATATTGAAATGTGACTTGTACTTTAAGTTATATTTCATGTTTGTATCGGTAGGATGTTTGAGAGTGGTTTCAGATCTCTAGAAATTATAATGCGGATTCTAGGTTTTAGAAGATCCTATAATTTTCAGACTTAGTCGAATTTCAGTAATCAACAAGCTCCTGTCAGCATTCTCTCACTCTCTTTATCTCCCATAAACCCTAGACCTATTTCTCTCCTTATCACTCTTCCTCTATCCCCTTTGTCTATCTCACTCTCTCCTCTCTCACCCCAAGATCTAGACTTATCTCTCTACCTCTCTCTGTCTCTCTTACCCCAAGATTCCCACAAGGGATGCTACCTTCAACCTCATTTGGTGTTGCCCCCCGACCCCCATCAACAAATAAGTCTAAGCAAGTAGTAGGCCAATGACAAATCATGATCATAAAAATCTAAAAAGTACATATCCCTTGTTGCAAATCTCTGCATCTTTGTAGTCAAAGCCACCATCAATGATTATCTTGTCATTGAGCTTGAAACTAAGACACACGCATATATCATGGATGCATCATCATGTACAACTCATCTTAGACGCACAAGTAGGAGGACTAGGGTGTCGAGTGATATAGGTCCCTTCGAAGCTTGAGAAACAAACTTCTGACTTTGGTTTTGAAATTTGTTTGGAACTTCTGATGCCATGGATTTTATATCCCACAAGTTCGGTAGACATTTGACGCTATTTATATATCTTATGTGTTATTTTCTTCAGCTAAAATTTTGTTTTATTCTTATCTAATCAATGTATACTTGGGTATGCGTTCAAAATAGCTTCTATTGGATGAAATTATTGTGTCTTTAAGGTTTATTTAATAAAGGGTGCATGAAACAAGTTTTAAATCCTTACGAATCTTTTAATTTCTTGGGTTTTTCAATTTGCCAATTTTTTGCCGAGTCTGGGTGCCAAGTCTGAATCCAAGCCAAAAATCAGCTTGCTGAGTCCAACCCAAGTTCGAGTCTTGTAACACTGGTTGAGATTGTATAATGATGCAAAGTAACAAAAAGCAATTTAGGAGGTGTATACATGGTGTTTTTTGAATGTCATTATTGATCTTTCATATAAAATGAGTCAATAGTGATCTTTCTCATCCTAAAATCTTGTTTGTGAAGGTAGTAGTCAGTAATTACTAACTTTTTTAAAACTTGATTCATTTCTTGGCATTTTGAAATGGATGTGTTAGCATACCAGATATGTATCAATCATTAGGCTCTTATGTGTAGACTCTTGTTAAAGCTGTATAGCTGTGACAGAGACTTCAACTGTGTTTCTTGTTGTTGCCTTCTTCATCTATTTTGGCAAACAATATTGTTGTTGCATGTTCGCATATTTGTGCCTGTTGTGGACTATTATATATTGCATCACTGTCGTTGGTGATTAAGCGTGTGCTTAACCACCAACGACAGTCATACATTCTTCGTGGGTTGTGTTTCTTTTCCATATAGCATCTTCATTTATTTTACTGTCCCTTTGAACCTGTTGGTTATTAACGGTTCCATATTTGTAAGTAACATCTCTATTGGCATTTGGTATTTTTATGATGGTCGTTTTTGTATCATTGGCATCTCCTCTTTTGTAATGTCCAAGGTGATGGCAATTCACCTTACTTGGTGGAATGCCAAGTAAGGTGAAGCGTCACCTCCCTTGGCGCATCATATTATCAGGTGTATTCATTCTTGAGGATGTTAATCTTTGGTAAGTTCCACCTTTCATACTATGCACGATAAAAGTAAAGGCATGAGGTATTGCAGTTCAGCATTCGATTTTGGTTTTCTCTCTGCAAAGAGACTTCTAGCAGGTGTGTCTACAGCCCGTGCATCTATATATCTGTAGACATTCTCATATACGCTCAGTGAGTGAGTTGTATCACATTCGATCATCTCATTCATGTAATGTGATTTATCTCAGTTGTTTTGTATTACTATTTATGATCATTGCGTGATCTTTGAGGCTTTTCATGTGCAAGATATTAGTAACCTTTTGTGTAATGTCCCCTTTTCGGAGCACATTATTTCGTGTCATACTGTTAGCCTTTTCATCTTGGTCCGGTGGGCTAACCAAGGCTTAGCAGTTATCAGTGGGATGTTTGACCTAGGTGTTTTCAGTTTCAGACCAATCGGAGTAGTTTCTGCAAGGTTTCCAGGGTGCTTACTATTTATAGTAAGTCGGCTAAACTCAGTTTTCCTGGCATTTCAGTAGTGGACTTGGAGCATCTCGCCGAGAGCTTTCCGGCAAGCTATCACACGTCTTCATCCGAGTTCGTTTGGTCCTCCATTTTAATGCTAGAAGATTCCTTTATTTTATTATGTCACTTTATAACTCAACGGTCATATTTATTTAAAAGTGACTTTAAGTGGAATATGAAGAGACAAAGTGGGGAAACTGAAGAGTCGTAGCTGCAGCCTTAAGAGAAGGCTTGGAGTCTCATTGAGACATGCTTCAGTTTATGGATTTTATTTCTCATTGAGAATTCGGGAAGCTTCAACTTTCAAATTTGAAACCTGAGGACGGAAACCTCCAGGCTTTCTCGGTGGATTGGACGGAAACCCAGTTCATCTCCGGTGCGGATTCACATCAAAGTTCGCCATTGTTTTACAGGTTCTTTATCATCCAATCTTACTGTATTTTTGTATTTCAAATTGGGATGTTTGTAATTCATGGTTATTGTATTGTTGTTGTATAATACAAAACTATTTTCTGATAAGTTTTGTAAGATTGTATTTGCTGGTTATTTGAATATATATGTTGGTTATTGTTGCTGGATCGAACGGTTATTTGCATGTTTCTATTTGTTTCAATCTGTCTGAGATATATTTGTGGAAATTCAGAAAATGGCCGGTTAGGGTCATTTCAGTGGTATCAGAGCTAAGTATTTTGCTAGCCTGTGAGGTTTATGGCTCGATTTAAAATCTGAGGTTTTTCTTCAAAATCAGAGTTACAGAGATATTTTGCAGAAGGATTCTATGAGTAAAGAATTAAAATAAGTCTGGTTATATTAGTTAAGGATTAATGCTGTAAGGATGGTCTATGCACGTCACACTTAAAAACTGGGCGCACATATCTCTCCAGCAGACTTCTATCAGTTCGGACCAGTCGCATACATCCTGACCACAGGAGGATTGGCATGCAACTGCAGTTTGCTGACTGGGCATATTAAAGATTATTGGTTGTGTTGAAGACGCACTAACCACAACAAATGAATCTCATTAGTGGCGTGAAACCACATCAAGTCGTGCGCACGCACCAGTCCATATAGTGACTGGGTTTACGACAAGGGTAGCCTTGTTTACTTGTTTGGCGGAGCTTCTCGACGACATTTGTTTGGTATGCGAGTAGATGACTAGTCTACCCGATAGCTGCAAGGGCAACGAGAACGTAAACGAGACTGCGTTCTTGCTAGTGCTCCACTAGCAATACATGGGTATTATGGGACACAGTCGCTCCTCTCCCCATTTCGTTTAGGGTAGTAGAGTTGAAGCACTGGCCCTAGGAAGAGATTCTGCACTGGTCCCTAACCAGAATCTATGCGGAAGGTCAAATGAGTTGCATGATGAACATTAAAAATTGAACACAGCAGATAGATTGATACGCAGGGGAGTGAAAGGGACTGATAAGGCTAAGCGGTGTCGAGAGTGCAAGTCACCCGGACCGTTTGCTAACACACGCGATCCACCATATCACGCCTACTGTTACATCTGAAGCACGGTGACTGGTAGTGAAGGTGCAAGCACGCGTAGGGTATTGAGGGAGGCCAAGTCGCACTCGCGCGCTTGAGCCAGCCCCTTAGTGTTTGGGCATACGACGAGAATTTGGACTCGAGTTCAATATTGAACTTCTTTGGGCGTACAAAAACATCTTGTCTAGCCGTATACAACAGCTGACAGTCGAGCTGGCTGCTACCGTGGACATGTTCAAACGGTGATCGGGTTGTTGGCACAAGAAGAGGTAGTGACTGTGCTTGAATTTACTGGCACTCTTATTATGGCAAAGGGAGATTGTGGTGTTGCCTAAGAAGCGCATGTTTGGTGCATACTGGTATTCGTCAGTCATTCTGGGTTGGAGGACAACACTTCTGCCTCAGCACATACCCCAGTGAGCACTCACAACCGGTTGCAACAGCAGTTAGGTAATTTTTTTTTGAAGTACAAGAACCTCGGCAGCGGGCATCAATTTTGAGTGTGATCCTGTTTCAGGGTAACAAAGAATTACGTTCCCATATACGGGAGCATGGGTTCTACACGCCTCAAAAAATAGGGTGTTGTTTTATGTGTTGGTTACTAGTTTGAACTAGCAATGCGGATATCTCCATTCTACAGAAGTTTAAGTGATCAGGCATCATTGTGGAGGAGGGTCATCAGATTAAAAAATTTCATCCCAATTTGGTATTCTTCTTAAGCAACAAACAATAGATTTTCGATTACTACTGACTGAGACTCCTCTTCAAATACATTAGTAGATTTATTTGTATTATGTCATTTTCTTGATCCATATGAAGTTCAAATCCAGAACCCGTTGCTTGTACATTCTCAGAAAGTTAGATCAACCCTACTCAAGCAATAGTAAAATTATAAATGGAGCATTTTCATCATTCATGCAATTCCCTAATAAACTATTCACACTAATTTCAACAAGGCAGTGACAAAAAGAATGTTCATGAGAATCTTGTACTGAATATTTATGTTCAGTTCAGACAAAAAATTCTACCAGAGTATTGGGTGAGAATGTTGCAATGGCATCTTAGCATTCACGGTATCTTAGCAATCTGGGAACAACAGCATAGAGGGTCGAGAGTAGTAACAGGAAGCCAGCATGTAGGAACTCCCTTAGATGATTTCAGTACTCAGAAAGTTTGGAAAGAGTTAGAATTATTTTTGTTATAAGAGCATTTCAAGCTTTGTGTGAAACTTGGAGAAAATTAAATCATGGAGACCTTGGAAAGCCCAATATTCTCTAAGGAATTCAATGGCACATTTTATGGTGTCCAGTTAAGAGATATTCGGAAGGAAATGGAGATAGGCAATGAGTTATGTTGCCTTGGATAGCAATTGGAGGAGCAGAAAATTACGGGAAGCATGCTGGCCAAACTCGATGAGATAAATTCATATCTATCTAGGATAGATCAATCAGATTGTAGGCTTTTCAATTGGGTCATGCATCCCTCAATAGTTGCCTTGGTGCAACACTGATTTACAAGTCATCCACTTCGAGATGTTAGGCTTGTAGTCGCCTCATGTCTCAGTGAGATCACTTGGATTACAGCCCCTCTTATTCCGTACACCGAGCACATTTGGAGACAGGTGTTACAACTGATTGCAGACAGTTTAGATGGACTGAGATATGACAGAGATTCTACCTTTGGTAAACAGGTAAAAATCTTGGACTTAATGGCAAGCACTAGAGTTTTCAATCACATGTTGAATCTTGGTTATGATAAAATGATTCAGCAATTATTTCAGTGTCTCCTAAACAATTACAAGGAGCGTCATCCAGATGGCGTAAAGACATGCATAATGACTATCTTATCCTCGATCTTAGATGAGGACTATGACATATGCAAACAATTGCAATCAGAATTGTTGGCAATATGGAGAGGAGGAATAAGGTACGCATCCATGACATATGAACTCTCAGCTGAATAAATTAAGCTTCAGGCTGAAAAATTCACGAGTTCATTGACTGAAAATGAACGAGTATCATTAGGCTTACAAGGTTGCAGGATCTCCGATGATGGGCCAGGACCTAGTGAGTACAGGGCAGATTTGTTTCTTATGCCAAGAGGGCTGGTCACAGGGGCATGTTTGCAAGATTGATCAAGGGGAAAATAAATTGCAGCCTAGTGATAGAGACATTACAGTTGTGAATACCTCTTCCGAGACATAGTGGAGAGTGTTCAGAACTCTACTTTGGTGACTTGGTGGCTGAATTTGATAACTCCATGCTTATAGGTTGTGGTAACCAATTTGAGACCTTCAACGATTCATGTAATGAGGAATCGTGTGACTTCTTTAGCAGAGCACTTCACTCATGCATCATACTGATATGGATGACCCATTTTGTAGTACATCACACAATAACACTGATGAGAAGTGTGCCTTAAAAAGTCAGCTAAAAGTCACTGATGATGCCATTACTGCAGCCCTTGTTCGCCATGATAGCACTCACCAGATTATTGATGACCTATACAGGACAGCTCAAAGGGATAGAGGGCAAGACGACATAAGGATTGGATCCTATATTGCAGATTTACAAGGGGTCAGAACAGCCTTTGAGGATTGGAAATCAGAATTCCTGAGTTTACTTAAAGACCGTGACCACCTGTTACAGATTGTCGGGAAGTATGTTGAGCAGCTGAGGAATAAGGAGGATGAGGTCGATAAGATCAATAGGGAGCTTAGTGCTACACATAGCACTTTGGAGCATATATGTATTGCTCTACAGGAGGCGAGAAATCAAATTGTTGTCTCTAGCCAATATAGGATGAGGGAGGTATTTACTATCCCCAGGATGAGGATGAGGTTGGTTGCAAGGTTTGGGACCCAAGTGCAGTTATCAGAGGTGAGCCTTGGTCACCAGGTTGGAGTAGCGGGATGAGCTCAATTGCTGAGCAGTGTGGTTTGTGCACCCACAATCCAGGAGGAGCAGTTATGTCTTGTCGCATGATGAGTGATATGCCTTTCCTTGCACTACCACTCGTTGATGATGATGATCAGGTAGAGCTTACTCAGTACGGGGTTATCGAGCTTGGTATGATGGTTATGCTAGTTAGTGTGAATTTTTCACACAATGGTATACATTGTATGATTCTGGGTATTGAGAGACAGTCATGGAATCCTTATGCTAATTCAGGATTTCCAATAGAGTTGATCAATGCATTGCATGCTAGCCCTATTGTATGGGATGCATGTTGTTTTCCATTCAGCCCACCTACGAGGGACCTCTTCCACTTACTAGATAGGAGTGGGATGAGTGATTGGTTACATACGCTTCCCTGCTTGCAGGTGGAAGCCTTGTCTGACAGTCTTGGTAGCTTGCCTCTTCATTACAGTTTCCGGTTCTTGCTATAGATTAGAGGGGCAGTGTTATGGCAATTGGACACTTCTGGTATTTCACTCAGTGTGGACATAGAGTGTCAGGATATTTCAGCCAGCTGGGGAGATGGATGGCCCTTTTGCTTATGAGATCCAGGAGGGACATTCTCGCGGTTGGTTTTCATTCTTGGAGCCAATCGGTATGAGGTTTGGTTTCCCCCTGCATATGATCATGGAGGCACTGGTGATCCCAGTTGGAGTGAGGTTCTCAATTGGGTTGAGGACTTTCTCACAGATGATGGCAGCACAAGGCAAATTGGTACGATTGATCCTGCAGTGATTTGGGATCCTGGCATTGGACTGGTTGTTGTTTTGTTGTTGTGTGAGTGGCTTCACAGGTCAGAGCATAATGTTTGTTTCAGTTTCACATGACAGATTGGTGGAGCAGCTTCCCTGAGGTTGGTTTGGGATCTAGGTATTATGATCACAGCATGCAAATATCGATTGCTTGAGGGCAAGCAATCTCTAGGAAGGGATGATTTGTAATGTCCCCTTTTCGGGGCACATTATTTTGTGCCATACCGTTAGCCTTTTCATCTTGGTCCGGTGGGCTAACTGAGGCTTGGCGGTGATCAATGGGATGTTTGGCCTAGGTGTTTTCAGTTTTAGGCCAATCAGAGCAGTTTCCGCAGGGTTTCCAAGGTGCTTACTATTTATAGTAAGTCGGTAGAACTCAGTTTTCCTGGCATTTCAGTAGTGGACTTGGACCGTCTTGCCAAGAGCTTTCCGAGAAGCTATCACAATCTTCATCCGAGTTCGTTTGGTCCTCCGTTTTAATGCCAGAAGATTCCTTACATTATTTTCTTATGTCACTTTATAACTCAACGGTCATATTTATTTAAAAATGACTTTAAGTGGAATATGAAGAGACAAAGTGGGGAAATTGAAGAGTCGCAGCTACAGCCTTAAGAGAAGGCTTGGAGTCTCATTGAGACATGCTTCAGTTTATGGATTTTATTTCTCATTGAGAATTCAGGAAGCTTCAACTTTTGAATCTGAAAGCAGAGGACGGAAACCTCCAGACTTTCTCGGTGGATTGGACGGAAACCTAGTTCATCTCCGGTGCGGATTCACATCAGAGTTTGTCATTGTTTTACAGGTTCTTTATCATCCAGTCTTACTGTATTTCTGTATTTCAGATTGGGATGTTTGTAATTCATGGTTATTGTATTGTTGTTGTATAATACAAAACCATTTTCTAATAAGTTTTGCAAGATTGTATTTTCTAGTTATTTGAATATATCTGCTGGTTATTGTTGCTGGATTGAACGGTTATTTGTTTGTTTCTGTTTGTTTCAATCTGCCTGAGATATATTTGTGGAAATTCGGAAAATGGCCGGTTTAGGACATTTCATTTTGACTGTCTCACCTGAGAAGACAATCAAGAGCAAGATATTGTAATTTGTATTGAACTTCAATAAAGATCATAGGATTTATGTGGGCTGGGTTGTTTCCCTCGGTGAGGAGGGTTTTTCCTAGGGTAAAAGTTTGTGTTATCTGTTTTTTCAGTTTTACTTTGAGCTCTTTTTCATTCTGCTATATTTTGGTTCATTTTCAACATGGTATCAGAGTCGGTTTGAGTATCTCGATCCAGAATCAGAAGCATCTTGTCATTTGTATCTTTTTATATATTTATATTCTCAGCGTGTGACAATTGTTTAATGGTTTGAAAGTTGAAGATAGACTTGATGGTTCCTCTAACTTCTCTTCATGGAAGTTTAGGATTCTGATTGCACTTGAGGATGACCTTCTTGATTATGTTAATTCTGATCAAGAAAAACCTTATGATGATGCTGAGAAACTTTTGTGGAAAAAAAACAAAGTCATGGCTAAGAAAATTTTGATTGACTCGGTGAAGGATCAATTTGGTTCCCATTATTTCCAAATTGTCTTCAACAAATGAGATGTTTCAGACTTTAAAAGATTTATATGAGTTCAATAACACCAGTAGGACCTTAGCTTTGAGACGTAAGATTCTTCATATTAAGATGGCTCAAGGAGAATCAGTAGTATCCTACTTTATGAAGATCACAGAACTTAAAGACCAGCAAAGTGCAATTGGTGATTCTATCCCAGACAAGGACTTAGTTATGCTTGCCATGAATGGACTTCCCTACTCTTGGGAATCATTCATTCAAGGTATCAGTGTAAGAGATGACCTCCCTAAATTTGACAGATTGAGAGCTGATTGCATTCAAGAAGAATGCAGACTTGAAGCTAGAGGAAATGGTCGCAAAAGCCATCATGAAGATGATCAAGTGCTTGCTGCCCACACCTCTAAAGGAAAAGGGAAGAAAGGATATTTCAAAAGATTCAAGGATAAAGGTTCAGATTCAGCCCCTAACCTCAAAAGAAAGAAAATTGACATTTCAAAGGTTCAGTGCTTCAAATGTGACAAGTTTGGAGATTGCACCTTAAGGCCAAAGCCTCAAGCCTCTGTTGCTCTCGTTGAGTTCTCTTCTCCTAAAAAGGAATCATGTGATGACCTTGAAGGATTTTGTTTTATCTCTGCTCTGTCCAGTAATATTCTCACAAACAGTGATACCTGGCTGATTGACAGTGGAGCCTCGCGTCACATCACCGGTTACCGTCATCATCTATTCAACTTGAAGGAAAATGACTCATATCTTCAAGTTATCATTGGAGATGATGCAAGCTATTTAGTTAAGGGACCTGGTTCCACTTCTTTTCAACTAGATTCAGGCATTTCTCTTCATTTGAGTGATGTTCTCTAGAAGACAAAGGATATCATGTTTCTTTTGTTGATGGTAAAGTCCTTGCATGGAAGAAGAACTCAAATTTTCTTTCAGCCCGTGAGATTGGAGTTCGTCATGATAGTCTCTACAAGCTTTCAGACTGTTCCATTCAAGCTCTTGCTCATTCTTTCTCAAATTTTAATATTCTTTGGCACAAGAGGTTTGGACATTTAAATTTCAGAACCTTAGCCTCTATGGATAAAGCTGCCATTGGTCTTCCAAAGCTGAATCAAGACCATGAAGGAATTTGCAAGGGATGCGCTCTAGGTAAGAACACTAAGAGCACTTTTCATAGTAGTGAATCTAGAGCTAAAGAAATTCTAGAATTAATTCATTCAGATTTATGTGGCCCTATGTCTGTTGCTTCTCTTAGTGGTTACCGGTATTATATTACTTTTATTGATGACTTCTCTCGTAAGTGTTGGATCTACTTTCTTAAGTCTAAGGAATCAGATGAAGTGTTGTCCCATTTTAAAGCATTCAAAACCTTGGTTAAAAATCTTTCTAACAAAAGAATCAAAATCTTGAGATGTGATAATGGTGGAGAATTTGTGTCCGGGATTTTTCATAACTTTTGTGTTGAAGCTGGGATCAAGAGGGAGCTATGCGTTCCCTATAACCCTCAACAAAATGGTGTGGCTGAAAGAAAGAATACGACTGTTGTTGAGGCAGAAAAAGCTATGATCCATGACCAGAGTCTTCCTAGCTTCCTATGGGTTGAAGCGTGCAGAACAATAGTCCACATTCAGAATCGCAGCCCTCATTAGATTCTTGGCAACATGTCTCCTGAAGAAGCCTTCTCAGGATCAAAACCAGACATTAGTTACTTCAGAATTTTTGGATGCCCAGTCTTCATCCATATTCCAAAAGAGAAAAGATCAAAGTTAGAGCCTTCAGGTAAGAAAGGGATTTTTGTTGGATATAGTGACTCTTCTAAAACTTTTCGAATTTATGTGCGTGGTCAAAAGCAAATTGAAATCAGTAGGGATGTCATTTTTTATGAAGATATAGCTTGCAAGTCCCTCAAAGAACCTAACATTGTAAGTGATGAAGAAGATCTTGAGCACTCACAAGATCTTGTCATAATTTATTTGGATCCTCCTTCAGAGATTCAAAGGGAGAATGAAGATTCAGAAGATCCTGCTACTCAACCTGATCCAGTTATTACTTCAAGTCCTAGCTCTTCTTCATCCAATAAGAAAAGACCGTTATGGGCTAGGAACATTGTGGAAGACGCTGAACCTTTTGCAACCCCTCGAGGCACCTTTAGAGAAAGCAAACGGCCTCATAAGTTTGCTGGTTATGTTGCATTAATGAGTCACATAATTGCTTATGAACCTCCTAATGTTGAGGAAGCTTCAAAACATCAAGTGTGGAAAGATGCCATGATGGAAGAATATCAGTCCATCATGAAAAATGATGTATGGGACATTGTTCCTAAACCAAAAGGCAAGTCAGTTGTTTCATCTAAATGGTTGTTATTCAAGATTAAACATGCAGCTGATGGAAGCATACATAAGTACAAGGCCAGATTTGTAGCTAGAGGCTTTTCCCAAAAGGAAGGCATAGACTATGATGAAACCTTTGCACTAGTGGCTCGCTACACCTCCATCAGAACCATTATAGCCATTGCTGCAGTAAGGGGCTGGAAACTTCATCAAATGGATGTGAAAACAACATTCTTAAATGGAGTCATTGATGAGGAAGTTTATTTAGAGCAGCCAGAAGGATTCATCATCCATAACAAAGAGTCTCATGTGTGTAGGCTGAAAAAGGCATTATATGGACTCAAACAAGCTTCACGTGCTTGGTATGAGAGAATTGATGAGTATCTTTTGAGCTTAGAATTTCAAAAGAATAATGTTGATCCTAATTTATACTTCAAGGTTCATAATTATTCAGCTAATTCAGATTTGGTTGATCCTACTATGTATAGGCAACTCATTGGTTCTTTAATGTATTTGATTAACACAAGACCTGATATATGTTATGTTGTTAATACACCAAGTCAGTTCATCTGTGAACCAAGGCAAATCCATCTTGTGGCAGCCAAACATATATTGAGATATGTTCGTGGTACAATTGGATATGGGTTAAAATACTTTTCTTGCATCGAGCTGAAGTTACAAGGGTTCTCTGATTCTGATTGGGTAGGTTGTGTATCTGATAGAAACAACACCTCAGGTAGTTGTTTCAGCCTTGGTTCTGCCATGGTTTCCTGGTGCAGCAGGAAACAATCTTGTGTGGCTCAAAGTACAACTGAAGTAGAATATGTTGCAGCTTGTATGGCTGCAAAGGAAGTTGTATGGCTTCGTAAATTACTTGTAGGGTTGTTTGGGCAGCCTCTCGAACCTACAGTGATTATGTGTGATAACCAAAGTTGTATAAAGCTTTCGGTTAATCCAGTGTTTCATGACATATCCAAACACGTGGAGATCAAGTTTCATTACTTAAGAGATATGGTTCAAAGAAATGCAATTGGACTAAAATATATGTCTACAAAGGAGCAGACTGCGGACATTCTCACCAAACCACTTACGAGAGTGAAGTTTTGCTATTTTCGAAAAAAGCTTGGCTTAGTGGAGAATGATGCTCTTGCTGAGAAAGTGTCTCAACCTGAGTGTTCCCTTGCTTATATGCATTCTTCTCTGGGAGAAGTTCGAGGTGAAAGTTCTTGTTCCACCCTCTACGAGTAGGCAAGGTGGTTAAGCATTCTTCTCTTGGAGAAGTTTGAGGTGTAAGCCCTTGATCCACCCTCTGCGAGTAGGTATGGTGGAATCGCCCTCTGCGAGTAGGCAAGGTGATAATGCATTCTTCTCTGAGAGAAGTTTGAGGTGAAAGCCCTTCATCCACCCTCTGGGAGCAGCCATGGTGGAAGTCATGAGTGTGATCTCGTGACCCATTTTTGTGATCCTAAATTCATCCTCTATTAGTAGCTATGATGAATAATTTTTGCTGATTACATTTTATATGTTTTGTATTCGCCCTCTAGGAGCAGCTATGGTGAATGTTTCTGTTATATTCCATTTTCACCCTATAGGATTAGCTATGGTGAATTCCATTATATGGAAATAACTAAATTTGAAATATATTGAGATTATTTATTGACGTTGATTATTTTGCAGCTAAGTGCATTTGTCTAGGTGGATTTCTCTAAAAGTCTCTCTCTTGCTAAGAGGGAATGTTGAAGTTGTATAGCTGCGACATAGACTTCAACTGCGATTCTTGTTGTTGCCTTCTTCATCTATTTTGGTGAACTATATTGTTGTTGCCAGTCCGCATATCTGTGCCTGTTGTGGACTATTATATATTGCATCACTGTCGTTGGTGATTAAGTGTGTGCTTAACCACCAACGACAGTCATACAGTCTTCATGGGTCGTGTTTCTTTTCCATATAGCAACTTCATTTATTTTACTGTCCATTTGAACCGGTTGGTTAACAGTTCCATATTTGTAAGTAACATCCCTATTAGCATTTGGTATTTTTATGATGGTCGTTTTTGTATCATTGACATTTCCCCTTTTGTAAAGTCCAAGGTGATGGCGCTTCACCTTACTTGGTGGAACACCAAGTAAGGTGAAGCATCACCCCCTTGGCGCATCATATTATCAAGTGTATTCATTCTTGCAGATGTTAATCTTTGGTAAGTTCCACCTTTCATACTGTGCAGGATAAAAGTAAAGGCAAGAGGTATTGCAGTTCAGCATTCGATTTTGGTTTTCTCTTTGCAAAGAGACTTCTAGCAAGTGTGTCTACAGCCCGTGCATCTATATATCTGCAGACATTCTCATATACGCTCAGTGAGTGAGTTGTATCACATTCGATCATCTCATTCATGTAATGTGATTTATCTCAGTTGTTTTGTATTACTGTTTATGATCATTGCATGATCTTTGAGGCTTTTCGTGCGTAAGATATTAGTATGTAATGTCCCCTTTCTGGAGCACATTATTTCGTGTTGTGTCGTTAGCCTTTTTATCATGGTCTGGAGGGCTAACCAAGGCTTGGCAGTGTTCAGGGACATAATTGGCCTAGGTGATTTCAGTTTCAGGCCAATCGGAGCAGTTTCCACAGGTTTCCAGGGTACTTACTATTTATAGTAAGTCGACAAGGTTCAGAATTCTTGGCTTTTCAGTAGTGGCCTTGGAGCGTCTCGCCGAGAGCTTTCCGACAAGCTATCACTCGTCGTCATCCAAGGTTTGGTCCTCCGTTTTAATGTCGGAAGATTCCTCACTTTATTTATTATATCACTTTATAACTCAACAGTCATATTTATTTAAAAGTGACTTAAAGTGGAAATATAAAGAGACAGAGTGGGAATATGAAGAGACAAAGTGGGCAAACTGAAGAGTCACAGCTGCAGCCATAAGAGGAGGCTTGGAGTCTCATTGGGTATGCTTCAATTTATGGATTTTATTTCTCATTGAGAATAAGAAGAGCTTCAACTTTCGAATCTGAAACCTGAGGACGGAAACCTTCAGGATTTCTCGGTAGATTGGACGGAAACCCAATTCATCTCCGGTGCGGATTCACATTAGAGTTCGCCATTGTTTTACAGGTTCTTATCATCCAGTCTTACTGTTATTTGTTGTATTTCAAATTGGGATGTTGTAATCCATGGTTTTTGTATTGCTGTTGTCTAATACAAACCATTTTCTGAGAAATTTTATAAGAATATATTTGCTGCTTATTCGAATATATCTGTTGGTTATTTGCATGTTTTTATATGTTTCAAATCTGCATGAGATTTATTTGTGAAATTCAGAGAATGGCCGGTTAGGGTCATTACAATGGTATCAAAGCCTCGCATCTTGCCAGCCTATGAGGTCCCCTTTTAGTTACAGCATTTCTTTGAAAAGAGCTAACTATTTGGAAGGTTTCGTTTGGTAAGAGAAAAAAGCATTGTTTATTCGGCGTTTTCTATCCAGTATCGTTCAGTAAATACAGACATAAGCATGGTATCAATTTGAGTTGGTACTACGAACAGCAGCATGATGGCACACAGGATGTCGTGACTAACTGTCTTATACAATACACGGGACTTAGTAACCATTGAGCACGTACACTTTCATACACAGACAGGGCTATCTATTAGGCGTCTTTCTTCATCCACGCCAGGTCCCAGAGTTTTGGTGACACTTAGTCGCGCTTGGTCTGCCAGTTCACGCGCGTCACCCTACACCGAACTCCCTATCACTCCAACGGTTGGCATTTAGCTCCACAGGGCCAAAGGACTACACTCTCCAGTAGTGTTGAGAGTTCACGGGTTGAACACATAGCAGGGAATCTCGCTGTGTAGTGGAGGATGAAGTTACAGGGATTTCGGGGGCATCGTCTCCCTTAGTGGCATCATATTCGGGTTGAGTCCCCAGCTCATGAAGGCTGGTGCATGACTCCCTGCACACACAATCAACCTCACCCCTCCCCGCGACTTGGCTAGTGCGGGCGTTAGAGGAAAGGACCCATTCCAACTACAGCATATTAGCGGAGCCTTTCATAACCATGTTTTCATGTGGATTGGATGTTGCAAGTATTGAGGCAACCGCACACGTACCTACAGGTGATACGCAAGGACTGTGACGTGGCTAGGAGTGAGCGCAGTCATTGTCCATCTCCCAAAGACGGGTTGCGGACTGGGAAATACCACCAGCTCGTGCCGGCTAGAGGATATGTCGAAAGCGTAGAGGTTGTTGTAGCAGCGCGACAAGGAGCAGGACCCCACACGGGCCTGGTCATTGCATTTCAGGTCAAGTGGATTACCTGATACCAGGGCTGCGTTACTAGTTGCAGGAGGTCGTTTGCTTGGTAACCGCGATTCTCCAGCAAACACATTCTTTTCCGCGCCAGCATCCTCATTTGTGATTGTGGTTGATTAACAGCACACGTGAGTCATCTTGGAGGCTAAGCGTGGATACCAGGTTGGCTTGAATTTGTGTGCTTAAGCATCACCTTAAGGTTAATGAAGTACTACAGCTCATTCATGTATTCGGCTTATTGTAAACATTGTGAAGTGTATGCCCAGAATTAATTTCATTTCATGAGCATTCAATATTCTGGCTACTATATGTTTTTCATTTGGGTCAAGCACTCTTTATGTTGGAAATCTAGAAGAATAAATTTACGAATATTAGACAACAATGTTCTATAAATAAAGACTTCGATTACTTCAAACCAGTCCTACAAGCACCCATTTTCAAATAAATTCAGTCAGTCCCGAATACAGTTCGAATGTTCATTATCTATCAATAAGGAAATGTCAGATTGAACCACACGTAGAATACTACAGTGGTAATGATGCAGTTGTAATCGGGAAGGAATATAACCATTAATGATAGACTATCTAGTTTGTATGGAAATTGCAATAAGGAAGTGAGCAAGGAACTTTTGATCACCTTCAACCTGAATAATCAGAGTTAAAATAATATTACCTCCAGCTCGTGTTGTCTGAAACAATGCCCGGTGAAACAATCAAATTCTGGAATAAAATAATTGGGGAAAAAAGACTTTGGTTATTCAGAAAATTAACAGGTAGAGTTCACCAGCAAACCTTATCTCTTCCAGCCAGAGGTAATCAGAGAAATTTCAGTCATAATTACCTTGTTCGTTATAGTGATATTACAGAAGTAAAATACCTTCAACAGGAAGAATCAGAATTACTATTGTTGTGGCAGCATTTCATAGTTTCAGAAAGTGACTCAGTCCTTGGTGTGAAACTTGGAAAAATTTAAATCATGGAGTCATTGGACAGCCCAGTGTTCTCGAAGGAATTCAATGGCACGTTTTACGATGCAGCTAAGAGATATTCGGAAGGAAATGGAGATAGGAAATGAGTTATGTTGCCTTGGATGGCAATTGGAGGAGCAGAAAATTACGAGAAGTATGCTTGCTAAACTCAATGAAATAAATTTGTATCTATCTAGGATAGATCAATCAGATTGCAGGCTTTTCAATTGGACCATGCATCCCTCAATGGTTGCCTTGGTGCAACGCAGATTTATGAATCATCCACTTCGAGATGTCAAGCTTGCAGTTGCCTCGTGTCTCAGTGAGATTACTCGGATTACAGCCCCTATTATTCCTTACACCGAGCACATTTGGAGATAGGTGTTACAGCTGATTGCGGACAGCTTAGATGGACTGAAATATGACAGAGATTCTACCTTTGGTAAACAAGTAAAAATCTTGGAGTTAATGACAAGCACCAGAGTTTTCAGTCACATGTTGAACCTTGGTTGTGATAAAATGGTTCAACAACTTTTTTAGTGTCCCCTAAGAAATTATAGGGAGCGTCATTCGGATGGGGTGAAGACATGCATAATGACTATCTTATCCTCGATTTTAGATGAGTATGACATATGCAAACAATTGCAATCAGAATTGTTGGCAATATGGAGAGGAGGAATAAGGTACGCATCCATGGCATCTGAACTCTCAGCTGAATTAATTAAGCTTCAGGCTGAAAAATTCATGAGTTCATTGACTGAAAATGAACAAGCATCATTAGGCTTACAGGTCTCAGGATCTCCGGTGATAGGCCAAAACCTAGTGAGTACAAGGCAAATTTGTTTCTTATGCCAAGAGGGCTGGTCACAGGGGCATGTTTGCAAGATTGATCAAGGGGAAGATAAATTGCAGCCTAGTGATAGAGACATTACAGTTGTGACTACACCCCTTTCGGGATATAGTGGAGAGTGTTCAGAATTCTACTTCAGTGACTTGGTGGTTGAGTTTGATAAATCCACTGTATTAGGTTGTGGTAACCAGTTGGAGACCTTCAGCGATTCATGTAATGAGGAATCGTGTGACTTCTTTAGCAGCACTTCACTCATGCATCATACGGATAGGGATGACCCATTTTGTAGTACATCCCAGGATAACATTGATGAGAAGTGTGCCTTAAAAATTCAGCTGAAAGTCAATGATGATGCAATTATTGCAACCCTTGTTCGCCATGATAGCACTCACCAGATTATTGATGACCTATACAGGATAGCTCAGAGGGATAGAGGGCAAGACGGCATAAGGATTGGATCCTATATTGCAGATTTACAGGAGGTCAGAACAGCCTTTGAGGATTGGAAATCAGAATTCCTGAGTTTACTTAAAGACCGTGACCACCTGTTACAGATTGTCGGAAAGTATGCTAAGCAGCTAAGGAATAAGGAGGATGAGGTCAATAAGCTCAATAGGGAGCTTAGTGCTACACATAGCACTTTGTAGCATACACGTATTGCTCTACAGGAGGCGAGAAATCAGATTGTCATCTCTAGCCAGTACAGGGAGCAGGATGACAAGGATAGGTCTGAATTCTTTCAGGAGGTGATTCAAGAGCTTGACAACATATAACAGACTATGACTTGGACAATTGTCCAAGAAGATCATTAGGTCACCCAGAGTTTATTTATGAGTTAGACCACTTTCAGGCGATTGATAATTCCTTGATTGAGATGGGTGTCGAGTTGACATTTGATAATCCCCTCTTTGAGATAGATGAGGGAGGTACTTACTATTCCCAGGATGAGGATGAGGTTGGTTGCAGGGTCTGGGACCCAAGTGCAGTTATCAGAGGTGAGCCTTGGTCACCAGGTTGGAGTAGCGGGATGAGCTTAGTTGCTCAGCTGCTGAGCAATGTGGTTTGTGCACCCGCAGTCCAGGAGGGGCAGTTATGTCTTGTGGCATGATGAAGTATATGTCTTTCCTTGCACTACCACTCGTTGATGATGATGATCAAGTAGAGCTTACTCAGTATGGGGTTATCGAGCTTGGTATGATGGTTATGCTGGTTGGTGTGAATTTTTCACACAATGGTATACATTGTATGACTCCGGGTATTGAGAGACAATCATGGAATCCTTATGTTGATTCTGGATTTCCGGTAGAGTTGATCAGTGCATCGCATGTTGGCCCTATTGTAAGGGATGCATGTTGTTTTCTATTCAGCCCACCTACGAGGGACCTCTTCCACTTACTGGATAGGAGTGGGATGAGTGATTGGTTCGGTACGCTTCCCTGCTTGCATGTGGAAGCCTTGTCCGACAATCTTGATAGCTTGCCTCTTCAGTGCAGTTTTCGATTCGGGCTACAAATCAGAGGAGCAGTGTTATGGCAATTGGACACTTCTAGTGTTTCACTCAATGTGGGCATAGAGCGTCAGGATATTTCAGCCAGGTGGGGAAATGGATGGCCCTTTTGTTTATGGGATCCAGGAGGGACATACTCGCGGTTGGTTTTCATTCTAGGAGCCGATCGATATGAGGTTTGAATTTCCCCTGCATATGACCATAGAGGCACTGGTGATCCCAGTTGGAGTGAGGTTCTCAATAGGGTTGAGGACTTTCTCACAATTGATGACAGCACTGGACAAATTGGCACAATAGATCCTACGGTGATTTGGGATCTTGACATTAGGCGGGTTGTTGTTTTGTTACTATGTGAGTGGCTTCACAGGTCGGAGCATAACGTTTGTTTCAATTTCACACTACAAATTGGTGGAGCAGTTTCCCTGAGGTTGGTTTGGGATCCAGGAATTATGATCACAGCATGCAGATACCGATTGCTTGAGGGCAAGCAATCTCCGAGAAGGGGTGATTTGTAATGTCCCCTTTTTGGGGCACATTATTTTGTGCCATGTCATTAGCCTTTTTATCATGGTCCGGAGGGCTAACCAAGGCTTGGCAGTGTTCAGGGAGATAATTGGCCTAGGTGATTTCAGTTTCAGGCCAATTAGAGCAGTTTCCACAAGTTTCCAGGGTACTTACTATTTATAGTAAGTCGGCAGCATTCAGAATTCTTGGCTTTTAAATAGTGGACTTAGAGCGTCTCGCCGAGAGCTTTCCGGCAAGCTATCACACGTCGTCATCCAAGCTCATTTGGTCTTCCATTTTAATGCCGAAAGATTCCTCACTTTATTTATTATATCACTTTATAACTCAACGGTCATATTTATTTAAAAGTGACTTAAAGTGGAAATATAAAGAGACAGAGTGGGAATATGAAGAGACAAAGTGGGCAAACTGAAGAGTCACAGCTGCAACCATAAGAGGAGGCTTGGAGTCTCATTGGGTATCCTTCAATTTATGGATTTTATTTCTCATTGAGAATTCAAGGAGCTTCAGCTTTCGAATCTGAAACCTGAGGACGGAAACCTTCAGGATTTCTCGGTGGATTGGACGGAAACCCACTTCATCTCCGGTGCAGATTCACATCAGAGTTCACCATTGTTTTACAAGTTCTTATCATCCAGTCTTACTGTTATTTGCTATATTTCAGATTGGGATGTTGTAATCCATGGTTTTTGTATTGCTGTTGTATAATACAAACCATTTTCTGAGAAATTTTATAAGAATATATTTGCTGGTTATTCGAATATATCTGCTGGTTATTTGCATGTTTTTATATGTTTCAAATCTGCATGAGATTTATTTGTGAAATTCGGAGAATGGCCAGTTAGGGTCATTACATAGTAACCTTTTGACTGTCTCAGCTGAGAAGAGAATCAAAAGCAAGTTATTGTAATTTCTATTGAACTTCAATAAAGATCATACGATTTATGTGGGCTGGGTTGTTTCCCTCAGTGAGGAGGGTTTTTACCAGGGTAAAAGTTTGTGTTATCTGTTTTTTCAGTTTTATTTTGAGCTCTCTTTCATTCTGCTATATTCTGGTTCATTTTCAACAACTCTAACCCTTGTAGTGGAATTCATTCATTTTTTAAACACCTATAATAATACTTGCACATTTTTTATTAAATGTCCTTTCTCTTTCTTCTTGTTTCATGCTTCCTTTTTCCTTTAGGTATATTTTGGTCAAAAGTACGTTTTAGAAACCCAAAATAACATCATACAAGGGAGTTGCCCCTCTTGGGTGAGGTATCACTCTTGCTACTATTCCTTTAGAATTCCAAGCATCATCAAAGACAAATTAGAAGTGCACTTGAATGGGTGACAAGAATGTAGTTTCCTATCTGAGAATTGAACCCGTGCTGTTAGTTCTGTCACATTTGAACAGGTTCAGAATTACATTTTAACTGATTTTTGTTACCGACAGATTTGGAAGGGGAAAAACTCATTGCCTTGGTTGTCTAATTGATTTTAATTTTTAAATAAACATTACTACAAACATATACTCTAGTTCTCAAGTAGTTTAACATAGAATATCAAATATCCAAATGAAATATGACGGATTTGGAAGGGGAAAAACTCATTGCCTTGGTTGTCTAATTGATTTTAATTTTTAAATAAACATTACTACAAACATATACTCTAGTTCTCAAGTAGTTTAACATAGAATAGCAAATATCCAAATGAAATAGATTGTTATTTGCCACCTATGAGTATCTTGCTTGCACCAACTTGGTGCATATCTAAATCCTTATCCTACAAATTATATACTCCCTTTTAATTTTTTTCTAGATTAACAATATTGCATAAAAAAAATGGATTTTAGACTGCAATCACAACTACACTCGGAAGTAGGAACAGGCTTTGCTATCGTTGCATACGCAAATTATCAAAGCAGATTCTAAATTTGGGTCCAAAATATAAAACATATGACAACATTCAACACTGTCCGAAACTATATATATATATGTATACACACACCAGCCAGAAATAACAAACAAAAGAGAAAATCAAAAAAAGCATCCAAAGAGTAGCAAACCTCGCCTGTGTGCTGCTTAGTTTGAAGTGCTTCCACAATTTCTAAGCATTTCTTAATGTCAGGAATCTTTGCCTGCAAATATCAAATGAACAACAATATCGATATCAAAATTTGAGGCTTCCACAATACATAATTAACATAAAAGGTGCTTCTAGAAAAGCCTGCAAAAAGCATTTTTGTTGCATCAATGTATTGAATCCAGAAAAAAAATCTAGGTTTTTCAGAAGCAATTTTTTGCATAATATTG
The DNA here is from genome assembly GCA_027943335.1 of Chamaecyparis obtusa. Classification (NCBI taxonomy): domain Eukaryota; kingdom Viridiplantae; phylum Streptophyta; class Pinopsida; order Cupressales; family Cupressaceae; genus Chamaecyparis; species Chamaecyparis obtusa. The sequence goes on along the minus strand of BSBK01001331.1, from coordinate 2,395,936 downwards.
CTATAGTTTAATCTAATTTATTTGCCCAAGAATAAAGAATCTTCTATGTTTTTTCAGATGCCCTCCTATTAATATCAATCTAGTTTGAAATAATTCATTGGTCAACAAAAAAAATAATAGTTAGCAGTCAGGGGGCTATTAAGAGCAAACAAAAAGCAACAGCTATTAAAATAAATTTTGACATCAGCTCCATTCACTTTATCCTAATTACCCCTTTTTTACACTCAAAACTACTCCCATGTCACTAGCCAAGTAAGATTTTTGATCAAGTAACCACCTGCAGATCTCTTTGCTGGGCCAGCAATTTCATTTCTGTCAGCTTGTAATGCTGAAGCCTGTCGCCAGAGACACAGCGAATAGCTTATTAGACTTGTGGACAATGATATTTAATTCCAACACCTCAAGATTCACCACACTAAAAACATTATATCTCAACCATATTATTCAGCAATGACAAGCCCACACCCACACTAAAAACATTATATCTCAACCATATTATCCAGCAATGACAAGCCCACACTAAAAACAGTAGCAAAAGGTTAAAATCAATGCAGGAACATGGACAAACCTTACTAGCAGATATGTGCAGCAAAATCCCCATAATATAGAAAAAGAAATATTTGATCACACAAAGATCTTATCAATCAAGGTTATAGCAATGGACTGTGCATCACAATTACAAATTAAGCTAATCCACATACTGTACACGTCTTATTTTCAATATGGAAACTGACATAATTTTACAGAATAAAAGTCAAGACTGAAAGTTGAATGATTCCAAAGTACAGACAAAGCAACTATTCAGTATGTGCATAACTGCAGCTCATTATTGAATATTTTGTCTTTGCTCCCTTTCAGCCCAAGCTTCAACTTATTTTGTAATTAGAGACTTATACCTTTGGTAGATTGTCTATAAGGAAAACACCTGTGTGCATAAAAAATTCAGTACAAAGTCTACCTTCCCACATGTCTAATCTGAATGCAATATTAAAATTAGCACTTTCTCTACACATGAATGGAACTAATCATCTTAGACAATAATATTTGGTTTCTACAATTGATAATCTCTTTATCATTTAATGCATTCTGATATATCATAAGCATGTCACTGGTGGTATCAAACCATACACTCATCTATGGCAAGGAAGCACTGTTGTTGATTTTATCCAAATCGAACAGATTGATTTCAGGAACATGATAACATAAGAACATAAAGTTTTTATCTAGCCATGGGAATATGTGGTTTGCACCTTACATTTTCAAATGATGCTGTTCAATTTTTATTTTTCTATTTAGCCTGGGTTAAGCACCCAGAAGCCACCAAAAATAGCATCAAAGGCTGGATTCTGGTAACCCAAGGTTCAGCAGATCCAAATTATAAAATATATTATCCATCATGCCAAAAACAGCTTGCCATAATGGCATTTATCCATCTCAATTTTCAATTTTGAATTCTAATTCAAGTAGAGCACTCCTAAGCCCTGCTGTCCTTTCCTGACCTGGGAGTGCAAGGTCGTCTTGTTTTCCCCAATGCCATTTTTTACCAAAGAAGCCTTCCATTTCTTCTTTTCTATTGTGATCCACTCATTAAGCTCTTTAGGAGAGCTTTTATGCACTGAGGCCACTATAGAGGAGCGTACCACACTCTCTGTCTGAGAGAAAGCACCAATCTTCGCTCGAGGAGGAGCTGTAGGACAATTTCAATTAACAAAATCAAGAGAGGGACGCTCAGCATGAGTTATGACAGTCAAAATATTCAGAAGAGGAACTATCCACAGATTATTCTAATAGAACATCCTCATCATAGTCAATCACCCGTGATCAGAGCTCAACTCCAGCCCAACAAGTAGCGTATCATTGCCAAGGTGCTAAATGAGAAGATTTGGGGCAATTTGCAACCAAATGTCCAAAAGTGAAGCATAATCAATCTATTGTTTCCAAATCCTGCCTCCTACTTTTAAAAAAAAATTCTCTAGCATTTTTTTAAATAAATTGAGTCCAACAAGAATTCTGGCATGGTGAAAAGTGTATACAACTCCTCGAGAAAGGGGACGGAAGTTAACTTTCCAAGGAATCGCCAATGGAGGAGAGACAATGCACAGACCAAAATGTAGAGGTAGGTTTTGTGGCCTCACCCATACTAGAAGATCTGGAAAGGATTAACAAAGGGATTAAACTCTGGAGTCCAAGGTTTTATACCCAAATAAGCTTTGTCCCTGAACCAAGGGCATCCTTGAACATTTCTTTCCCTATCAGAAGGAGATTACAAATCACCAAGAACCATCCTTTCACACACGGACAGATAACGAATCCATCTTTCACCAAATGTTTCAAGTGAAGAGACAACCATTCATGAAATTTTACCAAACTAGTCTAGGAGCTACAAAATTTGCAAGTTAAAAGCAACTTTTTGGAGACATTCCACTCTTTCCTTTCTTTAGACAGCTTTATTTCAAATGTACTTTTTCTTTGGGTGGCATTAACCTGCTACGGTCATTAGTGACAGAATGTATAAGTTTCTATTTTTCTAATGCGAGGAGCATAAGAGCTCCCATATCAATAAACTTAAAGTTATAGTTGTTTACAGTTGCACTGTTCTATCCTCGACAACTATTGCAACGAAGTCTTAACTCTTTACAATATATTTATAAGACGGACTTCTACAGAGGGTTCAAAGAAAGAATAAATTATTTCAGCTTTCAACAAAACAGATTAGAAGGGAAGATATTGTACTGATAATCAGCGAGATAAAAATAGTAACTTTGCAAAAAGAGATGAAACATGATAAACACTCGGTTAGTCTGGGCCATTCATACTTAAAATTACAAGTAAAATGGCAACATATACAGAGAGCCGCTACACTTACATGGTGTTTTCAAAGTGAATCAAATTACATGAAGTTTATTGGGTTAGTTAAATCTCGACAAAATAAAACATAAAAAGAGCAACTAAATTTAAATTGAGCATTTTGAATATCAGTTGACATATATAGGGTTACAGATGTAGCAACCTTTCTTGAAGGGCAGTGAGGGCAGATGTTGCATCAGAGGCAGTTGAATTCAGGAATGTCTGCACATCTTCCACAAATGAAGCCGCGGGAATGCCTCTATTTTCTGCAGCAGATGTAGATGCAGATGCATTTGATGTCATTTCTAACCTCAGCACTAGCCAAATCTGGTCCAAAGCATTCACTCACAGTCAATGACACTGCTTTTTGCGAACAAGAACGAAGCCGCACAATTCCTTTGCTCCAACAATTCCTTTGACGTTTATAGATCATATAGAAGGATCGTAGTTGATCAATCGAAGCCTAGCATACAATTTTTTGACAAATAAACCTTAAATTTTTTTAATTGTTTTATATTTGTAGCGAAATAGAACTATAAATCAAAAATCAACACAATTTTTTTTAAATATAGAGGATTTTATATCATTTATTATTTCTTTTTACATGCAATAGGGGAATGCGAGTTTATGTTGATGGCTTTTAACTAAGAGTAAAAAATTGAGGAGTGTGTATTCCACAAAAGTCAACAAGATACAATTTTGAACTTATATCTCTAAGAGTTTGAACATTGGAGGATGGCATGGTCAAGGAACATATCACCACCCTCACCAATAGAAGTACAATCATTTGGTTCACAATTTAAATTTTAGATAAATTAAGGGATTGAAAATAAAATATTGAGGTGAAAATAGATATAGGTATATGTTGAGGAAGATAGAGTTTATTTGATGTTAACTCAATCTCAAATTTAATTAGTCTAATGTTATAAGAATGAGGTAACTAGGATTTAGTATTAGATTTAGTGTCAAAGACTTAACACAGTCAGGACATAAAAATTTGCGAGCTTGGGATAGAATTACATGCATAATCTAATCCAAATAGAATGGTTTTGTCCATTTTAAAATAGATCCACATTACCTATAGAAAAGTTTTGCCTAATGTATGTGTAAGGGAAATGGCTTGGCATTGAATAACACCATTGAGAGTATGTTATGTGAGTGTTGAAGTGTGAGAGTTCCTTGATGCTTAATTATGCACTTGTGTTGAATTAGCAATAGAAAAAAGGGATGAGAGTGACAATGAATGCCACTATAAGTGGTGGCAACAAATGACATTGAGCTAACTATTAAATGTTTTTGGAGCCTAATCTAAGTAGATGAGTAATTATGATTGATGAATACCTTTGTAGTAAGATTTGACAATAAATGTCAAGTATTGGTTATAGATCATGCTTGATGCTAGCAAATAAGGGTGGATGCTTGATTTCTTATATGTGGAGAAATTGTTTTTGATTTCTTTTGTTTCTATTTCAATTCATAATCATTCTTTTGTGTTTTTCCTCTAAAAGAGATCATAGAATGAGTTCTTATATACACATCCTTAAACACAATTTAAACTATTTAGAATACACACAGTTAGTTAATGACAACGCCTTAGGATTGCTAATGTTAAAAATTGATCGTTTGAGTTTTTGAAACTAATTATGTGATTGTACCCATGACCTAGTCTAAGGGAGAAAATCATATATGTGGTTTCATCTAAGATGATAAAATTAAGAGGAACTTGGTAGTTAGATTTTGAAATGAGAGATATTGCATACTAGATTGTAGGCTTAGGCTTGGGTTCAATGAACATGGTAAAAGAAGCAAATGATTTGCTAGAATCAAGCATTCAAGACATCCACAAGCAAAGTGGTATAAATCGTGGAGGTAGAGGGAAAAATGTATAGTTTTCTTCTCTTTATTTCATCCCCTTTTTGGTGTGTATGTGTGCAAAATTTAAGTTTACAGTCATTATAAAATAGAAATAAAAGAAATAAGTACAATAAAAAGATATAATTTTTTAGATCTAAAAATATAAGCAACTATAGCAAGAGTATGTCACCTTCGAGACTACAAAAAAACTAAAAATAGAATTAGTAGATATTATTCCCCTCATAGCTTATAGTTTTTTTCTCTACATTTTACCCCCACTTTGGTGTGTGTGCATGCAAAACTGAAGTTTACAAGAATGCTAAAAGATAAATAGAGTAAATAACTACAATAAAAGAGATATAAAATTTTTTATCTAAAAAGACAAGTAACTATAATGAGAGTATGGCATCTATGAGATATACATAACTAAAAAATGGGTTAGTAGATATTATGCTCCCTCAAATTGTGTATATTATAAAGGAGTACACACAAATATAGGAGAAGAGAACAAAAGTATGACTAAAAATTAAGTATGATCATGAACACAAGTCTAAAATTCAAATTTGAAAGATTGAGAGTGATAAGTGAAGTGACATGTGAAGATGAGTAGAGAATAGATGTCTAAGATGTATTTATCGTTATAGTTAAATAATGTGTTAGAAGATTCAGTAAAGAGATGTCCCAACTTTTATCCCCGAGAAGAGAAAACAAAAGTACATGACACCCAAAAAGTAATAATGCATTGCCCCTAAGTTGCAAGATCAATTGAAACATGAAACATATGCATGAAAAAGAGAACAAACAATCATATTAATTCAATTTTTATAGGGCCCAAAAATATGTTACATAAGAAACCAATTCCCCCCTTGGGATTTGTTGCCCAAAATTACAGCATGCAAAACAATAAACATAAATAGGAAAAGATTGCATTTTTAGGAGTCTAATTAACATTACATTTCAGGTGATGTTGATTAACATTTCATTATTGCATTCAATACCAATTGTTTATATTGTACTCTAGTATTGATCACATTCAAAATTTTCAAATTCATAATTGATCATTACATTGTGCATTCAAACTGAATGTAGTATACAAATATTCTTTCATATTTCATATTTCATGTCAATAAAGAGTACAATTTGCAGAATAGAAAGCATGATAGAAGTATGAGTAGGGTCCCATGCATTGCCTTTTTCATCTGTATGTTGCTAGCTGGTTGTCTGTCAGGTCCTCATGATCAAGTCCTTAGGTTCATTGTCTAGGTCTACATCTCCTAGGGGTCTTCAGGGTTATCCTACATCATGAGAAAGAGAAGTGTGTTAGACCCAGTTGGATCTAAGCAATGCATGAAACAGAAACATCATACAACAATCAATCTTTCAAAGCTGCATATCTATCTGGTATTTCAATGCAATAAGGAAATGTGCATCCACATAAAATGAAAGATAGTATTAAAGGGATGTGTTTCCATGAAACCTTTTACTATTTATGGTCATCATTATGCATGTTGTCTTTATATTTAAACCAGATATCTGAATAAAAGGGACTTAGTTCTTATGAGTGAGAAACCTTTTTCAGAATCAGCAAGATCTTGTTAGATTAGTGAACACAATAACTTTGTTGGTATTGATTCATAAATGTCCCCTTTTTAGCATTTTCATAAACTGGTGTGTTTATCATATTCACTAACCTAACAAGATTAGTGTGATGTTGTTTTTAAAGCTTGACAGAGTAAAAATGCAGTGCTCAATTGACTGGTTTTCATGTCACAGTCAAAAGGAAATGATGCAGTATCAAGTGTAATAAAAGATGCTACAGCATGTGCTTTCAAAGATAGTGAAATCACAAGTACAAGATACAAAAATAACCATGTTGTAAATGCCAAAAGTCCTACTAGATAATGACTGGTAAACAATGACATTAAATTCCATGTTCGTATGATTATGCTAAATTCAAAATGCTATAAGGATTGATCATATGCAATGATATTGTTGCTTAACAATAGAAAGAATTCTACAGAATTATGTTTCAGAGTATCATGGAGTGTTTATAGAGTATATTGTTGGATGTCACTAGCCCGTGCTCGAACCCCATCATGTTTACATTCTGGTGTTTGTGAATGTCATGAGCCCATGCTCGAACTTTGCAAGCAATTAAATAGAACATTCTACAATTTAGCATTTCTTATTTAATGAAAAAGATCATAAGCATTGTTCACTGTTTGCATTGCAAAGTAATGAAAAACTAGTCATTCATTGGTTATATCAGTAAAGATTCATGTTCATGTACAGGGTTGGATACAAAGAAGTGTGTATTTGCAAAGTATTGGTTGTATTCAAGCATTTTCAACCAATGATATAAAAGCCATGGTCAACATTATGTATTTTAAATCAGATAGAAGCAAGTAAGAAAATGACAGCATGAAGACTTAATCATCTTTTCTGCATTCAAGTATTGTGCACTTCTTATAGTCACTGTTTATAGCATTATCAAATATGGTGGTCACAACACATAAAGGAGGTTCAAGTTCAAAGCCATAGTGGCCACCATTAAAATGTCCGAGTTGAAGATTTGAAGGTTACAGTAATGTAAATAGTACATACAACTTAAGACAATAGTGATGACTATTAATGTCTGTAAGAAATGAGTAGAACATCACGATGTTGGAAATCTATTGGGAAATGTTATACTGAGAGGGGGGGTGAATCAAATATCACATATTAATCTATTTTACATTACTAAAAACTTGCATAGCATTATTACAGACTTCATCAATGTAATGAAACTAATAAACTAAACATCATTCATGAAAGTACTCATAACACAATAACTTGGTTACCCAGAAACCCTTGAAAGGTAAAATTGGGGTGGGGATGACACCCACACATCTTCACTACCGCAGTATAAAGTTTGTCTGTTAGGGCTACAAATTTGATCACAAAATATGATCTACCCTATGAGGGGTCTGCCATGTTAAGAGCTAAAAGACTTATATAGTCTACCTTGCAAAAGGATTTAAAACTTACAACTAAGTAAGCACTCGGTTAAGAGATTACATAAGGTCGGTTAAAACCACTTTGTTAAGAGATTTACCCTGATACACTTTTTAGAATGTCTCAATACCTGATCCTTTAGTCTGCACTGTATGTTGATTACAGATCTTCTCCTTCCAGTATTGATTTGATCTTATCTATCAAATTTATCTTTGTTATGTCCTTCACTGCTTTACTCTGTTTCACTCGGTCACTGAACTCTATTAGACTACTTCATTGGTCTGAAGATATTCTCTCTTCTCATACTCTTACATCATTTTAGGGTTTAGATCTCATCTTGTATAGACAACTAAGTTCCTCCAAGATTTGAGATCTACGATCTAGATTAACTCATTTTGCCGCTTAACCTTTCCTTAATTCGAATTGGCTCCAAGTGTTGCATAGGAATTAATGATTACAAAATAGAAGTGTAATCACCTCCGTGATTTCCTCAACAAATGGTAAATAAAATATAAATGTTAGCCAAAATATTTTACCTCGGTGATTATGCCATAACAAACACATATGTCAATTTTGGCTTCTCAGCAATTGATATCTCTTGCACTCGGCATTCACTGTTCCTTGCACTCTGGTGCTCCGCATTGTCTTCTTTACATAACTTGGCAAAAACTCACTCGGCTAATACAAAATTACTCAGTGACCATAGGTTTACTCAGCAGTGACTGCTGCTCGGTAAATGTACATTATATGACTTGGCCTATACATGATGACTTGGTCATAGTGATGACCGACCAACATTACCTAGATAATGACTAAATTTATGACACTAATAGACAACAAAACTATAGGGATCTACAATCTCCCCCTTTGACATTAGTGGCAAAAACACTTTGTCATGACATTTACAATATATTTACAAGAGTACTTAGTATTAATAGAATACTCCCTCTAAGATATATACATATATAAAACTGAGTATATCATACCATTCTGTTTCTACTTCTGCTCTTTGATTCTATTACCTCCCTATGTGCCATGATATGTCATTTACTTATTTCCCCCTTGTTTTTGGCACTTATGATTTCTTCGTTAGTAGGGAGCTTGCAATATTTTTCCAAAAATGGTTTGTGAAGCATCATAACTATATGCAATGCAGATTCCCAACCAGATGTAGCAACTTTCAGAACCTCTGATTGCACTTCTAGTTCGATAGCGAGGTTGACTAGGCTCTCGACAGTAGAAAGATGAGGATCTTTCTGTAATAGTTCCTTAGCCTTTGCTAACTCTCTTTGAATGACCTCCAAGTGAGGTGTCAGAATTGTTTGAATAGAGAGTAGATGAGCCCTTATCTTACCATCATTACTCATTAACTCGACTATCCTTCCTTGATTATGTAGAAGCTTGGCATAGTGTTTGGAACTGGAACTAGCATCCAAACTCAATGATTGACTAGTAGACTTTATTTCTTGTTGTAGTTTATCTAACAGTTCCTGGTTATCCTTGGTAAATTCTTCTACATTGCATAGTTTTGTGTACAAAGATTGTGCATTTAGTACAACTCCTTCTGAATCTGATATTTTGGTAGAAAGTTCTACCTTTTTTACTATTATCTTGGCAGAGACCTTATTCAGTACCTTTGTCTCAAATTTCCTTTCTGACCACTGCAACAACTTATCATTTTCTTTGATTTCTTCATTTGTCACTTTCTTGACTATGTGGACAAGTTGTTCTAGTATGGGGTCAGAGTCATTAACATCAATCATGTCAAAAGCATCAATAAATATACCTTTTATCTCATGTAGAACTTGTTTTTGTTGATGTTCCCTTCTCAATTCTTCTCGCCTGCTTTTCCTCTTCAATAGATCTTGCAATATCTGTATCTATTCATATGATAAGTTATATGTATCCCATTTTTGAATCACAATAACTTCATCGATTGTCACCTCATGTGTAGAAATTTTCACCTTTTTTTTGTGCCTTCTTCTTCGATGTACTTCCACTTGACATCTATACAAGAGATTTTATTGCCTCTTGCTCCTTAGGCTCTTGGATGTCAATATATTTTTCCTTCTCTTCTTTTCCCTTATCCTCCACATGAGGATTTACAATTACTAGCGCAAACTAATATGCTTTTTCCTTTTGTGGCTCCTCGACAGATGTAGACTGAAGTGTAGTTGTCGACTGATCATGTTCCTCGATAGTGCTAATACCGGCTAACATGTCAATTGTAACAACTTGACGATTGATAGGGGTTGTGTTGATAGTTGATGTATCATCAATTTTTGGATAATCCATGACTTGTAATAGCATAGTGTTGCTACCCAAAAAAGATGTAGCTTGTGCTTCCTCGGCTTGTATGTCTTCCTCAATCAATACCTGATTTTTTACTGGGGTATCCTCAGTGATGTCAACAATAGTTACCTCAGGTAACTCCTAAAATTTCTCTTCCTTGGGAGTTTATTTATCTTTAATAGGTGGATCATTTACATCTTCTTTCCTATCTAGCTCAGCACCCTTAGATGTGCTAGCTTCCTGTTGTGCACTTTTGTCAATTAACAAACCAAAAACAATCTTCCAAGTCCTAAGACTTTCCTAAACAACATCCTCAACCTTGTGTTGAAGGATAGAGTAAGCTCTTTGCTTAGGATCGAATATGTTCATGTATTGTTCCATAACTTCCTGAATACTAGTAGGGGAGAGGTCTAGTGCAACTTGAGCTAATGTACTTTCCCTTATCTGCTTCCCGGTCATTAGGGGAAATTCCCATTTCTATGCAACTCTCTCATATAACTCATTAGGGATCAACTTCCCCATTTGTATTGGTAGCATCTTGAAAGTGCAGAGCATCTCAAGTATAGCTTCTTTAATTTTCTCCTTATCTCCAATACTCATGCTCTCAAATCTTATTTGTTTCAAACCTTCAAGTCTAGTAGAGTTCTTGATGGTGTGGCATATTTCATCCACATTCGATGTTTTACTCTGTGCTTGTAACTTATTCTTCTTAACCTCCTCATCATCTTTCTCCAAAATAAGTTTCCTCCTAGGCTTCTTCCTTGACTGGCTCGGCACTGCCCTAGGTTGAACAATTTTCCTTTTCCCTGATACAGGGGTTTTCTTTTGTGGCTTGGCAGCTGCGGCTATACAGACTGCCCTTGTTCTTGGCCTAAGAATAGGTGATGAAACAGCCTTAGGTTTTTGTTCTTTCTTGCTCATAGGCTCAACAATTACTACCTTCTTTCCTTTCTTCTCCTCTACTTTCTCCTCTTATTCACTTTCACTTGATTCACTTTCTTTGTCTTCTCCTAGTCCTTGTGTCAGTTCAAGAGGTGCATCTACCTCTCTCTCTCCTATCATATTTACTATGTTCTTTACTATCTTTTTCCTCTTTCTCTCCATGGTGGTAGACTTCAATCCCATGGTTATCTTAGACTTAGCCTCCTCATATGTTCCAAAGTAGGGAGCCTTTTGATCAATTTCCTCGACTAATAGGGATGTGATTGTTGATGTGGTCTCATCAATATTAACCTCATAAGGTAATGGCATTAGCCATGGTACCCTCGGTAAAATAGCTTGTGCATATGTGAAGTCAGTATCTACTAAGAAACAAATGTCCTAATTCTACTTCTTAACTAAAGATACAAGAATCCTACTTCTCTTCCTCATTTTCTTCTTGAATTCGACAAAGTAGTTTTCCATTACACCCTCAAAACTCTCCTATCTGACTGATAAATTCATTAATTTGAACTGTGATTGGCCTGTCCTTATCCCAAATTACTCCGCCAATAGTAGGAAAACACTTCTGAATGTAAAAGAATAAACATACAAGTAGGGAACCGAACTTACACATAGAATTCTTTTCTTTTCGGATAGAAGTAAGGTTCTCAGCAAGTTGAGTTAGTTGGAGCTCGGTGAGGTCATTGGTATGGCCCTTCTTGATAATGTTCCAAGTCTGGTCCACTGCCATACATGGGAGGCTGTCCAACTGACTTGACTGATAAAACAACCAGCTTGACTGATAAAATTTGTGAGCAATTACTCTTACTAAAAAATCAATCTCCAGATTAGTGATAGTGGAGATTTTCATTCCACGCATATTCCAAACTGCCTTAGTGTTTGCCCGAATATCCTCCTTGCTTAAACATTTCATTGTTCTCTTACTAGAGATTTTAGGGTATCCAGTTACCCGGTGAATCATGTCTTTTGTGATCTGAACTGGTCCATCCTCTAGCCAAAATTGCATGTCATGTACTCTACTCAGTACAATTTTAATCCAATCCACTTCAAAATTTTACGAAAAATCTAGGGCACGAACTAACCCTTGCTCGGCAACCTTCTAGTGTTCCGGCTTCAACACCCCATTGTTGCACAATTTGTCATATGCTTCCCTGATTTCATAGTCACCAATCTCTCCGATTTTGCACATGTAGCATGACCTAATGTCGTTTACCATTAAAACATTTTTCAGAACCGATGACAGAGCACCATTAAGATCTCCCTTGATCACACTCTCCGAAATGACCTAAAACTTCTATGGCTTACACACCTCATTCCTTACTAACCGAACATTAAAAACCTCCTTTCCTTATTTCTTCATTGCATCAGATGAAGATGATGCCATTTTTCTCAACTAAAAAAATATTCTCAAAAAGATTTTACTTGGTATGGTACATTTTCTCAAGTGTTCAATAGATGATTTGCCGATGGCACGCTGTGAAGAATTTGAAATCGCCCTTAAGCTCTAAACAAATAGGTTACACGCTCTTTGGATCGCTCAAAGAAATTTTCAATTCGCTGGTGAAATGAAATGAACGGTAACATTCTGCTTTATAGACTTCAAATAGTCAAATTAGGGCTTCATAAATGTTCCGTACACATTCTAGGTGGAATACAACTATCTCGGCAATCTTATGTTAAGCTCGGCTAACACAAGCTCAGTCGACACAATCATTTAGATATAGCTCGGTGTACATCGCATCTCGGCTACCATAGGTGCTCAACATACATTGATAACTTGGTCACTTTTGACTCAAAACACTGATGCTCGACATAAAAAATGAATTGTTCTACTTTGCTCAAATATGTCCTAATGCATCTCTATCTATGCAGATATGGACTTTTTCTCAACATATGTTAGGAACTGATATAAGATAAAATATTTTAAGACTCAGTTCCATACATACCTACTTTGCTTAGTTTGAAGTAGTGTGATCACCTGATCCATTGGATTGGGTGACCTCAGGTGCACTGGCTTCACTTGTGCTTCCTTCTTCTTTCTTCTTCCATGTTTTGTTCATCTGATTTCTCAATTTCTCAATGATATATTCATTCTTTCATTGATCACTACTCGATATGGGTGATCTACAGTCTTTCTTTAGATGACCTATCTTGTTACATTTGTATCATACCATACTTCCATTCATCCAACTTTTAGATTTCCCTCCGAAATGAGTCTTTAGACAATTTTCTCCAATGTGCCCATATTTTCCACAATAATAACAACTGTACCAAGTGTTATAATCCCAGTTTTATGAGTTACCCTTCATAGGTGACTTAGTCTATTCATTTGATGACCATTTGGGTTTAGATATGCATTCAAATTCTCTATGTCCATACTTCTGACAGTTGAAATAGTGTCCTTGAAATTTTGGTGAGCTAGGTGGATTGTTGACCTTAGACCTACAATCTTGTGCCTGATGTCCAAATTTCTTACAGTTAAAACATTGTCCATTAAATTTAGGTTTAGGATCAGAATTACATTAGCTGTATGTCCTGGCTTTCCACAGTGATGGCATGTAGGCTTGTTGATCTTTGGTTTATCATTCCTTTGCTCTCCACTTTTTGATGATTCTCCTTCCTCAATGGATGATGATTGCTCATTTAGTCCAAGTCCAGATCTATCACTAGATCTTCTAGGTGACCTTAACAGTTCTTCAAAGTATCTTGTAGCTTCATTAGGTTTGTTCATCCTTTCATTTGTTTCCTTTTCAAATCTTATTTCATTCCTTAGCTGATTATTTTCTGATCTTAGATTGGTGATTTCCACATCTTTCCTATCCAATTTGTGATTAACCAGTAGTAGTTGATTTACCATGTCTAGTTGATTGTTAGTTAACCTTTGCATGTCACTTGTCCTTTCATCAAGTCTCATTGATATTTGTCTTTTGTCTTCTCCTGCCATTGTCTTGTCATCTTTAGCTTTCTTTTTCTGTTCAACTACTTCACAGAGTCTGACAGATTGAATTTCTTGTTCTCTCTTCAAATTTTTGATGTCCTCATTTAGTATGTTATTTTTCTCCAGTAGCTCTTTTATGGCTTTGTCACTTTCTGCAAAGTTCCCATTATCAAATAATCTAGTGGTATCTTCTTCTTGATATTGTGATTCATTTTTCTAAATAGCAATTTCTCTTCTTCTGCTCAAGCATTTTTTCAGTTCTCCTCTGGCTACTTCAAGTTGTTGTAATGCAAGCTAAACATCAATCTTCTGATTCTCTATAATTTTTCCCAACTTATAAACTTCCATCTCAAGATCTTTTTCCTCAAGTGGTTAGACTTTCTATAAGAAACCCTAGTGCTTTGATACCAATTGTTGGAAATCTATTGGGAAATGTGATACTGAGAGGGGGGGGTGAATCAGATATCACCTATTAATCCATTTTACATTACTGAAAACTTGCATAGTATTATTACAGACTGTATCAATGTAATGAAACTAATAAACTAAACATCATTCATGAAAGTACTCATAACACAATAACTTGGATATCCAGAAACCCTTGAAAGGTAAAACTAGGGTGGGGATGACACCCACAAATCTTCACTACCACAGTATAAAGTTTGCCTATTAGTGCTACAAATTTGATCACAAAACATGATCTACTCTGTGAGGGGTCTGCCCTGTTAAGAGCTAAAAGACTTATATAATCTACCTTGCAAAAGGATTTAAAACTTACAACTAAGTAAGCACTTGATTAAGAGATTACATAAGGTCAATTAAAACCACTCTATTAAGAGATTTACCCTGATACACTTGTTAGAATGTCTCAGTACCTAATCCTTCAGTTTTCATTATATGCTGATTAAATATCTTCTCCTTCCAGTATTGATTTGATCTTATCTATCAAATTTATCTATGTTTTGTCCTTCACTTCTTTACTCTGTTTCACTCGGTCACTGAACTCTATCAGACTACTTCACTGGTCTGAAGATATTCTCTCTTCTCACAGTCTTACATCTTTTTAGGGTTCAGATCTCATCTTATATAGCCAACTGATTTCCTCCAAGATTTGAGATCTACGATCTAGATTAACTCATTTTTCTGCTTAACCTTTCCTTAATTTTGATTGGCTCCAAGTGTTGCATAGGGATTAATGATTACAAAATAAAAGTGTAATCACCTTCATGATTTCCTCAACAAACGGTAAACAAAATATAATTGTCAGCCAAAAATTTTTACCTCGGTGATTGTCCCATAACAAACACATATGTCAATTCTAGCTTGCTCGGCAATTGATATCTCTTGCACTCAACATTCACTATTCCTTGTACTCTGGCGCTTGACATTGTCTTCTTTACATAACTTAGAAGAAACTCACTTGGATAATTCAAAAGTACTCGGTGACCATAGGTTTACTCAGTAGTGACTGATGCTCGGTAAATGTATATTATATGACTCGACCTATACATGATGACTCGGTTGCAGTGATGATCGACCAATGTTTCCTAGATAATGACTAAGTGTATGACACTAATAGACAACAAAACTATAGGGATCTACACATGACTGGTACAAGACTTCAATGCTATAAAACAACTGGTGTACATAATGCATAAAGGAGAACAATAGAATTCATTTGCAAGCAATGGTCACTGTTCGAGTTAACAATGTAGCAATAAAATCGAGCTAAGGTAATGGAATGGAAGCTATAGTGAAGTATTGAAGCACAACTAAAATGCAAGGATGGGTTACTATGAATGATTGATACAAGAATGACACTGATATTCTTTAAGAAAATGTGTCATGGAACACAGGCTAGAAATAATAATGACTGGTGGATATTTAAAAACCTCAAGTCGACTAAGCTTGGGCTAGGAGTAAAACTATGGTGTTTACAAGTAGACTGGTGAAAGCAAATAGATCATGTTTCAGTCATAGCTAGAAATGTAAAAAAACTGAGCTACTTTATTGCTGATAAAAAACTCAATAACACTCTATACAATATTTCTTATATTGGAGCCAAGAAGGAACAACCAATTGGGGTTTTCAAACAATGGAAATTTCAACAGTATGAACAAAATCCCTAAGATTAATGTAAAAAGAAGGAGAAATATACTTATCTTCCTTTTAGCTCAACATGGTTCATGGAGGAGTTCAAGTTCATCAATGAAGCACCAGTTCCATCTTTTACAAGCTCGATCTGAAGCTGTGACTAAAACATGTCAAGTCAAGCTGAGCTCTTCATATCTAGTTTCAGTCACCTCTTCAGCTCGAGCTTCATACTTAGCCTTTGCTAATTAAGCATAGTCCCAACTCCAGATCTACAATCGAGCTCACAAGCTGGGTGACCAAGTTGACAGTCAAAAACCTGTGAGCTGTTAGTCATAGCCCATAAATAAGCAAGCTTCCAGTTCTCAAAGAGGAGAGCCCGAGTTCCAAAATAGTGAAGGTCGAGTTCTTCTAGCTGTTATGGGCTCAAGTTAACTTATAGATCTAATAGCTCGAGCTTCAACTCTTGATAGTCACAATGCCTAGTAAAAGCCTGAGTACAACTTTAGCCCGAGCTAAAGAAAATCACATTGTAAACAAATACTATTAGCATCACAACTCTAGTCTTATGCAAGAAAAAGAGCTCATTCACAGTCAAATCCCATCCCAAGAATGATTATACTACTAGAGATTCTTCAACATATTATAGTCAGAAGCCCTTAAACTCGCAAGTTACCTTCATGTTGCCAGATTTCATCATGAAAATGCACTTCCAGTCAATTTCTGGCTGTGTTTCACCAACAGTTAGAGTTTTCCCTAATATTTTCTCAAAGACAAACACAAGAAGAATGCGAAAACCAAGAAGTGAAACAGAGTTTTGGGAAAATTGGAGTTCGCTACCAGAGACATTAATGAATTTACTCCAGCCCTGTACATCATGCTAGAGCCTCGAGATTGTCATTGCCACCTTGCACATTGCCTCAAAATATCTTCATAGGTGGAAGATTGCTTAGTGGTCATGTCAACCCTTTGCAAGTTACAATTAGTTTAAACTTGGGTTATGTCTAAGTTTAGATTTTTGTATAGGTTGGGTATATGTTGAGTTTATCTCAACTTTTATTTTGAAAATGTTGGCATATATTTTGTAAAAATATTTTTATCTTTTAAAAACTAACATAAGGGCTAGATGTATGGCATTTTCATGTGCTTAATTTTAGGGGTTTTGGCATGAATTTGAGCTAATTATGAGTGAGCTAAAATCAAGGGGGCATGGTTTTTGAATTTAGGCTTTGGAGGGCTATAAGACTAATTTTCAGAATTGGTTTAGGGGGTTCAAGATTTTGGAGAGGACTTAGTGAGTTTATTGTTCCTTTGTGCCTTAGATTTTGTTTTTTTAACCCATATTTTTAGATTTTTGAGGAAAATAATGCAAGTAATCCAGATTTTCTCATATTTTGAGTATTGATTTCAATCTTTTTCATTATTCTGCAATTAGTGTTTATCTTTTTGTAAACGAAGAGAAGTGAATTCATCCTATTCCTCCTCTAAGTAATCAAAATCCAAGCCTTTTTGTGGAACTTGTATGTTTGTCAATGAAATATCACTGTTTGTGGTTTACACCCTAGTAGTGAAATTAAGTTAGCTTATATATTGATCACTGAATGACAGTGTCAATCTCATTAGTATGTGTATTGTGGATGCTTGTTTAAATTCCAAGTTAATCTGAGTTCAGTTTTGGTGTATCACCCCTTTTTTATTCATTTTTCAAAAGCATTTCTTTCTTACCTTTTCCCCAACCAAAGTTAGTTTAAGTGATATTCCAAATCAAATAGGAACCGACCTAGAATTCTGAGACTCCTTCTTAATCAGAATCCACCCACAAATCGAGAAGGTTTCCATTGTTAGGATGATATATCTGTGAGCCTAATGCCTGAGTTAGGGTGGTATTTTCAAACCTAAACAGTTTTTGGCATGCCTGATGGGACCTTTTGATACATGAATCAAATCCAAACAAGGAGTGTTAAAGAATTTAAATTTTTAAAGTTGTCTTTCACTAGGAGAGGTAGAATTGTTCAAAGAGAGCCTAGAGGTCCTAGAGAGCTTTTTGTTTAGCCTGTACAAAGAGGTAGGAGACCAGGAAGGCCAAGGAAGTTAAGATCTGAAAGAAGTTCAGCTCCTCCCTCTTACCACACTGAATTTCCAAATTCAGACCAAGAAGTTTTTGAAGATCTTGGAACATCTCAAAGTCAAGTTGTTCCTAAATAGCCACCACTGGTAAATCAGCCATTACCAGTGAGTTCTAATACAACACTTCTAGAAATGGAAAGGAATTTGCCATTTGTTCCATTTAATCAGGGTAGTCCTCTGAATATTGCCAATCACAACAATATCCCATTGGATGCTTTGAAAGGATTGTCATCATTCACAGGAGAAGGGAAAACAATTGTCATAGAGCATATCAGAGATGTTGCTACTCTTTGCAATGTCCATCATATCATGGAGGAGGATATAGCTTTGAAGCTACTGGCTGCATCATTGAAGGGTAAAGCACTGGAATGGTTCAGAACTCTTCCAGTGGCTTCTATTGCTACATGGGATGCATTGGGAGAGAGATTGTCTAAGTTCTTTGAAGATAAATCTGACAACCTATCTTTGGTGGAGCAATTGACAACTATCAAGAGGGCTCCACAAGAGGAAATGAGTGATTTCAATCTTCGTTTCCAAAAGACTTGGAACAAGATCCATGCTACGGTAAGACCCTCTACTAAATATGCATTCTTGTATTTTCTTAAGAGTTTGAAGAGTGATATTTCAGTCATGATACAATCTATGGGAGGTATATCTTTACCTCAAGCTTTTGATACTGCTATTAGGGAAGAGAATAGTCTCATTCAGATGGGAAAGTTAGCTCCAAGGCCACCTATGCCCTTCTTTCCTAGCATTCATTCTAATGTGCCATTGGTTGTTCCACCTCTTTCTAATGTCCCATCATTTAAAATCCCAGAGGTAGTCCTTGTTTCCCCTCTAAATGAGTTGTAGAGCATAAAAGATAGCCAACAAAAAATAGAAAGTTTATTACAAAACTTTGGCAATGAATTAGTGAGCCTTAAGAGGAATCAAGCATAAGCAAACCATGTAGCTCAAAATTAGTTTGCTAGTTCCTCATCCCAATATCCTAATCAGTCTACCTAACAAGGTCACAAACAACAATTCCAAGGGAATAACAATGCAAATAGGTAGAATTGGAATTAGAGGCCTTATAGACCTTATAATCTTGCACCTCTTAATACTATTAGAGATATTGTACCCAACCAAAAAAACATTGTTGTAGAGTGGTGTTTTCCATGTAATGAAGCTCATAACCAATCAACATGTTCCAATGGAATGCTAAATCAGGTTCTTATAGTGAAAAATTAAGTGAATTCATAACAGAATGTACATGTTGAGGAGATCCAATAGCAACCGGATCAGAATGTTTCAGATACTGGTTTTCTAAATTGGCAAGAGGAAAAATTTTGTGGGCTAAATGATGATTCACCTGTTTCAACAAATACTAGAGACAATAAGAGGGCTCTAGAATCAAAGTAGTCAGCTGGTAAGTTTCCTCCCACAACAGTTTCAATATTGAAAGATCCCTCTTCTTCCACAAATAAAGATCAAAATCAAAGGCATGCTGATCAGAGTGCTCCTAGATCTCCTCAAAAGGTACAGTTTGTTGTTCCTTCTAATATTGTTGATAGCATGAAGAAAATGAATGTAACTATGACTATGTGGGAAACTCTAGCTATTCTAGGACATGCTGAGATATTAAGGGAAGAGTTGTCCAAAAAGACAACAAGCTCACAACAAGATTTTCAACAGCCTCCTAGGACTATTATGGCTAATTCAGAGCCTTCTAAGGTTCAACAAAAAATAGTTAAGGAAGATAAAAAGGTTGCAAATTTGAAAGAAACAACAGTAAAGGAAGAAAAGAAGCCTGTAAATGTGAAAAAAGCACCAACATTAAAGGAAGGTAAGAAACCAACACTTGTTAAACCTCCTCCTTTCTATGTTTCCTTGATTATTGGAAATAAGTTAGTGCACAATTGTATGGTAGATAGTGGTGCAACCAGTATAGTAATGCCTAAGAAAATTGCTGATCTCTTGGATTTAAAGTATGAGCCTCTTAAAAAAGGAGTTGTCCAACTTGATGGTTCTTCAGTTAAGACTTTAGGAGTTGTAAAAAATGCAAGCTTAACTCTTCATGCGTGCCCAAATTTCTCAATTCCTCAGGACATTTATGTTATAGATATGCCACCCTATTTTTTCCTATGCCTTTCAAGAGATTCTACAACCAAATAGATGGTTATTTTTCATCAGATTGGTCCCACATGTATTTCAAAACAAGATATGGAACCAAGGTGAATATCAAATCAGAATTATTGGCTAATGATCACATAGAACCATATAATCCAAGTCTTATTAATGCAAGTTATGTGATCATAGATTCAAAAGAGATCAATGACTATCTAGCCTTTAATACACAAACTGAGGAATATCCTGACATTTTGTTAGATGAGTGGGCATCTAAAAATAACCAAGATAGTGACATGTTTGACACTAGTTTTGGAAATTACATGATTATAGAATCTGACACTGTTATGCCTAATTTGATGAAAGCTCAGGATTTTGATTTAGAATTGTCAAATCAGCTTTGGGACTTGTACTTTGATGGATATAGGAATAAGGATGGTGTTGGTGCAGGGGTTATGCTTGGTCACTAGAGGGTGATAGATTTTATGCTGCATACAAATTATCTTTTCCTTGTTCTAACAATGTGGCTAAATATGAAAGTTTGATCCAGGGTTTAGAGTGGGCAAGAAAGAGGAAAATCAAATGCTTGAGGGCATTTGGGGACATTGAATTGATAGTTAACCATGTGAGAGGGGTCAATGCTGTAAAGAATGATGTTTTAAAGTTATATAAATCCAGAGTATCTGATATTTTGGATGATTTTGATGCATTCAACTTGATTTTTGTACCTAGAAGGAAAAATCAACATGCTGATAGGTTAGCTGGTATTGGTGCACATATTTCTATTACTAAAAATAAAGGTCTTATCTCAGATCAGTCTCATATTAAGATTGTTGTTAGGCCATCTATTCCAGATAATGATATTAATTGGTAGGTATTTAGTACTGATGAACAAATTTTGAGTTTTATGGCTGAAACAAAGGACTTCTCAGTTCCTAAAGATAACAAGGTAAAACAACAAATGGATCATCAGATTATACAGTTGAAGACTAACAAGCTTCGTAAAGGATTAGTCATCCTGGAGTCTAAATTTAACTTTGATGATTAGTTTAAGAGGAACAAAACCAACATGTTGATCAAAGAGGATCACTATGAGGAGATTGAGATCTTTAGAGATAATCTTTTAAAGGTTAGTAAAATTAACTCTCCTCAAGAAAAAGAGCTACTTATTGCTTTATTCAGAGAATTTAATGATGTATTTGCATGGGATTATGCTGACTTGAAAGGATTTGATCCCTAGTTGACTCAATATACCATAGAGTTAGAGCTTAATTCCAGGCCAATCAGGCAAAGGCAAAGGCCAATTAACCCCAAATTAGAGCCCTTAATGCTTAAAGAGTTGAACAAACTATTGGATAGTGGGATAATTTTTCCTATCAAATATACATCCTGGGTTTCTAATTTAGTTCCTATGAGGAAAAAGAATGGAGAGATCAGAATTTGTGTAGATTTTAGAGACCTTAATGTGGCATCTCTAAAAGATAGACACCCTCTTCCTTCCATGGAACACATTTTATAGTATGTCTCAGGGTCTGAAAGGTTTTCCCTCTTAGATGGGTATTCTAGTTATAACTAGATTTTAGTGAAAGAATCAAATCAGTTTAAAATAACCTTTACAATAAAGTGGGGAATAATGGCTTATAGAAGAATTCCATTTGGTTTATCAAATGTAGGAGCCACATTCTAGAAAGCAATGGACATGGCTTTCAAAAATATGATGTACAAATTTGTCCTGGTATACTTAGATGATGTCACCATTTATAACAAAGTTACAAAGCAGCATATTGGTCATTTAAGACAAGTGCTTCAAATATGTAGAGAGTTTGGAATCTCTCTTAACCCAAAGAAATTAGTTTTTGTAGTTCATGAGGGTAAACTTTTAGGATACCAAGTGTCAAAAGAAGGTACAACTGTTAATCCTAAAAGAACCATGCAATTCTAGAATTGTCATTGCCAAAACATAAAAAAGGATTGCAGAGTTTCATTGAAAGGATAAATTTTGTAAGATGCTTCATTCCTGACATTGCCAATCTATTGAAGCCCTTGACTGCAATGCTGAAGAAACATGTGCCTTTCAGCTAGACTGATGAGGGAAAGATGAGCTTTGAATAGATCAAACAAGCCATGTCATCATCGCCTACTCTAATTAATCCTAATTTCTCTAAGGATTTCATTTTATATGCTTATGGTGGTTATGATACAATTTTAGCAATGTTGTGGCAAAAGAATCAAGACAATCAGGAGCAGCCAATTGTATTTTTCAGCAAAGGAATGGATGACAATGAGCAAAGGTACAATTTTGTTGAAAAGCATGTACTTGATGTTATTAAAGCTTTAAAGAAGTTTAAACATCTGGTTGCTAGAAGTAAGATTCATTTAATGGTTGCACATCCTAGCATTAAGGAATTCTTGTTAAATAAAGATGTAAATGAGAAAAGAGCAGGTTGGATCACAAAAGTTATGGAATATGATGTGCATATCGATGTAACCAAGCTAGTTAGACTCAAAGGTTTTTGTGCCCAAATGGTAGAAGAAGAAGAAGCTGAAGCCATTGAAGAGGCTACTTTATTCCAAGGTGGTTATGTACTTATTAATGATTCAACAGCTTAGTTGTCAGATATGACCAGATTTCTACAAACTAGACAATGTCCAATTGATCTTGACAAAGCTAAAAGGAGGTATTTCAAATTACAGTCTATTCCTTGTGTTCTGATTGATGGTATTCTTTATAGGAAAGATTATTCTGGAATGTTACTAAAATGCATTGAGTTTGCTGACCAAAGCAAGATTTTATCTGAATTTCAAGATGGATCATGTGGAGGACATTTTGGTCCTAAGACTACAGCTTGAAAAATACTAAGAAATGGTTATTACTAGCTTGATTTGTTTAAGGATGCCCATTCTTGGGCAAGAAAATGTCAAAAGTGTTCTCTATTTGCAGGAAAGTGAAGGCTAGCAATATTGCCATTAAAGCCAATTATTGTGGATCAGTCATTTAACAAGTGGGGAGTGGAATTTATAGGTCCAATTAATCCTAATCCCAGTGCAGGTCATAAGTGGATCTTAACTGCAACAAACTATTTTACAAGGTGGACTAAGGCCATTGCATTGAAGGAATCAATTGGATTTGTTGTTCTCAAATTTTATGATGATATTATAACCAGGTTTGGTGTTCCTCAATCAATCATTTCAGATAATGCTTTAGCTTTTGTTGGTTCAACAATAACAGAGTGGGCTATTAAGAATGGCATTTATCTGAATTCATCTTCTAACTATTACCCTCAGGGTAATGGACTTGCAGAGTCTACTAACAAAAACCTTATCAGGATTATTAAAAAGACTTTGCAGGAGAACAAGAGAGATTGGCACTCAAAATTAAAGGTAGCCTTGTGGCTGGATAGAATCACTCCAAAGAAGATTACTGGGAGTTTTCCCTATGTATTGGTTTATGGTAAGGAGGCAAGATTGCCAGTTTCAACTGAATTTCCAGCTTTGCAGCTAGCTGACCAAATGTTGATGTTTGAAGAGGAAGATCCTCTTAAGCTAAGGCATGCTGAATTATTACAGCTTGAAGAAGAAAGGAAAAGAGCCTTAAAAAATATGGAGTTGAGGTAGAATCAAACCAAGAGGTCTTTTGACAAGAAAGCTACACCCAGGGAATTCAAGGAGCGTGATTTAGTTCTAAAGTGGGATGTACTGAAGAGCAGGCCAAGGTAGCATGACAAATTTGACAAATATTGGGTAGGCCCATTTGTCATTTCAGAATGTAAAGAAAATAATGCCTTCTAGCTGTCTACAACAGATGGAGAAATCTTGCCGATTCTAGTTAATGGGATCCACCTCAAGCTTTTCTTTGAGGGTTAGTTTTTCAGTTTAGTTTCATTTCAATAAGTGTTGTCAAAGCACTAGGTCTTTAGGTTGCATGAGTCTTAGTTTAGGTGCATTTTCATTTCAATAAAGGTTGCATTCATGAGTTCTTGTTTTCTAATTCCATTTCCCAATGATAAGGTCTATAGTTCATGTCTAGCAGGTAGACATCCAGCAGAAGTCGCCAAAATTATAGCATGCAGAACAATAAACATAAATAGGAAAATATTGCATTTTTAGGAGTCTAATTAACATTACATTTCAGGTGATGTTGATTAACATTTCATTATTGCATTCAATACCAATTGTTTATATTGTACTCTAGTATTGATCACATTCAAAAAATTTAAATTTATAATTGATCATTACATTGTGCATTCAAACTGAATGTAGTATACAAATGTTCTTTCATATTTCATATGTCATGTCAATAAAGGGTACAATTTGCAGAATAGAAAGCATGATAGAAGTATGAGTAGAGTCCCATGCATTGCCTTTGTCATCTGTATGTTGATGGTTGGTTGTCTGTCAGGTCCTCAGGTCCTTAGGTTCATTGTCTAGGTCTGCATCTCCTAGGGGTCTTTAGGGTTATCCTGCATCATGAGAAAGAGAAGTGTGTTAGATCCAGTTGGATCTAAGCAATGCATGAAACATAAACATCATACACCAATCAATCTTTCAGAGCTGCATATCTATCTGGTATTTCAATGCAATAAGGAAATGTGCATCCACATAAAATGAAAGATAGTATTAAAGGGACATGTTTACATGAAACGTTTTACTATTTATGGTCATCATTATGCATGTTGTCTTTATATTTAAACTAGATATCTGAATAAAAGGGACGTAGTTCTTATGACTAAGAAACCTTTTTCAGAATCAGCAAGATCTTGTTAGATTAGTGAACACAATAACTTTGTTGGTATTGATTCATAAATGTCACCTTTTTGGAATTTTCATAAACTGATGTGTTTATCATGTTCACTAACCTAACAAGATTAGTGCGATGTTGTTTTTAAAGCTTGAAAGAGTAAAAATGAAATGCTTAATTGACTGGTTTTCATGTCACAGTCAGAAGGAAATGATGCAGTATCAAGTGTAATAAAAGATGCTACAACATGTGCTTTCAAAGACAGTGAAATCACAAGTACAAGATACAGAAATGACCATGTTGTAAATGCCAAAAGTCCTACTGGATAATGATTGGTAAAAAATAACATTAAATTGCATGTTCATATGATTATGCTGAATTCAAAATGCTACAAGGATTGATCATATACAATGATATTGCTGCTTAACAATAGAAAGAATGCTACATAATTGTGTTTCAAAGTATCATGAAGTCTTTATAGAGTATCTTGTTGGATGTCACAAGCCCATGCTCGAAATCCATCATGTTTACATTTTGGTGTTTGTGAATGTCACGAACCCATGCTCGAACTTCATAAGCAATTAAATAGAACATTCTACAATTTAACATTTCTTATTTAATGAAAAAGATCATAAACACTGTTCACTGTTTGCATTGCAAAGTAATGAAAAACCAGCCATTCATTGGTTATATCAGTACAAAGAAGTATGTATTTGCAAAGTACTGGTTGTATTCAAGCATTTTCAACCAGTGATAGAAAATTCATGGTCAACATTATGTATTTTAAATCAGATAGCAGCAAGTAAGAAAATGACAGCATGAAGACTTAATCATCTTTTCAGCATTCAAGTATTGTGCACTTATTATAGTCATTGTTTATAGCATTATCAAATATGGTGGTCACATCACATAAAGGAGGTTGAAGTTCAAAGCCACAGTGAACACCATTAAAATGCCCAAGTTGAAGATTTGAAGGTTACGATAATGTAAATAGTACATACAACTTAAGACAATAGTGATGACTATTAATGTCTATAAGAAATGAGTAGAACATCACGACTAGTGTAACATCATGCTATAAAACAACTAGTGTACACAACGCATAAATGAGAACAACAAAATTCATTTGCAAGAAATGGTCACTGTTCGAGTTAACAGTGTAGCAATAAAATCAAGCTAAGGTAGTGGAATGGTAGCTATAGTAAAGTATTGAAGCACAACTGAAATGCAAGGATGGGTTACTATGAATGAATGATGCAAGAATGACAATGATATTCTTTAAGCAAATGTGTCATGGAACATGGGCTAGAAATAATAATGACTGGTGGACATTTAAAAACCCCAAGTTGACTAAGCTCGAGCTAGGAGTAAAACTATGGTCTTTACAAGTAGACTCGTGAAAGAAAATAAATCATGTTTCAGTCATAGCTGGAAATGTAAAAAAACCGAGCTACTTTATTGTTGATAAAAAACTCAATAACACTCTATAGAATATTTCTTATATTCGAGCCAAGAAGGAACAACCAACTGGGGTTTTGAAATAGTGGAAATTTCAATAGTATGAACAAAATCCCTAAGATTAACGTAAAAAGAAGGAGAAATATACTTATCTTCTTGTTAGCTCAACATGGTTCGTGGAGGAGTTTGAGTTCATCAATGAAGCACCAATTCTAGCTTTTACAAGCTCGATCTAAAGCTGTGACTGAAACATGTCAAGTCAAGCTGAGCTCTTCATATCCAATTTCAGTCACCTCTTCAGCTCAAGCTAATACTTAACCTTTATTAATTAAACGTAGTCCCAACTCCAGATCTACGATTGAGCTCACAAGCTGGGTGGACAAGTTGATAGTAAAAAACCCATGAGCTGTTAGTCATAGCCCGTAAATAAGCAAGCTTCCAGTTCTCAAAGAGGAGAGCCCAAGTTCCAAAATAGTGAAGGCTGAGTTCTTCCAGCTATTATGGGCTCAAGTTAACTTACAGATCTAACAGCTCGAGCTTCAACTCTTGATAATCACAATGCCCAGTAAAAGCCTGAGTACAACTTCAACTCGAGCTCAAGGAAATCACATTGTAAAAAAATACTATTAGCATCACAGCCTGAGTCTTATGCAAGAAAAAGATCCCATTCACAGTCAAATCCCGACCCAAGAACGATTATACTACCAAATAATCTTCAACATATTACAGTCAGAAGCCCTCAAACTCGCAAGTTACCTTCATGTTGCCAGATTTCATCATGCAAATACACTTCCAGTCAAGTTTTGGCCGAGTTTCATCAATAGTTAGGGTTTTCCCTAATATTTTCTCAAAAACAAACACAGGAAGAATGTGAAAACCAAGAAGTGAAACAGTTTTGGGAAAATTGGAGTCCGCAGCCAAAGACATAATCTACAACAATTATCTATGACTATCTAGGAATATGAGCATTGTTTCTTCGAGTTCAAGCCTTATGCAGGATTTAGTGATAAGTCATCTCTAGTGGTACAAAATTTCATTAGGGGGCTTAATAGTCACTTCATTGGGTGAGTTAAGGTTTTCAAACCTAAGACCCTCAAAGAGGCAGTTATTAAGGCTACCTTGGTGGAAACAAATGTGACTTTAGGTCATGGTGGGAGTTCAAACTGGTGTTCCTACACCTTCAGGTTATAGAGGTAATCAGTCCCAAGGGGTTGGAACTTCAAGAAACCTCCTTCCTATTTTTGGAATCAGCAACAGAAGGGGAAAACCCTCCAACACAAAGTGGTGGTTCTCAATCTAATAACTTATGTAACTTTCTACACAATAGATGCAACCAACCCAACCAACCTGTACAAAGCACACATTTAGTTGCTAGCAGGGGAAACTTTCAATAGTCTAGTGCACCCTTTGTTGGGAGAGGTCTGTCATGCCCAAAAATAAACAACCAAAACACAACCAATTTTTTTTTTTAAAAAGATGAAATGATATGTCAAGAAGTGTCATTCGATGGGTTAAGTGAAAATTAACATCAACTATGCCGAAAGCAATCTAAGTGCAAGTTTATAACTAATGTTGTATTAGTCGGGTTCAAAGGCGGGATCCTAGGGCATACAGTTTCCAACAACAACTTATGCTCATGAAGCATTCGAGGTATCTAGGGCATCAGTCACTTATACAATTCCATACCGTTATACAATTACTTAAGAGGTGTATGCATACTTGGATCACGATTGTCGAAAAAAGGTAGAACTATCAATAAAGATCCAATAATGATGCTAATGTTGTTAATTAGAATCCCGTGCTATCTAGACTTTGAAAGTTATAATAACGACTAAAATATAACACCTTTTAGGGAGAGGGCTTCTTAGGTTTCCACAATACAATATTCCAAGGTGACAAATTAACAACTTATCTTAGTCACCCAATAAGTAATGACAATCTTAGTGGTAGCAAACATAATTCGAAAAATAGTGAGCTATACGTTCAGTTGATCTTTTCTTTGAACAAATCTATCTTATGAGGGTTTTGTCTAAATAATATTTGAGATTCTCTTAGCTAATTAACCTCTAGTTAAATTGACTATTTAATCCAAGGCCAACTAGGTACCATAGATGCCCAGTGCTAATCGTTGAATAAATTGAATTATAGTATTAATTTGGACATTATGAATATCTTATAATAAAGTATTAAGTAGTACTAATTATATTGGTTACCATTTAATACATTCACTAGTACATAAAAGAATTTAATTAAAATCCTGATCAATGATTATCTTATAATCACAAAATAATAATCACTATTAATTTGCTAAATAATAATTATGTTAATTAACCCAAAGAGTAATTCCATCACTAAAGGTTATCCTATAAAATAAATACCAATAAAAGATCTTCTAACAAATTTTTAATATTACTAGACTATTAACTAACAATATAATCTAATAATATTAGGCTTGGGAACATGACCCATAAGTTCCTTTATATAATATTTGAAATAGCATCAAATCAATATGTGACTATTTCTAACCTTTCTTATTGCTAATCAAGGATAATAAATTTACTAGGAATTAATAATGTGAAGTAAAAAGACTAAACAAATACAAATTAAATACTAATTACAACTCAAAGATAACTCATCCTATACTAACACCTACAACCTATGACTCCTACACCTACCACACAACAAGTCTAACCTATTCATCTATTCCCTACTCTATCTCCCTTTTTCCTTTTCCCCCTAAATCCACGTGCCAAGTGGGTGGGGAAAACAATAAAATCAAAATGCAAAGTCCTAAGGAGGTGCAAATTTAGAGAATGGAGGATTTTCTGTTTGAAAGTGGCAAGGTTTAAAGGGCCCACTACATTATCTTCCCTTTTCCCTAAGCCTAGGAAAACGCATGGGAAGACATGACTTTATTTTATTAGCAAAAAGGTAAGAAGAATATACCATGAAGTACGTAGGAAAGGTTAGAGATATTGTCAAATTTTGGGGAAGAGCATTATATGCCACATAATAATATCCTTCCCCATTTACAAGCAAACTTCTATAACCAATAAACAATGCAGGTTTTAAACAGAGGGAAGTACGTATGGAGAAGTACATTCATCAAAACAAGTGTTAATTTCTAGCAAGGTAATGTGAGGTATGTGTAGGTTTACTTTATGTTTTAAAAAAAAAAAAAAAACTTGAAAGAAGCAATATAGGCAAGGGCATATTCTAGGCGTGGGTCCCATAAAATTTGCATTGGATGGAGTAAGCTTTTGAGACTTAGTTTAGAGACTTAATATTAATTAGTATCTAAAAGTTAGGTGACTAGTTTGTTAATTCCACTTACGCAGGAATATTCTCTGTGGTATGGGAATATTGTCATTCCCATACAAATTCTAGAGAGTTATTTGCTCTAAAATTCTGAAAATGTCTTTGCAAAACTATTGTTTCTACCACCTTCCTTTATTTGCTTATTATTTCTACATGATTTATTTTTTACTTGTTTGGTATAAGTACATAGAATGTGATAAAGATGATATATCAATTTATCAAATTGAAACATATAGTCTTCTATTGAAATGAATTTAATGTTAAGAATTGATCAGAATACTCAACTAAATTTATTGCTTCTAAAACAATATGCAATATAAGCTATCAAATTAACTTGTAAGAATAGAGAGAAGTAGAGATTTATTCTTTGTTTGAAAATCAATTAATATTTACATACAATGATCTCCATACAATAACTATAATGTATTGTTAACTCCTTTTATTTGAAATGGCCAAAACACATTACAATATAGCTTTCTCTATTTTTGAAGTATAATAGAATTCCTCCTACCATTCATTATACACATTTCAACTTCTAATAGAAATAAGATTTTCATTTCAAGAATAACATAACTTTTGCAAATACATTTGCACACTCAAATTTACAATGAATGATAGTTTCAAATAACATGATTTTCTCTCTTCCCTTACAATATACAATTTCATGGTGCTCTAATAAAAAGAATGAAAACACTATCCAAATCCACAAGTATGCTCCTACTACAAGGAGTGGTTTCTTCATACAAACTCATCCAAGAAATGAACTCCATCAAGCTTCTTCTACATGAATCAAGACTTCAATACCTACAATAAAAATAGGGAAGAAACCATGGGATGCTCACCTCTCATCCTAGGCCTCTCATGAGGCCACCCCCGAGCTTGGGGAAATCACATCAAATGGGATACATTCTCAAACATAAACACTCACAAGAAAACATACAATTGCAAAACCCAAATTCCCTCAAGGGTGAAACTAAGGAATTCCAAGAATTTCTTTTATGGGGTGTGGGTGGACAACCCATGGAGACAACCATTGCATGAAAACAAGGCCACACATGGACCCAATAAACACAATATCATAACAAAGCCACACATGGACCCAAAATATACACAATTTCATAACAAGGCTCACATGGCCAATCTTCCCTCCTTATACCCCCAATGCCTCATGGGCTAAATGCAAGGTTACTTGGGGAAAATCACTCAACCCAAGTTTCATCCTTCCCCACACATGGAGGAGACTCTACACATGGAGTTGCTTCCATTCCCACACCCCCTCTTGGTTGCTCTTCCCTCCCATGGGTGAGTGAGCCAAGAGAATACAACCCAAATCAATTACAAAAGAAAACACAAGATGCTTACTCTCACCATGACCAACCATGAGGAGCTAAAACACAACATAGATTCAAGAGATATGCTTCCTCCATGACCAACCATGGGGAGCCAAAGAAGAACATAAACACATAAATTCTCTACAACAAGAGTGAGAGCATATCCAACCTCAAGTCCAAATGCAAAATGAAAGAGAGTTGAGCCTTTTTCCCAAATCCAAGATTTCTTCCTCCTCTAACTTTGGTGATCTCTAAGGATAGAGAATGGGTGAACAACAACAATGTTCTCCAAAATTCTACTAAAAGGACCTCTAAACCAACTCCCAAAATCCTAGGGGAAAGCAAGCCCTCCCATTGGTTTACAAAACCCCAAACCTTACACACCCCTCTCCTCATAAAGGTGGTCCTTGGAGGTGGGTGACCTAGGACTTCTCCCATAAGAAAGATGGTCATGAAAGTACTTTTTGAGCCATGTGACAAGATGCAATTTTCGCTCAAGATTAAATATGTACTTTTGGAGGGGTCAAAAAGTCAATCTTGGGCTTCTCCCATGTTGAAAATACCCCTAACCCATAGGTACATGGAATGGGTTAGCTAAAAATGCATAAAACCACTCCCTAAGGCCACTTTTAACCCTCTAAAACTTATGATTAAGAGTATGCACGAAAATAGAAGATGGAGACTACATTATGGGGTCCTATGACAAGTGGGTGTGCTTAGGATTTCCCCCAAAAGGCTTCTAGAATGTACTCTCACTCAACCACATGGCATACCTTGATAACATTAAACACTAGTGTCAAGTGACACTTCACCAAATAACATTACACACAAGGTATGTCTAATTTGTCACAACACATAACATTCCTACACACATACATTCAAATTACTGTTACGAATAAAATACTTTACAACTAGGCCTCGGGTCTCTTCATAGACGGGGCCTTGGCTTAACTGATTGCGCATACATTCAATGTGATTTTCCCAAATATATTTCCATGGTCCTTCCACCTGCAACACCTCAATGCAACATTAGTAATTCAAGGAAGAAAACCAATATGAATAAGCATATAAGATATAACATCTTTAGTTTAATCAAAATTCAATTGCATATAGTCATGTAAGGTACATTTATCAAATCAGCTCAATTTCAACTGCATAAGATCATATAGGGTACATTAATCAAATCAATACACTTTCAATTATATAATTCAATTTCATAATTTAATTTGCATCTCTAATGCATACTAATCTTGTAATTCAATTGAAATCAAGATCATCAATAATCTAATTTCATCATAAGGTAATCATCAATTACTCATAACATCAATGCAGCGAAGATGTCTAACATGATATTCATTTGAAACATAGAATTCAATTGCATTCTTACAATCACTTTCTCATAATTCATAATCCAATGCATACGTCTAATCACTTTCATATAGTGCATAATTCAAATGCATATAATTTTATACACACAACTTATAATTTCTATTGCGTAATCAAAGTCACATAAAGTACAATGCCCTCATATAGATCTTAATCCAAATGCAGGCTTGCAAACATATAGAATACTTTCATTATTTCAATTCAATTCAATCTACATAATTCGATTGCATAACTCCATAGTACTCCTAATCCCAAAGATTTTCAATTTTCCTTAGTATAATATTTGAGATAAATCAATGGTTCAACATCAGTATGGGCTAACCCTAACAGTCGGGTCCTATAAAATTCTTATCACAAGTATGATTAAATTTCCTAATCTAGGAAAACAAAATGCAGAATAATCCTATTAGTCTAAGATCTAATAAATCCTTGTTCAGGGTTCTAATAATATCTCCAAAACATCACTATGGTATAACCATATAATACATCATCAAAACATTACTCATCCTCCTCGTAAGAGTTACTAGAATCATCACATCAACTATTAATTTAATCTAAGATAAACTTATGACTTAACACATTACTAAATTGGCATTTACATCTCGACTTCTTGAATCTAATCCTTTCGACAAAAGTACTCAATGGAACCTTAATAGTCTAGCTAGATCTATGATCCACAGGGTAACATACTGCATCCAAGATTCACTTACATAATTAATAACCCAGAGATATCACCTCTGTCATTGTGACACTTAGTTGATAGGTACTGATATGATGGTATAATATATAGGTCTATCCTGAGGTACAGTTTCGTTAGGGTTTTACCAATCATCCAAATACTACAAAACCCCTTAATCCTCCGACATCGAAGTGTCGAGGAAAAGGTGGAAACGGGGTGGGCCTTACAAGGTCAAGGTAGAGGTGGTGGTTGTTTCTCATGTGGATATTATGGTCACATTACAGTGAATTGTCCTCAGTGTGCATCATAGTTTTTAGGACAGAGGCTTGTAGCTTGTCAGCCTATAGTAGGAGATGTTGCCAGATCTCATAGAGTATTTGCAGTAGTGGATCATTGCCAGGAAGAGCACCAGGGCACTATGGTATAAGCTTCAGGTGCTACTAGAGGTATTTCTCTTTCTATATTTTTTAATTTAGGAGCTATAGATTCTTTTATATCTCCTTTTGTAGTAAAGAAATGTGAGCTAGTGGAAGCAAAGAAAGACATTGGTTGGCAAGTAGAGTTAGCTTCATAGGAAAGGGTATCAACATACTCTCTAGTGCATAAATGTGAGTTTAACTTGGGTAAATTCATTACCTCAGTTGATCTTTGTGTGATTCCTTTGGGATCATATGATATTTTCCTTGGGATGGATTGGATAGGTTGTCATAGAGCCAAAATTAATTGTAGACAAAAGATTATCAAATGCAAGGATGATGTTGGCAAGGATTTTGAGATTGTGGAATTTTAGCATCCTATATCTCTTTGTATTTTCCTCTATGCAACTCAATTGAAGAATGAAAAAGGGTTGTTAGGTATTTTTTGCAACTATGAATTAGCTGGATGAAGTTGAAACTAAGGAGAAGCTTCTTGATCATCCTACTCTTCAAGAATTCACCGATGTCATTCCTAGTGATATTTTGGGTATGCCACCAAAGTGTGACATATATTTTTGCATTGATCTTGTTCCAGGAGCACAACCTATATCTACAGCTCCTTACTAGATGACCACATAGGAGTTGAGTGAGCTTAAGCTCTAGTTAGAGGATCTTTTGGTAAAGGGTAGTATTTAGCCAAGTGTTTCTCCACGGGGAGCACGTGTACTCTTTGTTAAAAAGAAAGATGGATCTTTACGCTTGTGCATCAACTATAGACAATTGAACAAGGTAACGATCAAGAATATATATCCTTTTCGAATGATTAATGATCTCTTTGATCAGATTAAAGGGGCCAAGGTATTTTCAAAGATTAATCTCAAATTTGGATACCATCAATTACGTATCCAAGATGCAGATATTCACAAGATTGCATTTTGCACTCGCTATGGATATTATGAGTTCATAGTAGTCCCTTTTGGTTTGACAAATACTCCATATTTTTTCATGTTCCTGATGAATGGAGTATTTTGTTCTTACCTTAACCATTTTTTTCTCATCTTCTTGGATGAAATATTGATATATTCTAAATCCATAGAAGAGAATAAGGAACATCTAAAACTAGTTTTGTAGTGTCTTCGTGACAATCAATTGTATGTCAATGTGACAAAGTGTGATTTCTTTCAATCTAAGGTACAATACTTGGGACATGTGATCACAGGTGAGGGTATTTTACTAGATTCTTCAAATATTTAGGCTATAATTGATTAGCCAACCCCCACCAATGTGTCTAAGGTTCTTAGCTTCATGGGCTTAGCAAGATATTACCGCAAGTTTGTTCTGGACTTCTCTAGAGTTGCATATCATATTACTTCTCTTCAAAGGAAAGGGAAGAAGTATGTTTGGATAAAGAAGTGTGAAAAGGCTTTTCAGAACCTCAAGGAGCATTTGACTAGTGCACATATTCTAGAAATACCCGACCCATTAGGTGATTTCGTGGTGTGATGATGCTTCTTTGGAATGTCTGGGATCAGTCCTTATGTAGGAAGGATGTGTGTTTTCTTATGAATCTTGCAAAATCAAGGATCACAAATTGAACTATCCTAAAGATGATCTTGAGTTAGCAGTAGTAGTTCATGCAATAGTCTGATGGAGACATTTTCTATTGGGACATTGATTTGAATTTCATAGTGATCACTGTAGTTTGAAGTATATCTTTACCCAACCTAATCTGAATGTTAGGCAGAGGTGATGGATGGAGTTTCTTTGTGGGTATGACTTTGAGGTCAAGTACATAGAGGGTAAGGAGAATGTGGTAGTTGACTCTTTGAGTCTTAAGAGACATGAGATTTTTGCATTAACTCTTGGTGTAGATTTGAAAAGTCGTATACTCTAGGCACTTCCTACAAATACTTGGTACAAGGAAGTGAGTGCTGAGATTGAGTTAGGGAGACCTTTGGAAGGAAGGTTTTCAAGTTATGTTTTGGAGTTAGATAGTCCTTTTCGTTACATGAGCTAGATATATACATGTACCACCATCAGATGATCTTAGTACCTTTATTTTATCTGAGGCTCATCATGCACCTTACTCGACACATCCAAGTGTTAAGAAGATATATGCGAACCTGCAATAGCTATATTATTGGTTCGGTATGAGGCGTGACATTGCTGATTTTGTGGTAATATGTCTAGAATGTCAAAGGGTTAAGGAAAACCATTGGCATCCAATAGGGATTTTACAACCTAATCTTGTTCCATCATGGAAATGGGATATCATCTCGATGGATTTCATCATGGGTTTTCCTATGACTCCTCATAGACATGATACCATCATGGTCACTGTTGACTGGTTGACCAAAGTGGCACACTTTTCTCCTATGAGAGCATCCTATATAGAAGATTCAGTAACTAGAGTCTTTATGTAGGATATTGTGAGACTACATGTTATTCCTCATAGGATTATATCAGATAGGGATCTAATATTCACTTCTACATTTTGGACTTCTTTGCAGCATGATCTTGTAGCACAACTGAATTTTAGTTTGACATATCACCTTGAGACTGGTCGATAGACAAAGCGAGTTAATAAGGTGTTAGAGGATATGTTGAGGATGTATGTCATGGATAGACAGACTCATTAGGAGGACTATTTGTATTTGGTCAAGTTTACCTACAACGATGGTTATCATAGCTTGATTGGCATATCACTATTTTAGGCATTGTATGGTCATCCTTTTCATACACCTTTGAGTTAGGATAGGCTAGAGGATTGTATTTTGTTAGGTCCTGAGATTCTTTGAGATATGGAGTAGTAGGTGGAGCGCATTCATGAGCATGTGACCATAGCTCAGGATAGGAAGAAGAAGTATGCAAATACTCATAGGGTGGATAGGAAGTTTGTAGTTGGTATTAAGGTGTTTCTGATAGTGAGCCCATGGAAGAGTCTGATCCATTATGGAAAGGGTTCAAAGTTGACAACTCATTTTGTTGGCTCATTTGATATTATTGAGAGGATATGACCATTTGATTACTGTCTTTCTTTGCCACCCAGCTTATCTCGCATTCTTGATGTTTTCCATGTTTCAGTACTTAGACAATATATTCCATATGTTACACATATTCTTGACTAGAATTCTTTACAGGTAGAGGATGGGAAATTGGATTTGGAGCCAATTCAGATACTTCAACAAGGAGATTTGACCCTAAAGGATCGCACCATTGAGCACATAAGAATCCAATGGGACCCTTCTGATGAGTCATCAACAACTTGAGAAGACACAACAAGATTATAATATTTATATCACTATTTGTTTGTAGGATTCCAGGAGTAAGCTTAATATAAGGGGAGGTTGATGTAGTGCCCACCCATAGTTTTATTTTTTAGTTTTATATTGCCAAACTCTTTTAGGCCACTTTTATGTGTTCATTGATTATTTTAGCTCTATTATGAGGTTTTGGATGTATGACATTTCATGGTGATTTGATATTGGATAGTTATGAGATATCATATGTTTGTAGTTAAATGATGTTAGTTACTTCAGTGATGATTATTTATATGTTTAAAATGTTGTTTATATTCATGAATTTACTTACCCCATACTTGAATATGTATGGCTATCTTGTATGTTTTACCTTTCTGTTTGACATGTTTGATGTGGTTGTGAGATAGAGTTGTAGTTACCTGCTTGTGGGATCCACACGATGTCTCGATCCTTGCCATTTATTGTTATATATATGGATGTACATGCTTGTATTTTATGTAGGTTTGTAGGTACCAGACATCGACTTCCCTCAATTGTCAGGATGAGTGTGCCCTATCACAATGTCTCAATGGTAAGAGGGGAGATAACGTTTAGGCTCGAATCCCAACCTAAGCCATTTTATTGTCCTGAAATAGTGGACAAGTTTTTTATTATTACCTTTCCGAATTCATCTAGGTGACGTGAATTCATAAGCCTTTCCCTTAAGTATGATTATCATTTTACTAGGTTTAGTTGGTTTTTTTTTCTGATCTTTGGCTGGTTGGTATGATTGTTGTGAAATGGTTAAATGATTTACTGAGATTAACTATGTGGTTTAAATAATTAAATCTTATTAAATATAGAAAATTAAAAGTGAGTGTATTTAATTAATGGAAATTAATTAAATACATTTATTAATTAAAAGGCTTAATTAAACATCATAATTGTGAAATTCAAAGATTTAATTAATTATTAAATTCAAAATTTTAATTAAAGATAAATAAATAAATAAATAATAAATTATTAATTGTGTTAATGCTAAAATGATTAAAACAATATTTCTTTTAGTTATAATTGACATGCAATTAGTTGCACAATCAATTAAATAATTTAAAAGAATAAAGTATTTTCAAAGTTGAAGTGAATAGATATAATCGAGAAATACTAAAATTGCATTAAAATATTAATTAGAAAATTGAAATTCATGCAAAAGAGAGATTGATGTTAACAAAGTTTGTGGAGTGGAGTTGAGTTCCAGGTTTGCATGATTGAGTTCGAGCTCCAAATTCTTTTCCTTTATTAGGAGGATTTGGTCATTGTATTGTACACAAATTTGTAGGTTTTGGCTCTAAGGATTGAATTGGAGGATTTTGTGAAAGCTTTGGAATTTTTTGGAAATTTTGATTATTCTTTGTGTTTTCTATCAATTGGTGGTTTGAGGTAGGGTTTGAAACCCTTTTAGATTAAATTCTTTGTTTAAGAAAGTTTATTTTCTTCATCCTGTAAGATTTGTTTTGTTGTTAGTTGTTTTGGAATTATTCTATTATATCAATTTCTATTTTGAAAGCTTTTGTTTTGAACAAATCCAGTATTATGAATAACTAGTAATTTAAGGTTAAAAGATATTGTAGAAAGATCTTGTTTTCAATCAACTAGGGTTTGTCTAAATTTGTTGTTGAAAACCCTAAGGTTTTGATCAAATTAATTTATCTTTGTAATTTTTGCATATGGCTTATTCACCTTGTAGATCTAGAAAATTTTCAATTAGTATTTGGAATCTTGTTTTATCCTATAAACACACACACACACACACACACACACACACATTTGTGGTTAATTCTTTTAGAAAATTAAAATAAAAGATAGATAGGGGTTTGTTGTTTTGGATTAGAGAAAATATGTTATTTTCTTTTAAAATAAAATAAAATAAAAATTATAATGGGTGGGGACATCACCCCCCACCCACGACAAAGTACCTACTATGACAAGCACTACTATCGATAGTAGGGTACCTACCACGGTAGGGTACCTACTGATGACTGGTATTGTTGCCGCAAGAAGCATGGGGGGGGGGGGGGGGTAGGCCAAGTTTATAAAAAAAAAAATAATAATAATAATTTTTACTTTATTAATTTGTTAATAATTATTATTAATGAATATTAATATTGATTAAATTAATATTAATATTTATTAATTAATATTATTAATTATGTTTTTTAGTGTAAGATTATTTAATAATCTTTATTAATATTATTGTAATTATATGGACTAAGTAATTATTAGTTGATGTCAATTTATTTAATTCTTTATATAAATTGATTTTCATGCATAGAGAAGGATATAATTTAGGAATATAATTATAGTTATGTTAGTGATTATTTTTATAAATGAATTTATGTAATGGTACTTTACAAATTAGTTTATTATTATTAAATTCTAATGAATGTTTTTTCTTTTGTGTTTGTGGGTTATGAGGGAATCTTTTACGTTGTCCTTTTTAGGATTGTTAACTAGAGGCAGGGTTAGGGAATTGTATTATGTTTGTTTGTCTTGCATACTTGTATGACATTCAATTTTTGTTATAACCCAACCCTATGAAAGCTCTTGATTTTGTTATGATGTATATATGATGGGAGCTGGTTATGTGTGTTCCTATGACATTAATGGAACCAAATCTTTACTTTATGATTCACAATGATTTATGAGATGTTTTGAGACTTATGAGCCTAGGGTAGGTTATCTAGGTGTTAAAAGGGAAGTGGCTTCCTTTGGAGGTGCCAAAGCCCAGAAGTGGCTACTTGGGTATCCTTAGTAAGTTACTTAATAAGTGATAATATAATACATTAAATGAGATTTTAAAATGAATTAATAAGATAATGGATTCCTCGCCGATGCCTTGAGTGCTAGTATAGGATAAGGATGGGAGTGGGAGAAGATGCTTGCTTGTCTAGTAGTGACAGTGAGTTTTGGCATGATCGGCCATCCTTGTCTACATTAGAGGATTTTGGATTTTGCATATGTTCACACTTGGAAGTTGGAGTCTAGTGAGATCATTCCAAGGGGTTGACATATGTGATGACACTTCCCTGATTCCATCTTAGGTTTCCTACATGTGTTGGCTGCCTCTGGATTAGTATGCGTACTTATGTGTTTTGAGTTGTACCTTTGAGATAGGAAGCTTTTAGGATCCCTTGCTTAGTACTACCTGATGATTGATTTTTGGTATTATTATCTAATTGGGGTTTGATGTTATCTCCTCAACACGATGGAAGTGGAACCATAGGTTTCCATGAGGTTGGGAGGTAGTGATTCTCCACCATTTGAGACTCTAACATTCCTGTACCAATTTCAGATGATCCTTGTTGCAGTTCCTTCTTATTCTTTCAACCTTGGAGATTTATTCATATTCTTCCTTTCTATTGTATTTATACTTTGTACTTAGATTGTATTTACATACCTTACGACTTGTGTAGTGGATGTGTGTTATCATGTATACCTTATGGTTCATATTTATTTGTTTATTCTTTTATGAGATGATGTACTTTAGTTTCATTATGTAGAAGATTTATATGACTATTATACTTAATAGATTAAATTACAGTTACGTGTTTCTACGTCAACGAACCCTTGAGATTTGTAAGCTATAAATGGGATTGTGTATATGATTATGTATTAACTTTATATTATGGTTCCGCTTTGTTATTAATTATTGTTTATAAACTCTAAAAAAAATTATTCTGTAAACTTAGTATCATGTTTTAGGTTGATTTCTCTTGGGTTCCCTGGCATGACATTATGGTAAGTGTGTGTGTGTAAAGGACATAGTATTAATCATTTTTATTATGGTCCCCAAATATGGTACATAATCTTCTATACAAGACTAACTATGAGATCTATAAATATTGTATCATTAGAAAGCACAGGTTAACCAATGAGACCTATTGATGAATTACCATTGAGAATTTTGATATGTGATCATGCCCTCATTGTTATATTATTCAATAAAATCAAATGGTAGATTTATGAAAATATAATTAGAATATTGAAACACGTCTAACCACATTTGTTAAGGTTTATCTAGTTGAATTCATTGGCAATGTGACATCACATGTATGGTCATAACATATGAAAAACAAAATTGAATGTAAGTATTAATTTTGATCATCGCTAAAACCATTAATCATTATATCTCTATTGATATGTGAACAACCCTATAATAGGTAATAGTAATCATGCCAAAGCTTCTCCCAAGAATAGTGTATTCAAACTAAGTATTATTTTCCCTATCATGAAGTTCATTTAAATTGTCAACCCATGGATGTATACTTGAAATGGGACAACATGATTTATGCACTAAGTCTCTTATAAATTCATTTTACTTAACCTGCAGGAAGGAAAATACATGAAAGGAACTACACTATTGCTACAGGAAAGTAAAACACACACAACTACTTAAATGAAAATTATGCTGACAACCATAAGTTCAACTTTAACCTATTATACCAACCCAAAGCATTTACTATGACTATCTTTGCAAGTGTTGTAGGAACACACACAAGTTATAATTCTATAGGAGAAAACAATGAATTCTACTTGAAATAATGAAAATGCTTAAAATACTTATGTTAGATAACTAAGAGGGGGGGGGGGGAAATTAGTTAATTCTAGTTATCCTATAGTCCCAAATCTCCCAGATGTATAAATTCAATCTTTTCAAACAAATTGTCAACTCGGTAAGCTATTATCAATATCTTTCTCTTCATCTACCAAATGACAATCAATCCAATACTGTATTTATCGATCTTACTAGTTATGAATGTGTAAAGTAAAATAAAAATTCAATCACATCAAATACATATAACAAAAAGATTTTAACATGGAAACCTTGTTAAGGGAAAAACCACTTGGGATTGGTAACCCAAAATAATTCACTCTTTTGAAGTGAGCTCAGTTAAAAGCCAACCCTATCAAAGGTTACAAAACACACTGTAAGGTATGACCTAGTTAGATGATTTATCACTAACAGTTCTCCCTTGACCATCATTCACTATGGGGTTAACAAGAAAATAATCAACATTCATTGAATGTTATATTGAAATACAAAAGACTGTTAAGTCCACTCGGTTAAGAGATTTTACTGTAACAATGGTTAAACTGATACAATAATGATCTGATTCAAATACAACTATGATTTTCAAATTTTTAGATCTATGCTAAGCTCAAAATACCTCTCCTGATCAATAATCAATTCAATCCTTCACATCCTCCAACTTATTCCACTTAGTGAATAATTCTCTAATGATCGGTAATGTCTACAGTTCATCTCGGTTCTATCTTCAACCAGTTTGATCAATAGTGCATCAAAATAGTCATATCACACAAATTCTCCTATAGTAGCAATAATCCCAGACTTAATAATGAATCTCATGTATCGTTAAATAGACATCATAAACTATTTTCTTTCCATCCATTAGATTTTGCCTCTTAATCTCCATCATTCATTTTGCCACTTCAAGATTCCTCAGTAGTTGTGTTCATAACACATTTAATTCTTCTCCATCTGATCAATCTTGAATTTTTTCAGTCGTTAGATCATCATAACAAACTTTATCTTCTACCTTGGAATCATAAGCAATTGTCCAGCTCATTAATTCACTCAGCTGTTATAAACTTTATTTATTTCTTTCACTCGGTCAATACCAAAACGTCTCGGTGATAACTAGCTTAGTTAATACTATACTCGGTATACACTACACTAGCTTAGTGTATACATAAATCTTCAATTATCGACCACATAAACTTGTTTAATTCTGATCTCTAATTTATAACAAAATCATGTAATACATTCAAGTCAACAACATGATGCCATAGACTCATCAATAAGTTATCATTTTTTCACTTCAAGCTTCCTCGATAGTTGTGTTCATAGCACATTTCATTCTTCTCCATCTGATCAATATTGAATTTTTTCAGCCGTTAGATCATCATAACAAACTTTATCTTCTACCTTGGAATCATAAGCAATTGTCCAGCTCATCAATTCACTCGACTATTATAAAACTTATTTGTTTCTTTCACTCGGTCAATACTAGAATGTGTCAGTGATAACTAGCCCAGTTAATACTATACTCGGTATACACTACATTAGCTTAGTGTATACAGAAATCTTCAATTACCGACCACATAAACTTGTTCAACTTTGATCTCCAATTTATAAAAAAATCATGTAATACAATCAAGTCAACAACATTATTCCATAAACTCATCAATAAGTTACCCAATGTATACCATAGCCATATCTTTCATATTCATCTGATCTTCATGTAGATATCTCATTCTTTTACCAAATTCTTCTTCAGGTGTTTGTAACCATCACGATAAGTACAGTCAAGACTAGTTGACATCAATGACAATACATTGAATGATTTAATTTCCTTACATATCACTTTAGTAGCTTGG
The DNA here is from genome assembly GCA_027943335.1 of Chamaecyparis obtusa. Lineage (NCBI taxonomy): Eukaryota > Viridiplantae > Streptophyta > Pinopsida > Cupressales > Cupressaceae > Chamaecyparis > Chamaecyparis obtusa. The sequence continues at coordinate 2,352,721 of BSBK01001331.1, read as the reverse complement.
TGACCTTTAATCACTGTCTTTTACTTGTCCACTTTATTCCATCAATATATTCAATCAGTTTAAGGTTATCAATCTCTCCCTTTGGTATTGATGGCAACACAATATGAAATATGTCATAGAATACCAAACATCAATTCTACAACTCTATAAGCAAATGTTGTAGCTTGGTAAGCTCTCCCTAGCTTGTTTATTTAATATGTTTAATCACTACATAGCATTCCATACAGATTCTCCCTGCATATTTGATCTTCTTCTCCATGTGATTCTTCTCTCTCTTTTTCTTTTCTCCATTTGGATAAATATTTCATTGATATCTTCTCTCCCTTTGACAACAATGCCAAAAAGAATAAACAACTCTTTAGTAGCCAAAATATGATCTCTAGTGTTCTGTTCAGATCAAGTACCTTCATGTACCGATATGAAGTGTTCTTTGTTCTAGATTTCACAACCTTAGGAAACCTAAAGTGTGAATATTATGCATCAACATCATTTGATATTATGATAAAATATAGGTTGATGCAACCTCCTGATCACCTTAGTGACTGATAGATAGGCGATGGACCCCTAGTCTATGTTGGAAACTACAATTGAAGCAATTGTTGTATTGTCATTGACATCAAACCTTAACTGGTAAGGTAGTTGCTATCTAAGAAAGTACTATATCTATTGATTGATAAAAAGCATTAGGGCAAGGGGGATAACAATAGAACCTAGGGAAAGGTTGAGTTATTTGATACTTCAATGAGTGCTTGATTGTTTGGCACAATGATAAGATAATGTATTTTTTATCTAAGTAAGAAGAAAGACTAAAGAAGTAGGCCTAACCGAGCAAAAGTGAAGAAATCTAGTTTAAGCCAAGTGATGTTAGTGTCGACCAAGCGCCAGTATATACTGAGTAACTTTAGTGTTGAGCCGAACATCAGTTTATGTCGAGTGTCAGGAAATTATTGAGAAAGACAGTGTTAGCTGAGGAAGACAATTTGTAGAGATGACTGAGTTACGCAGTGATGATCGAGGAGATGAACACAATATTGATCGAGCGTCAGTAATTTACATTTGGAGGAAGAATTCAGATTTCCAGCTGACACAGTTGAATTCTTGGGTTATGTAAATCATGTTGACTTTAGTAATTAATTGTATGGAGAATTTAATGCATGGTAAATCATTTTATTATGGATTCAATAAGGAGATTGAATATGTTTCTAGAAGTAATGATGAAGAACCTAAATGATGGAAGGATTCGATGAATTTGACCTAAACCTAAGATCTACAGAGGAGATTAAATGACAAAAGATGGATCTACCTATTGAAGAGGTATAAAGGAAAACCTAAGTGTGAGATTACAGAGTATGCCAGAGTATGCTTGAGTTTTTGATGTTATTGACTGATAAGTCTAAGCAGGAGGCTGAAGGTGAAGGAGTTGATCAAAGTTGTGATTGCTTGAAGAATATTATAAGCAGATCACAGATGGAGATGGAAATGGAACTCAGTTAGTAAATCAATGCATATATGTGTGAAGTAGATCTATTATTTGTAAAGTGAGTTGTATGTTTTTTAGATAAAAAACTACTGCTAATTTCTAACCATTGTATCAGTCTAAATCCTTTAATCAAGGTTGACATAACAGTCATTGTTTAAATCCTTTAATCAAGGTGACATTCTAATGAGATGTTCTTAAGCCCTCTAACAAAGCCACTCCTAAAAGGGTGATTGAAATCCTTTAACAAGGTCACACCTAGCAGTGTGTTTGTAAACCTTTAAAAAGGTTGGCTTTTAACATAGCTCACTTCAGAAGAGTGAAAATATTAGTAACATTTACAAAGTGGTTTTTCCCAAGTTGGGTTTCCACTATAAATCCTGGTGTTATACTTGTGTGAATGTTTTGATGGGTATGTTTGTATATTCTACAAGTTAAATATTTTGGATAGTGGACTCCATATTTTATGTTTATGGTATATATATATTCTTTAGAGACTGAGTTGTGTTGGTGATTAAATCTGAGATTGTAGAAGTGTTAAAAGTTCAATTGGCACATCTAGACTTGAGAACAACTGATTCACCCCCCTCTCTATTATTCTAAATTATATTAACAATTGGTATCAGAGCTGTTGGTGCTTATAGTGAATAGGTTTAAAGGTACTTGAAGAAAATGATCAAGATGTATAAAAAGGAGGTACCAAAGTTGAACAAGGAGAACTTCCCTGCATGGAAGAGTCTGATGAACCTACATCTAGTTGGTATTGGAGATTTGGTGAAATACTATGTTAAACATGACTATGTTATACCTGCTTCACCTTTGATTGCCAAGGAGATGAAAGTAAAACAAGAGCATAATCAAGCAATGGTGGAGATTGCATCTGCCCTAAGCTATCTAAAATTTGAAGACATCAAGGATTACACTACTGCAAAGAAAATGTGGGATATTCTTGCAACTATCTATTGTGGTGATACAAATGTACTGAGAGCAAAAGCTGAAATATTGAGAGGTAAGTTTGATGAGATGAAAATGCAAGTAGGTGAGAATATCGCTCAATATTGTGGGAGAATCAAGGAGATAGTGAATTCTATTAGAGGAGATAATGTAATCATTAATGATGAGGACTATCATTGGAAAGGTATTGAGAACTTTGCTTCCTATATATGCCATCAAAATTTCAGCAATTCAAGAATCAAGATGCAACCCTGGTAATGTTTTAACTCTAGAAAGCCTTTTTGATAAGCTTATTGCTTTTTAAATTTCTAACTATGATAACTACACTATTCCTAATTTTGAATCTACATTCAAGTCACAAATGGTTTTACATAAATCTAAGAGACAAAAAGAAAAATGAGTGAAAAGAGAAAGTGATAATGAAAGTGACAGTGACACTTCTGATGAGGAATTGGATGATCTTGAGGCACTCATGGCTAGAAGATTGAAGAGAGGAAAAGGTAAATATAAAGGTAAGCTTCCTATAATCTGCTTGTCATGTAACAAAGTTGGCCATATTGCTGCAAGGTGTCCTGATAGGAATGAAAAGGATGAGGAAAGAGAAAGAAAGTACAAGGATAAGAGAGATAACAGAGATTACTGAAAGTAAAAAGATTACAAGGATAAAGGTAAGAAATCCTTTTATATTATAGAAGAGGAAACTGATAGTGATAGTGATGATTTTGATATTGAAGTAGTTTATGTTGCTATGAAAGATGATTCTGACGAGGATGAGAAAACTACACTTATTTCTTATGTGAGTAAAGGTGATAAATGAATTATTGATAGTGGTTGCTCACATCACATGACTGGTGATAGAAGTAAATTTGAAACCCTATATTATTACAAAGGTAGAAGTGTTAAGTTTGGTAATGATGCACCATGTCCTGTGAGAGGTAAAGGATCAATTAAGCTAACTGATAAGATCACATGTGAAAATGCCTATTGGGTTGAAGGTCTTAACTATAATTTGCTGAGTGTTGCACAACTTAATAGCACTAGTTACCGAGTGGAATTTCATCACAGAAAGGCTAAAATATTTGATGCTACTGGTGAACTAATCGGAAGTGGAGAGAAGACTAGAGGTAATTTATTCTATCTAGATCTATCTGAAGAGACATGCTTGTTTGCAAAATTTGATGATGTTTGGTTATGGCATAAGAGGCTATGTCATGTTAACTTTGACAATTTGGTGAGTATTATTAAAAATAAGAAAGTTAGAGGTTTGCCGAGAATGAAGAAACCTGATAATGTAATGTGTAAACAATGTCAGTTGGGTAAAATGACTAAGTCTAGTTTCAAGAGCAAGACATTTACTTTTGAGAATGCTTTGGATTTGGTTCATACTAACCTTTGTGGACCTATGGGTGTACAAAGTTATTGTCGTGCTAAGTATTTTATTTTGTTTGTTGATGACTACACTAGGATAATGACTGTAATGTTTTAAAAGAAAAATATGATGCATTTTAGTTGTTTAAGTGGTATTTGGAAAAGGTTGAAAAAGAAATAAGTAGAAGCCTGAAATGTCTAAGATTTGATCGAGGTGGAGAGTTTAGATCAAATGAGTTCAATCTATTCTACAATGATAGAGGAATCAAGAGATAGATGTTTGTACCTAGAACACCTCCACAAAATGGTATAACTAAGAGGAGAAATAGATCTATTATGGATTGTGCAAGGACACTAATGATTGAGAAGAATGTTGCACATAAATACTGGAGAGAAGCTATAAGTACAACTATTTATACCCTAAACTGAGTACAAATCAAGAAAGGTACAAATGTTACACCTTATGAATTATGGCATGGATATGCACCTAATGTGAAATACTTTAGAATCTTTGGGAGTAAATGCTATATACTGAAGGATAATAGAAATGGAAAGTTTGATGCAAAAAGTGATGAAGGCATATTCCTAGGTTATTCCACAAAGAGTAAAGCTTATAAGTGTTTGAATTCTAACACTAACAAAATTGTGGAAAGTGCAAATGTGAGAGTTGATGAATATACAGAGAAAAATGAATAAGAAGGCAAAAGAGAACCTAAAGATATAGATCTTTTGTCTATATGGAAGAAGGAGAGGCAAGTAATACACCTACACCAAATACAGAGTCATGGGTAAGCAACGCCGAGCATCAGGAGGGTGCTGTCGAGCATTAGAAGGGTGCTGCTGAGCATCATGAGGGTGCTACCGAGCATCAAGAGGGTGCTGCCGAGCATCACGAGGATGTTGCCAGGCAATTAGAAGCAAAATTTGATAATTTTCATGATGAACCTGAAAAAACAAGGAGAAAAGAAATCTGAACCTACATTGGCACAATATGTAAGAAGACATCATAAGCCTGAGCAAATCATTGGAGACAAGGAAACTGGAGTCTTCACCAAAAGTAAGTTGAAAGACCCTACATGTTTATTATGTGAGTTTGAGCCTAAGATAGTAAGAGATGCTTTGGAAAATGAAGACTGGATTCAAGCTATGAATGAAGAAATAGATCAAATAGAAAAGAATGATACTTGGAATCTAGTGCCGAGACCAGAAAACAAGAATGTTATTGGAACAAAATGGGTATTCAGAAACAAGCTTAATGAACATGGACAAGTCACAAGGAACAAGGCAAGACTGGTATGCAAGGGGTATGCACAAGAAGAAGGAATAGACTACGGGGAAACATTTGCCCCTGTAGCAAGATTAGGAGTGAGAACTCTACTTGCATATGTTGCTTACAGAGATTTCAAGGTATATCAAATGGATGTTAAATCTACATTTTTGAATGGTATATTAGAAGAAGTATACATTGAACAACCTGAAAGATTTGTTGATCTAGACAAGAAAAATATGGTTTGCAAACTAAACAAGGTGTTGTATGGATTGAAGCAAGCCCCAAGAGCATGGTATGAGAGGCTACACAATTACTTGATAAAGATTGGCTTTACAAGTACAAATGACAACAACAATCTATGCATGAAAGCTGAAGAAAGTAAAGGGATTTTGTTAGCTAAATTTTTTGTAGATGATATCATATTTGGAGGACAAGATGCCCTATGTCAAAAAATTTTAAATGAGATGCAAACTGAGTTTGAGATGTCTATGTTTGGTGAGATCAAATTATTTGTTGGTTTACAAGTCTATCGGATGGAGAAAGGTATCTTTATCACACAATCTAAATATGTTAAAGAGATACTAATTTTTTTTGGAATGGAAGATTCAAGGCCAGTGAGTACTCCTATGGCTACTAGATATAAACTATCTAAAAATGATGATACTGCTAAAGTAAATCAAACCCTGTATAGATCCATGATTGGAAAGCTACAATATATTGTCCACAACATACCAGATATAGCCCTAACAGTTGGGATTGTGGCAAGGTTCTCTACCAATCCTAAGGAAAATCATATGATGGATGTGAAGAGAATACTGAGATATCTAAAAGGAACAAAAGAGTATGGATTGTACTATAAGAAGATTGATAAATTTGAATTGAAAGTCTACACTAATGCAGATTGGGCAGAAAATGTTGATGATGGGAAAAGTACAAGTGGTGGAGCTTTCTTTCTTGGATAGAGGTTAGTCTCCTGGACAAGCAAGAAACAAAACTACATTTCCTAATCTACAACAAAAGCTAATTATGTAGCAGCTGCAGTGAACTGTTCAAATCTGGTATGGATCAAGCAATTATTGAAAGGTATGAAAGAAGAGATCAATGAACTGGTTGTTATATTCTGTGATAACAAAAGTGCCATTAACATATCAAAGAATCTGGTGATGCACACAAAGACCAAACATATTGCTATCAAGTATCATTACTTGAGGAAATTGGTACAAGATAAAGAAGTGAGAATGGAGTATGTGAATACGAAGGAACAAATAGCAGACATATTCACAAAATCTTTACCTAAGGATGCTCATGAATATCTTAGAGGAAAATTAGGGGTGCTTCCCCTAATTGAGGCTTCCTAGTCAAGCTAGGAGTATTGCATCAAATGTGCTACTTAGAACATCTAACAAATTGATGCAGAAAAGGTCACACTTTAGGAGCTACCTAGAGTTGTGAAAAGAACAACAAAGCTGATAAACAGTCATAAGCAATATGATAGAGGGAGAAATACTGATACTGAACTGACAAGATGACATCTACATATGAAAGATGTAAGTTCTAGATATTGCTTTAGCATTATTGTCAAAGAGGGAGAGATTTCAGATGAAAACACATCAAAGAGAAACACATCAAGAGGAAAAGAATTAGAGGGAGAGAGACATAAAATATTCAGAGGGAGTAACTATGTGAACGGTCTAGCAAGGCTAAGTTGTTAAGAATCAAAATGAAGCTAAGGATATTATAAATATTTCTAATGTAATGACAATGTTTTGGATTGGTTGGTAAATCATGTGTTATTCATATGGTGTTGCCATCAATGCCAAAGAGGGAGATTATTGGAAACTACAATTGAAGAAATTATTGTATTATCATTGATGTCAAACCTTAACCTGTAAGGTAGTTGCTATCTAAGAAAGTACTATATCTATTGATTGATGAAAAGGATTAGGGCAAGGGAGATAACAATAGAACTTAGGGAAAGGTTGAGTTATTTGATACTTCAATGAGTACTTGATTATTTGGCACAATGATAAGACAATGTATTGTTTATCTAAGTAAGAAGAAAGACTAAAGAAGTAGGCTTAAGCGAGAAAAAGTGAATAAATCTAGTTTAAGCTGAGTGATGTTAGTGTCAACCGAGTGCTAGTATATGCCGAGTAACTTTAGTGTTGACCGAACATCAGTTTATGCTGAGTGTCAAGAAATTACCGAGAAAGACAGTGTTAGCTGAGGAAGACAGTTTGTAGAGATGACAAGTTACACAGTGACAACTGAGGAGATGAACATAGTATTGACCGAGCGTCAGTAATTTACATTTGGAGGAAGAATTTAGATTTCTAGCCGACACAGTTAAATTCTTGGGTTATGTAAATCATGTTGACTTTATTAATTAATTGTATGGAGAATTTAATGCATGGTAAATCATTTTATTATGGATTCAATAAGGATATTGAAGATGTTTCTAGAAGGAAGGATGAAGAACCTAAATGATGGAAGGATTCGATGAATCTGACCTAAACCTAAGATCTACAAAGGAGATTAAATGACAAAAGATGGATCTACCTATTGAAGAGGTATAAAGGAAAACCTAAGTGTGAGATTACAGAGTATGCCATAGTATGCTTGAGTTGTTGATGTTATTGACTAATAAGTCTAAGCAGGAGGCTAAAGGTAAAGGAGTTGATCAGAGTTGTAATTTCTTGACGCAAATTATGAGTAGATCAGAGATGGAGATGGAAATGGAAATCAGTCAGTAAATAAACATATATGTGCAAAGTGGATCTGTTATTTGCAAAGTGAGTTGTATGTTTTTCAGATTAGAAACTACCACTACTTTCTAACCATTGTATCATTATAAATCCTTTAATCAAGGTTGACCTAATAGTCATTGTTTAAATCCTTTAATCAAGGTGACATTCTAATGGGATGTTCTTAAGTCCTCTAAAAAAGGTCACTCCTAGTAGGGTGATTGAAATCCTTTAACAGGGTCACACCTAGCATTGTATTTGTAAACCTTTAACAAGGTTGGCTTTTAACAGAGCTCACTTTAGAAGAGTGAAAATATCAGTAACATGTTACAAATTGGTTTTTCCCAAGTTGGGTTTCCACTATAAATCCTAGTGTTATACTTGTGTGAATGTTTTGATGGGTATGTTTGTATATTCTGCAAGTTAAATATTTTGGACAGTGGACTGTATGTTTTATGTTTCTGGTATATATATATTATTTAGAGACTGAGTTGTGTTGGTGATTAAATCTGAGATTGTAGAAGTATTAAAAGTTCAATTGGTACATCTGGACCTGAGAACAACTGATTCACCCCCCCCCCCCCCCCCCCCCCCAACCTCTGTTGTTCTAAATTATATTAATAGTCTAGTCCTCAAGTACTCAAATGTATCCTTAGGTAAGGGTTTGGTAAATATGTCTGCAAGTTGTCCTTTTGATTTCACAAATTCTAGTTTCACTTTCTTTTCTTGTACTTTTTCCCTCAAGTAGTGATACTTTATAGATATATGCTTTATCTTTGCATGCATCACTAGATTCTTATAAATTTTTATAGCACTTGTGTTGTCACAATATATTATCACTAGATCAGTGATCTCTTCATTCATCCCTTTCAAAAGTTATTTTATTCATGCAATATTTGAACAATTAGCAGTAGTAACAACATATTCTGCTTTAGAAGTGGAATGAGAAATATATGCCTATTTCTTGCTTATCTAATTAACTAATCTTTCTCCCAAAAAGAATGTTCCACTAGTAGTGCTCTTCTGGTCATCAATGTTTCCATCCCAATCTACATTGGTGTAAACTTGTAGTTCAAAATTTCCCTCTTTCTTGTACCATAAACTATAATTCTCTTGTATTTTTCAAGTATCTCAGAATCCTCTTAACAATAGTCATATGTGATTCCTTAGGATTAGCAAAGAATCTTTCAACAATCTCAATTGCATGTGCAATATCTGGTCTACTATGCACAACATATATCAGTTTTCCAATCATTGATCTGTATAGTGTTTGATTTACCTCGACTGACTGATCATCCTTTGTTAATTTACATCCTATGACCATCAGTGTACCAATTGGTTTTGAATCTTCCATTTCAAAGGTCTTCAACACTTCTTTGATGTACTTTGATTGTGTAATGAATACACCTTCACTTTGTTGTAGAATTTGCAAACTAAGAAAGAATTTAATCTCTCCAAATATTGACATTTCAAATTCTTTTCTCATTTCATCAGCAAATGATTTCCATAGGTTATCATATCCTCCAAATATGATATCATCAACGCAAATTTCAATAATAAGAATCTTGTCATCAGTTTCACCTTTCAAATATAAATTTTTGTCATCACTTATTCTAACAAATCCAATACTAATAAGATATGAATGCAGTCTTTTATACGATGCTCTCGGTGCTTGTTTCAGTCCATAGAATGCTTTGTGCAACTTACATACCATGTTTTTCTGATTTGGATCAATAAAACCTCCAAGTTGTTCAATATATACCTCTTCCTCAAGTATTCCATTAAAAAATGTAGATTTGACATCCATTTGATATACTTTAAATCCTTTGTAGGCAGCATATGCAAGCAATATTCTAACTCCTTCAAGTCTTGCCATTGGTGCAAAAGTCTCACCATAATCAATACCTTCTTCTTGTGCATACCCTTTGCATACAAGTCTTTCTTTATTTCTAGTGACTTCACCATTTTCATTCAACTTGTTTCTAAATATCCATTTGGTTACAATTACATTTTTATCATTCGGTCTTGGTACCAATGTCCATGTTTTGTTCTTCAGTATTTGCTCAATTTCCTCATTCATTTCTTAATCCATTCACCATTCTCAAGTGCATCCCTAACATTTTTAGTTCAAATTCACAAACTAAACATGTGTTGTTTCTCAACTTACTTCATATCATCATGTCAGCTTGCTTGTCTCCAATAATATGATTCTGTGGATGGTGTCTCCTCACAAATTTTGCTAACACCTACTCTCTTCTCTATTCATTATTTCATGTAGGATCAAAATCTTCCTCAGTAATTATTTCTTGATTCTTGGTCTCTATAGGTTGTTGCTCGGTGTCATTGTCCTATTGCTTGGTAATTTCAGACTGTTTCTTAGGTAGAATGTCAGGTTGCTCAATGTATGCGAATCTACCATAGTCTTCTAGTTCCTTTTTGCTTTCTTCATCATTTTTCTTAGCAAACTCATCAAGCCTCACATTTTCACTTTCAATCATTTTTTTAGAAACCTTATTCAAACATTTGTAAGCTTTTCTTTTAGTAGAATATCCTAAGAATATTCATTCATCACCTTTTGAATCAAATTTCCCATTTCTATCATCTTTTAGAAGTTAACATCTACTTCCAAATATTCTGAAATAACTTACATTCGGTGTGTACCCATACCATAACTCATAGGGTGTCTTATTTGAATCTTTCTTCAGTTGTACTCGGTTCAATGTGTATACAATAGTGCAAACAACTTCTCTCCAATATATTTGTGCAACATCTTTTTCAATCATTAGTGTTCTAGCACAATCAACAATAGATCTATTCCTCCTTTCAACAATTCCATTTTGTTGTAGTGTTCTCCGTATAGAAACTTGTCTTTTAATTCCATGCTCATTACACACATTAGTGAACTCATCAGAAATAAACTCAGCTCCTCTATCTGATCTCAAGCATTTTAACTCTTTGCCACTTTCCTTTTCCACTTTAGCTTTATACCATTTAAACATCTTGAAAGCTTCAATTTTTTCTTTTAAAAACATAACAATCATTATCATAGAGTAGTCATCAACAAATAAAATAAAGCATCTGTCACCATAATAACTCTGAGTTCTCATAGGACTACACAAGTCAGTGTGAACCAACTCCAAAATAGCTTTAGATGAATAGTTCTTGCTCTTGAAACTAGATTTTGACATTTTTCTCATTTGACATTGTTTACACGACATGGTCAGGTTTAGATAAGCTCGGTAAGCCTCTAAATTTTCTTTTCTTACTGATTTTAACCATGTTGTCAAATTCACATGACATAACCTTTTGTGTCATAACCACACATCTTCAGTTCTAGCCAATAAACAAGAAGTTTTAGCATTGTTAAGATAAAATAGATTACCTTTTGATTGTTCACCAGTACTGACCAAATTTCCAGTTTCATCATAGATCTTCACCTTTCTATTCTCAAATGCAACTTGGTAACATGAGTTATTCAGCTATGCTACACTCAACAAATTTTAATTAAGTCCTTTTACCCAATATGCATTTTCACATCTGATCTTATTGTTCAACATGATAGATCCTTTTCCTTTTACTAAAAAAGGTGTATCATTTCCCATTTTAACAAATCCACCATTATAATGTTCAATATATTCAAATTTATTCTCATCACCAGTCAAATGATGTGTACAGCCACTATCAATAATCCAAGTATCGTTCTTGCTAGCTTTATAAATAAGTGATGTTTCAACATACCTTTCTTATTCTTCTGGATCTTCTTTCAAAGCTATGAATACCACCTCAAATTATTCATCTATTTTAGTGTCAGTGACATCATCATCATCTTCAACAAGTTAACATGCTTTCTTGCCTTTATCTTTGTAGTCTTAGTTGTTTCTCTTGTCATACTTTCGGTTGCCTCTGCGATCTCGATTCTCTTTCCTGTCAAAATTTCTTTCACTGGATTAGTCATTGTATTTTTCACATCTTTCCAGTTAGGAAATCTAGTTGCAATGTGACCAATCTCTTTACAGTTAAAACATACCAAAGATAGTTTCCCTTTGTATCTTCCTTTACCTTTCTGCATCTTTCTAGCCATTAGTGCTTCAAGTTCATCAAGTTCATCCTCATTACTATCACTGTCACCCTCATTTCTTATCATGTGTTTACTGCTAAATTTACCAATTTTCAAGGATGACATAAATGTAGACTCAACATTTGGAACAATACTATTATCAAAGTTATTCAACTCAAAAGTAGTCAATTTATTGATCAGGCTATCAAGTGTAAGAGTGTTACTCGGGGCTTATCTCATTTCATGGATTGCAGAGATTCTGATAGCATAAATAGGTAGCAAGGTTCTAATAATTCTACTCACAAAAATGTCTTCATCAATAACACCTTCTACTCCTCAAATATCATTAACAATCTCCTTAATTTGGTTGTTGTACTGTGAAATGTTTTCTCCTTCTTTCATCTTGATGTCATCAAACTTCCCTCTTAGACTCTCAACTCTTGCCCTCGACACATTCTCATATCCTCTATGAACTAATGCAAGTTTTTCCCATATTCCTTTAGAAATAGTGCATGTCTTCATATCTTCAAATTCAACATCTAATAAGGCAACACCAATCTCTATCATTGTCATATTATGTTCATGTCTATCTCTCAACTAATCAACAGTTAAAGGTCTAATCAGTTGGATGTAATCATTTAGATCAATTAGAATAATTGAGGGGGGGGGGGGGGGGGGGGTGAATCAGTTAGATTAGTTATCCAATAGTCCCAATTACAAAATTTATCTCTTTAAACAAATTCAACAAACTTATGTAGCTCGGTAATATAAAAAACTAAACTGTCTGTGCCTTTACCAATTACCAGTTAATTACTCACAGTGATTACCGACCAAATCAAATATGCAATATGTAAAGTATGACAACAAATCAATCATCACAAAAACACATAAAACAAATATTTAACATGGAAACCCTGTTAAGGGAAAAACCACCTGGGACCGGTAACCCAAAATAATTTTCACTCTTCTGAAGTGATCTCGGTGAAGAGCTAACCTTGTTAAAGGTTACAAACACACTGTTAGGTGTGACCTTGTTAGAGGATTTAAGACTAACAGTTATCGTTCAACCAACATTCACTATGGGGTTGATAGGATAACAATGTACATTCATTGAATGACATGGGGTATATCATAAGATGATTAAGTCCACTTGGTTAAGAGATTTTTCTATATCAATGGTTAAATTGAAATAGTAATTGATCTGATTAAAATACAACTCAAATTGTAAATGTTCAGATCTATTCTAAGCCCATACTAATTCTCTGATCAATATATCAATTCACTTCCTCAACATTCATTAACTTACCATCCCTCAGTAATAGCTCTCTGACACTCGGTGTTGTTCTGCAGTTTGGTTCTTCTTCAACCAGTCTAATCAGGCATGCATGAAACTGTATTCACATGAAATCTCTTTAGTCTTCTATCTTCCAACATGTTTCAAAAAAGAAACTCATATATCTTATATAGACAGATAAACCATTTTCATATCAACCATCAGATTTTTCCATTTAATCTCCTTCATTGATTTTGCCTCTTAGACTTTCTTCGGCAGTTGTGTCAGTAACACATTTCAATTCCATCCCTTAGATATTCTCCAAATTTTGTCAGTCATGGATCTTGTAACAAACTTTATCCTTAATCTCAAAATCATAACAATTTATAGCTCATCAAATTATGTCAGCTAAACTTAAGTATTAAATGCTTTCATCCATACTCGGTTAACAAAGAAATGTGTCAGTGAACACAAGCTTGGTTAATACTATCACTTGGTATACACTACACTGGCTCAGTGTACACTGAAGTGCTACACTGCTTTGTTAAGTTTTGCTTCCAACTTCATAACAGATTAATGCAACATAATCAAGTCAACTATATGAAGTCATAGATGTTAGGAATAAGGTGTCTCAACCTTGGATAATTCCTATTCTTATTATTTGTTTTGTAAAATGTATTTCTTGCAAATAATGTTGATGTGTCAGCATCTTGAATTATGTGTAAGCAGATCATGGCTAAAATGGTTATGATGGATTCCTATGACACGTAAGAGCTATCTTAGGAAGATTCAATGACAGGTGAAGACATGTGGCAATTAATAAATTTGAGTACTGTACACTCTTCCCCAATTGTGGGGTTCGGGGCATAACCCCGAAATTTTTTTTGGGGTTCCTATTTTCTCGGAGAATGGTAAAACCCTAATACGGTTATCTTTGGGAGTAGCCCTAAAAAGTGAAGTGCATGATATAAGATTTTTTAGGGTTGCGAAGAGAAGTGATGTGAGTGTATTGTTGGAACATTTTTATGCTACCGTGATTTGTCTTCAAGGTTTTGAAATCTTCTGAAAGAACTTGCATTGCAAGTGTATTGTAAGCTGTAATAGTTTTGATCAATACATTGTGTAGGTTTTGGAGTGCTGGGGTTTTTACCGAAAGGTTTCCCCAGGGTATATCATTGTGTCATTCTCTATTTTTCTATATGCATGGTATGTGGTTGCAATATCTTTGTTAAAGTAGTTAACAAATCTGAAATTGTAAGGATTTATAATAATTTGCACAATACTCTCCTATAGAGATTAGCGTAGGAAGCTGTTTCCGCACCTAAGTTTCCTTACAATAGACTCATCAATAAGTTACCCAAAGTATTCCTTATCCTCATCTGTCATATCCATCTTCCTCCATGTAGATATCTCAGTTCTTCATCTTTTCTCTCCTCTTTACAGATGTTTAGATATTTGTAACTATCATGATAAGTATTGTCAAAACTAGTTGACATCAATGAAAACAAAATAACTAATTTAATTATCTTACATATCATTTCAGTACTCAGTGATCTCTAATCAATGATCTTTAAGTCATTTAGGCATTCAATCAGTTGTAGTTCATCAATCTCTCCCTTTGGCATTGATGGAAACTCAAGCAATATGAAATATACCATACACATACCAAACATGTATTCTACAACTATGTAAGAAAATGCTGTAGCTCGGTACGCTCTCCCTAGCTTAATATGTTTAATCACTACATTACATGACAACATTGCAAGTGCAGACTATCCTCTATAGATTTGATCTTTTTAGCTCTCAGATTCCTTCTGTTCTCAAAAAAAAATCTTCAAGACTCTCCTTGCCTTTCTTAGATTATCTCTTCCTTAGATAGATGTGATCTTGATCTGTTCATCATATTGTTTATCTCTCCCTTTGACAACAATGCCAAAGAAAAACATAAAACATACAACTCTGCAATAGCCAAGTGATTCTTTGTTGTTTGGTGCATATAGTGTATCTCGGTATACTGATATACAAATCTCTATTCTAGTTCCTCAAATCTTTCACAACCTTAGACATAATCCAAAGTGTGAGCTATGTTGCATCAACATGAAAGATCTTCTAATAAGATTAGGCTGATGCAACCTCCAGATCACATTAGTGACTGGTAGATAGGGGATGGACCCCAAGTCTAGTCCTCAAGTATTCAAAAGTTTCCTTCGGTAGAGGCTTGGTAAAAATATCAGCAAGTTGCTCCTTTGATGAAACATATTCGAGTTTGACTTGCTTCTCCTGTAATTGTTCTCTTAAGTAGTGAAAATTAATAGAAATATGCTTGGTCTTTGAGCGCATTCCATGATTCTTAGAAATATTTATTGCACTAGTGTTGTCACAATATATAATCACCAGCTCAGTGATTACCTCATTCATCCCTTCCAACACTTGTTTGATATAATCAATGTTTGAATAGTTTGTAGTAGTAGCAACATATTCTGCTTTGGTAGTAGACTGAGAAATACAAGGTTATTTCTTACTTGTCCAAGTAACAAGTCTTTCAACAAAGAAAAATGCTCCTCCGGTTGTACTCTTTTTGTCATCTACATTTCCAGCCCAATCTGCATCAGTGTAGACTCTTAGTTCAAACTTGCCTTCCTTAGGATACCATAATCCATATTCCTCTATTTTCTTCAGGTATCTTAGGATTCTTTTTACTGCAACCATATGCGAATCCTTTGTATTGGTAGAAAATCTAGCAACAATCCCCAATGCATGTGCAATATATAGCCTACTGTGTACTACATATATCAATTTACCAATCATAGATCGGTACAATGTCTAGTTTACCTCTGTAGATTCATCATCTTTTGTTAATTTGTAGCTTGTGACCATCACTATTCCAACTGGTTTAGCATCTTCCATGCCAAATGTTCTCAATACTTCCTTTATGTACTTTGATTGTGTGATGAAAATTCCATCATTCCACCGAATAACCTACAAGCCTAGAAAGAACTTAATATCTCCAAACATAGACATTTCAAATTCTTTTCTCATCTCATCAGCAAATGATTTACAAATATGATCTTGTCCTCCAAAAATTATATCATCCATAAATATTTTAGCAATCAAAATAGTATCATCAGACTCTCCTTTCATATACAAATTATTGTTTTCACTAGTTCTTACAAAACCAATACTTAAAAGATAAGTATGCAACTGTTCATACCAGGCTCTTGGTGCTTTCTTTAAACCATATAAAGCTTTGTGTAGTCTACATAACATGTCTTTCTAATTTGGATCAACAAACCCTTCTGGTTGTTCTATGTAGACCTCCTCTTCTAGTATCCCATTCAGAAAAGTAGACTTAACATCCATTTGATAGACTTTAAACTTCTTATGTGTAGCATATGCAAGTAACATGCAAACTCCTTCTAGTCTAGAAATAGGTGAAAAAATTTCACCATAATCAATACCTTCCTCCTGTGCATATCCCTTGCAAACAAGTCTAGCTTTGTTCCTTATAACCTCTCCATTCTCATTCAGCTTATTTATGAAAATCCATTTAGTATCGATAACATTCTTATCTTTTGGTCTAGGTACTAAAGTCCATGTCTTGTTTTTCTCAATTTGTTCTATCTCTTCATTCATTGCATTTATCCATTCATCATTCTCCAGTGCAACCTTAACATTTTTTGGTTCAAACTCACAAACTAAGCATGTACCTTGTCTTAACTTACTTCTTGTCAGCATGCCAGCTTGCTTGTCTCCAATGATTTGGTTTTCAAGATGATGTCTTCTGAAAAATCTTGCCAGCACTTGATCTCTTCTTTGTTGTTCATCTTGTTCAGGTTCATTTCCTTGCTTGGTAGCTCCTTCCTGATCAACGGTTTCCCTTTTCTATTCCTCGGTGTTCTTTCCTGACACTCGGTTGACTCAGCCTGTGGCTTCGGTAGGTACTCTGGATGTTCAATATAAGTGAATCTACCATATTCTTCTGGCTCCTTAGTGCTTTCTTCACCATTTTTATCATCAAATCCATCAACTCTGACATTAGCACTTTCAATCATCTTATTAGTAACTTTATTTAGACACTTGTAAGCTTTGCTTTTAGTAGAATATCCAAGAAATATTCCCTCATCCCCTTTTGAATCAAATTTCCTATTCCTATCATGTTTCAAAATAAAACATTTGCTACCAAAAATTATGAAGTAACTTATAGTCGGTTTGTGACCAAACCATAATTCATAGGGTGTTTTGTTTGTGTCTTTCTTCAATTGTACTCAGTTCAAAACATATACAGCTATGCTAACTACCTCTCTCTAGTATGTTTGAGCAACATTATTTTCTATCATCAGCGTCCTTGTGTAATCAACAATTGATCTATTTCTCCTTTCAGCAATCCCATTCTACTGAGGTGTTCTCGGAGCATAAACCTATCTTTTTATGCCATGCTCATTACAATAGTTAGTGAATTCATCAGAAATAAACTCACCACCTCTATCAGATCTCAAGCATTTCAGTTCTTTCCTAGTTTCTTTCTTTACTTTTGCTTTGTACCATTTAAATATTTTAAATTCCTCAGATTTCTCTTTTAAAAACATTATAGTCATCAATCTAGTGTAATCATCAACAAACAAAATGAAATATCTATCTCCATAGTAGCTCTGAGTTCTCATGGGACCACATAGGTTAGGGTGAACTAATTCCAATATTCTCTTTATTGAATAGCCTTTACTCTTAAAAATAGATTTTGTCATTTTTCCTTTTTGACATTCATGACACATAACATGATCAGGCTTTGCTAGGCTAGGCAGACCTCCAACCTTTTTCTTTCTACTGATCTTAATCAAGTTATCAAATTTTAAATGACATAACCTTTTATGCCATAACCATGCATCCTCATTTTTCATCAGTAAATAGGAAGACTCAACATTGTCAAGATAAAATAAGTTACCTTTGGATTGTGCTCTTGTTCCAACAAGTTTTCCTCCATCATCAAATATCTTTACCTTCTTGCTCTCAAAAGCTACTTGGTGACCTAAGTTGTTAAGCTGTGCCACACTTAGCAAATTGTAATTTAGTCCTTCTACCCAATAAGCATTATCACATTTGATTTTATCATTTATCAGTAAAGATCCTTTTCCTCTAACCATACATGGTGTATCATTACCCATTTTTATAGAACCTCCATTATATTGCTCAAGATGATCAAACTTTTCTTCATCACCAGTCATGTGATGTGTATGTGCTATAATTGTGTCACACTTCTATGAATCATTCCATTCAAGAACACTCAAGAATGAGGTCTCAAAAATTGATCCATAGCTCCCTAGGCATGGAGTGCAAGGGTTTTAAGAATGCTCTCAACTAGAGCTATTTAGCCTATGACCTTGCTAGTAAACCATGCAATGGGAGATTCAATGAAGACAAGGGCAAGAATGCCAATATCCTCAAGAATCAAGAATGAAAATGCAATGCAATGCTATGCTAGAAATGGAAATGCAAGCTAAGCTATGAAAATGAAAGATGCAAGTATTACAAAGCCTCCTAGTTAAGCTAGATGAATTAATCTAAAGCATAAAAGAAATCTAAGTTAAGAATGCCATGAAAATGCAAGAAATGAAACTATGATAACATGTAGATGCAAAAAGCCAAGAATGCTCCAAATCTCCAAAAGCTCCAAAGTGACCTAGAAAACCTGCAGCATAACATTAGCATAAAAGAGATAGATCTCGAATGAAGAAGAGAGCTCTCCTTTTATAGGAAATGAGAAGGAATGGACCATGGAGATTAAGAGGCAAAAGATTTAATCAACGGTGGAGCTTCAAAGAAGAGGAATCCATGTGCACAAGTATCCTCCAATAGGAAAATAGAAGTTGACTTTTGTGTCCATATGAGACAAAAAGTGCTTTTTCCCTTTTTATAAAATAAGAATAATGCTTTATTTGTGTAACTTAGGATAAGAGGAAAAGTGGGCACTTTTTATATATTAAAAGGGGAGGAAATATTCCTTTTAATAAATTAAGACTTAGGATAAGATGGTTAGCCCATAGAAAATAATCGAATAAATGATAAAATAGGATTTGATCAAGAATAAGCAATTTATGATTTAGCAAAAGGGGCTAATAGTATAGATGACCATTTTTAGGTGTATACAATGTGTACAACCACTATCAATGATCCATGTATCATTTTTATTAACTTTAGAAATGAGTGTTGTCTCTACATACCTTTCTTCTTCCTCAGAATCATCCTTCACCGTAACAAATACTACTTCAACATCATCATCTGTGTCAGTATCAGTATCATTCTCTTCAGCAATGTAACATACCTTTTTTCCCTTATCATTGTTGTCTCGGTTATCTTTGTTGTAGTCTCGGTAACTTCTATTTTTTCTCCTCCCATAGTTTCATTCACCAGATCAATCTTTGTTTCTATCATCTTCATTCCTGTTTGGACATCTAACAACAATATGACCAACTTCTTTGTAGTTAAAACATGCTAAAGGTAATTTACCCCTATATCTACCTTTACCTTTAGGTAACCTCTGGGCCATAAGAGCTTCAAGTTCATCAAGTTCATCATTAGTATTACTTTCATTATCATCCCTATTATTTCTAATGCTAGACTTACCAATCTTCAGAGAAGACATGAAAGCAAAATCAATAGACCGTACAATACTATTATCAAAATTGTTCAACTCAAAAGTTGTTAGCTTACCAATCATACTATCAAGAGTAAGATTATTGCCAGGTGCAGACGTCATTTCATGTATAGCTGATATTCTAATTGCATAAGGGGGCAACAAGGTCCTTAGAATTTTACTTACCATTGTATCTTCATCAATGACACCACTAGATCCTTTGATAGCATTGACTACCTCCTTTATTCAATTTGTATACTGTACTATATTCTCTTCTTCTTTCATTTTCATATCGTCAAACTTGCCTCTTAGGCTTTCAACTTTGGCTCTTTTGACATTAACATCACCACCATAGACTTGAGCTAGTTTGTCCCACATTTCCTTTGAAGTAATACAATCTTTGACATCCTCAAATTCAACATTTGACAGAGTAGCAACAATCTCTATCATAGTCATGTTGTGTTCATGTCGATCCTTCAGTTGATTAAGAGTCAAAGGTCTAGTCGGTGGTTGTAAGTAGCCATTCTCAAGTAGATGTAAGGTAGAATCTCTGATTCTATATATGTGAAATTTCATTCGACTTTTCCATATGGTAAAATTGTCCTTGTTAAGCTTCGACACCTCCCTCATACATTTTGTGATCTTTCTGCTAGAGTCCTTAAAACTCTATTCCAAGCAACCAATGCTCTAATACAAATTGTTAGAATAACTAAGAGGGGGGTGAATCAGTTAGATCAGTTATCCAATAGTCCCAATTACAAAATGTATCTCTTTAAACAAATTCAACAAACTTCTGCAGCTTGGTAACATAAAAAACTAAACTATTTGTGCCTTTACCGATTACCAGTTAATTACTCATAGTGATTATCGACCAAATCAAATATGCAATATGTAAAGTATGACAACAAATCAATCATCACAAAAAAACATAACACAAAGATTTAACGTGGAAACCCTGTTAAGGGAAAAACCACCTGGGACTGGAAACCCAAAATAATTTTCACTCTTATGAAGTGAGCTTGGTGAAGAGCCAACCCTATTAAAGGTTACAAACACACGATTAGGTGTGACCTTGTTAGAGGATTTAAGACTAATAGTTATCGTTCAACCAACATTCACTATGGGGTTGATAGGATAACAATGTACATTCATTGAATGACATGGAGTATATCATAAGACGGTTAAGTCCACTGGGTTAAAAGATTTTTCTGTATCAATGGTTAAACTAAAATAGTAATTGATCTGATTACAATACAACTCAAATTGTAGATGTTCAGATCTATTCTAAGCCCATACAAATCCTCTAATCAATATATCAATTCACTTCCTCAACATTCATTAACTTACTGTCCCTCGGTAATAGCTCTCTAACGCTCGGTGCTATTCTACAGTTCAGTTCTTCTTCAACTAGTTTGATCAGGCATGCATGAAACTATATTCATGCAAAATCTCTGTAGTCTTCTATCTTCTAGCATGTTTCAATAAAGAAACTCATATCTCTTATATAGATAGATAAACCATTTTCATATCAACCATTAGATTTTGCCGCTTAATCTCCATTGATTTTGCCTCTTCAAATTTCTTCGATAGTTGTGTTAGTAACATGTTTCAATTCCATCCCTTAGATCTTCTCCAAATTTTGTCAGCCATGGATCTTGTAACAAACTTTATCCTCAATCTTGAAATCATAACACTTTACAACTCATCAATTTATGTCGGCTAAACTTAAGTATTAAATGCTTTCATCCATACTCGGTTAAGGAAGAAATGCATTGGAAAACACAAGCTTAGTTAATACTATCACTTGGTATACACTACATTGGCTCGGTGTATACTGAAGTGCTTCATTTACCGACCACACTGCTTTGTTAAGTTTTGCTTCCAACTTCATAACAAATTAATGCAACATAATCAAGTCAACTATATAAAGTCATAGACTCATCAATAAGTTACCCAAAGTATTCCTTATCCTCATCTATCATATCCATCTTCTTCCATGTAGATATCTCAGTTCTTCATCTTTTCTCTCCTCTTTACAAATGTTTAGATATTTTCAACTATCATGATAAGTACTGTCAAAACTAGTTGACATCAATGACAACAAAATAATTGATTTAATTATCTTACATATCATTTCAGTACTCGGTGATCTCTAATCACTGATCTTCAAGTCATTTATATATTCAACCAGTTGTAGTTTATCATGCTCAAGTAGAATACTGCAGATTCTCCAATTCTAGATATATGTAGCTTCATTCTGCTTTGCCATGTTGAGAAGTTGTCTTTATTCAGCTTTGGCACCTATCTGTTATACGTGTTTTGATCTTTATCTTAAGTCATTTAAACTTTCCTTCCAAGCAACCAATGCTCTGATACCAATTATTAGATAACTGAGAGGGGGTGGGGGGATCAGTTAATTCCAATTATCCTATAGTCCCAAATCTCCCAGATGTATAAATTCAATATTTTCAAACAAATTTTCAACTTGGTAAGCTATTATCAATATCTTTCTCTTCATCTACCGAATGACATTCAATCCAATACTGTATTTATCGATTTGACTAGTTATGAAATGTGTAAAGTAAAATAAAAATTCAATCACATCAAATACACATGACATAGATTTAATGTGGAAACCCTATTAAGGGAAAAACCACCTAGGACCAGTAACCTAAAATAATTTACTCTTCTAAAGTGAGCTCGATTAGGAGCCAACCCTGTCAAAGGTTACAAAACACATTATAAGGTGTGACCTGGTTAGAGGATTTATCACTAAAAGTTCTCCCTTGACTAGCATTCACTATGGGGTCAACAAGAAAATGATCAACATTCATTGAATGTCATATTGAAATACAAAAGATTGTTAAGTCCAATCAGTTAAGAGATTTTGCTGTAACAATGGTTAAACTGATACAGTAATGATCTGATTCAAATACAACTATGATTTGCAGATTTTCAGATTTATGCTAAGCTCAAAATACCTCTCCTGGTCAATAATCAATTCAATCCTTCATATCCTCCAACTTATTCCACTCGGTGAATAATTCTCTGACACTCGGTAATGTCTGCAGTTCAACTCAATTTTGACTTCAACCAGTTTGATCAGCAATGCATGAAAATAGTCATATCACGCAAATTATCCTATAGTAGCAATAATCCCAGACTCAATAATGAATCTCATGTCTCTTTAAATAAACATCATAAACCATTTTCTTTTCATCTGTTAGATTTTGCCTCTTAATCTCCATTGTTCATTTTTCTGCTTCAAGCTTCCTCGACAGTTGTGTTCATAACATGTTTCGTTCTTCTCCATCCGATCAATCTTGAATTTTGTCAGCCATTAGATCATCATAACAAACTTTATCTTCTACCTCAGAATCATAAGCAATTGTCCAGCTCATCAATTCAGTCGGCTGTTGTAATCTTTATTTATTTCTTTCACTTGGTCAATACCAGAATGTGTCGATGATAACTAGCTCAGTTAATATTATACTTGGTATACACTACACTAGCTTGGTGTATACATAAATCTTTAATTACCAACCACATAAACTTCAATTCTGATCTCCAATTTATAACAAAATCATGTAATACAATCAAGTCAACAACATGATGCCATAGACTCATCAATAAGTTACCCAATGCATACCATAGCCATATCTTTCATATCCATCTCATCTTCATGTAGATATCTCATTCTTTACCAAATTCTTCTTCATATGTTTGTAACCATCATAATAAGTACAATCAAGACTAGTTGACATCAATGACAATACATTGACTAATTTAATTTCCTTACATATCACTTTAGTAGCTCGGTGACCTTCAATCACTATCTTTTACTTGTCCAATTTATTCCATCAAGATATTCAATCAGTTGTAGGTTATCAACATATTCCATTCTACTCTAATCTGCCTCCCAAGTGGGCCCCCTTGGTTAGCTTCTTCTAGCTATGAACACAAAATATAACTCAAAATCACTCCATTATATTTTTAGAAAAACTAATTACATCATCATAAAATAGTGCACAGAACTAAAAAGAGTAACTTGCTTCAAATTATAACAATAATACAATCATTTGTCTAACTTGATTTCTAACAATCATATCCCTTTATATAGAGGATTGACATTTATTTGAGCATAAATATAAGTTCTAACTGATTCATGTCATAAAGAAAGGATAATGCAATAGTCTACGACAAAATATCATAAAGACTAAACAATCGCTTCAACAGAATATTGACCGTGAAGGAAATATAGCATATTCATGCTCCTATATTTCCTGAAATGACCATTCCTTCAATTCCTTAGGCATGTTCTGCAGTGTCATAATGGTTCTCCTCGTCATGGCTGAAACTTCATCACTTCTTCATCAACATTGTTGATCCACTGTCCAGCCGCTCCTCTTTCCCTGACAGGTTAGTAGCACATGTATATATATCCAAGTATTCAACTATTCAACTTAATCCAAATGTTAGGATGTACATTAAAACAATTATATGAAATATTGTAGCATATATATAATATTTAGCAAGGTATGTCAATTACTATCTACCCATAAGTTTTGTGGATTTGATTGTACTTATAGTATGTACACAAGTTCAAGTACATAAAAGTCACAACAAGTATTTTGGAAATGTCTTAGAATAGAGCATAAAACAATATAAATCAAAGACAAATTCTTGCCCCATCATCTACCCCCCAATAAGCATAATGCTTGTCCACAAGCATTACACTTCTTAGCAATCCTTCTGAACTCTCCAGCTTCAGTCTTGTGTCTTCGTTTAATTTTGAAAGTGTAGTAGAACCCTCTGGTTCTTTTCCAATAGTCCATCCTATAGTCTACCTAAAACCAGTCCAATTTTGTAGCATTAATGTCATACAAAGGCCATAGAAGCATCAATGGTTGGAATGTCAAGGGACACTTGAGCTCACGCCTGATTTGTCTTTCCAACTGCATGTATTTTGGTGCTCTGTTAATTGTTGCCTCTAGGTTGATAGGACTATGTGGTTTAGAATTTTTAAAAGCCATTGGCTACCTATTCCATCTATTTTTGACACCATCTAGGGCTCCTTGAAATGTGAAATAAGGCATCCCTTGATATTATTTGTAATCTTTTTCTCTAACAACAAAAATCATGTCCCTAGTTCCTGTTCTCGTATTTACACAAGTGAGACTGAACCAGTCCCTTAGTAGAACATCATGCTTACTACATTCAGCCCTCAAGGGTAACTAATATGATTTTTCTTGATCCTTGTAATTATCTAATTGCCTATCATAATTAGTTTTGTTGTGCATTAATGACATCAAGGATTTTAGATGCATGTCTCCTATGTAAACTAAGGGATTCCAATTAGTCTCTTCTGGAATGATGAAGTTGTGGAGATACAACTCACAAAGAAAGTTTTGTTGCCAAACATGAAGGTTTTGGTATATATCATAAAATTCCTTAGCTGTCCTAAACTCAGACTCTTTATCTTTGATAGTCATCATCAATTGGAACAAGAGAAATTGCTCTTTCAAGCAAATGACATATACTCTAGGAGGAGGCCTGCAAGCTATGATTTGGTCAACCAATTTTAAGGCATGATCCATCTTTTGTTTTTGTTTCTCTATTTTCTCTTTCAAGTCCTCTATTTCCTCTTTTTGATCATCAACCTATTTTTGCATTTTGTTCCTCTCTTCTTTCCACAAAGTTTTCTTAAAGATAAACAGAGTGTATAAATTGAAAAGAATGGACTGCACAGTAGGTGGGAAAAACTCTTCTAGTTGAGTCCTTTGTCTTTTCTTCACACTATGGGCCTTCTCTAAGTAATTAGTGAACTAGGTTCTCCTAAAAGGTACTATAGCATTTTGAAAACAAGAATGAGCTAATGGTTGAAGCAAGTGAGGTTCTTCCTGATTACCTTCTTGAACTTTTTGATGACTTTCTTTAGGTTCACTCTGATGCATGGGAGGCTCATTATCAAATGAATCATTTAAATTCCAACGAGGATCTGGAACATTTGGTTGAATTTGGAAATTATCTGAAACATAATCAACATGGGGTTATGTGGTAGGCTTTTCTGAGGGAATAACTTGGCTATTTGGGGAAACCTGTGGAATTTTCCCTCTCATCAGATAACTTATCCACAAGGGAGTTTCTGTTACCTGCACAGTTTTATTTTTAACAATTTTCTTCGGTCTCTCTATTGCAGGAGTAGTTGTTGTAGGAGCTGACTTCCTTTTCTTACTTATTGAAACTGTAGGGTTTTGGAGCTCTTTCTCAGGAACCAAAGTTCCTTTACCAATCTTTTGTTTTCCTTTCTTTTGGAAGAGGTAGTTACATTGTACTCTAGAGTAGGGGAAGGTTCTTTTTCCATAAGATTTTTAGGTTCTCTTTCTTGGGTAGCTATTTCAGCAACTGGCTCAGAGGGAGTTTCACTCTCATGAATAGGTTGTTCAATAGGTTCATCTTGAGGTTGCAAAGTCTTGACTTGAACAAATTCATCCCATGCCAAGGGAGACACATCTTTAAGAGATCTTTCAACTAGTAATTTAACTAGGGCATGGTGTGAAACAAAATTTGTTTTTCCTTTTTGGGTTTCTTCAACTCTAATGCTCAGCATATTATATAGAAAATTTGGAATCTTTACTGGAAAATTATGCTTGACATAGCTAAGAAAATTTAAAATGGTGTGCATGAAAATGGGAAAACCTTCCTTCATAGGTGAGGTACCTTATAATGGTTGATGCTAGCTCATTGAATGGGGTAGGAAGTGACATGCGCTTGCAACCCTATTTGTTCACCTCCAATGGAGGGTCTGAAGGAAGAGTGAACTTAGCTCAAGCCGGCCTGGCATCATGTTCATTGGGATAATGCTCCCCAATTGCAAGCAACCTGGTCACTTCTATAATGCGTTCCTCTGTTTCCAAAACTGTCAAACCCCATAAATTTGCCTCTCCTTCCTCAAATGTGTTCATAAATTCAGTAGCTACTTCCTCATCAAATTATGTCAGCTTTAAGAAATACCCAAGCCATCCACAAGCATGGAATCTTCAGACGACTTCCACATCAGTGAGAAAAATGGTATGGACCATTGGCTCATGACCCATGAGTTATCCTCCCATTATTCCAAACTCTTTCTCCGAATTTCTTCTAAAATTTTCCAATTTACAATTTCTTTCTTCTCTGAAATTCCCAATTTCTTAATTCCTCCTAAAATACCTTGAAATTAAGCTCCTAACTACACTTCAAACTACAACTTTTCTTGCAATCTCTATGTTGCATTTAAAAAAAAAAAGAGCAATAATGATGCTTTACGACAAGGAATTATAGCGTTAAATTCAATTAACTTCCACACAACTTGATCATGTCACATTAGGGTTATGCCAATAAAAAATCAGGGATAATTTAGGAATTTAGGTATGATACTTGTGCAAAAAATAAAAGGACTTAATGAAACATCACATAAGTACATATTTGAATTGACAGATAATATCGCTAGAAATGATGGGTACAACAATAGTGACTTAAGAAGTTAATACACTTCCCTACCCCCTATGAAATAAAGACAAGTGTTCACAGTTTTCGTACTTAGCAAGAGGTAAAAAACTAGCGTAATGCCAAATTATATATATATATATATATATATATATATATATATATATATATATATATATATATATATATATATATATATATATATATATATATATATATATATATATATATATATATATATATATATATATATATATATATATATATATATATATATATATATATATATATATATATATATATATATATATATATATATATATATATATATATATATATATATATGCAGTATTAGATATAATTATCAAAATGTGTGTACTAAAAGTGGAAAATATTGAAGAGTTGTACCTATCATTGTGTTGTTAGATGCACTAGTAGGTGACAAGAATGGAATTCATCAGTAAATGTACTGTTAATGGATGTGTGCATCCGCTGATGTGGCAATTATTGAAAGCATTGAAATATAGAAGATGTGATGACGTGGAGTATGTGTGGGTGGAAGGTAGAGAAGTGGAGTGGGTTGTAAAGAAGAATGTAAAAATTGAATGGAGAATAAACTTCATTGAAAACAAGTTATTTATTATGGGTGTACTCGAAGGGACTTTAGGTTGAAGCTACAGGAAGAAGGTTGGTACCTTTTGCTGCAAGAAGTATTACCTGTTGTGCTTGTGGAATTATGTCTTAGAATTGCTACATGAAATCTTGCTTGGTTTGGGGTTGATGGTATAGATGAAGTCCATGACCATTGACCAATAGTTTGAAATAAACTAGATCAATTGTTGTTAGTTGGATTGCCCCATTGTCGAAGACATGATCTATCTCATATGGTCCTAACCATCTTGTTTGTAATTTGCCTTGTATTTCTTAGAATCTTAAATCAAATAGTAGTTCCCAATCACCTACTTTGAACTGTTTGTTCTTTATGTGGGAGTCATGTCATTTATTCCTTTTCCTCTAGACTATCTTTGTGTGCTCCAATGTAGATTTTATCATCTCATATGAAGAGTTGAGATGTAGTAGGTGGTCTCATTGTGCTACAAGAAGATCAATGTTTAACTTTAGGGTAGTACACAAGGTTTTATGCTCAAACTCAATGGGCAACATGGCTTCTTTCCCATATAGTAATTCAAATGTAGTGAATCTTGTCATTGTTTTCCATGTTGTTTTGTATGCCCATATTGCTTATGAAAGATGGCTTCTCCAGTCACGGCAGTTGAGTTGAACTATTTTTGTGAGTATTGCTTCAATTTCTCTATTGGTGACTTCTGCCTGACCATTGGATTGTGGATGGTAGGGACTAGACTTCTCATATCTAATATTGTATTCATTCATGAGTTTTGTGATCAGGTTGGATGTGAATTGTGATCCCGGATTTGTTACTAACTCTCTCGACACACCATAGCAAGTGAATATTTCTTCATATAGGAACTCTACTACTTTTTTATCATGAGCATGTCTCATTGCCTTTACTTCAACCCATTTGGTTACATAATCTGTGAATACCAAAATGTATGACTTTCCATTAGATGGAGGGTCTATAAGACCAATATAATTTATGCCCCATTTATCAAATGGTGTAACAACCACTTATGGATGTAGAGGCATTTCATCTGATTTTGTAGGACAACCCATCCTTGGCATTTATCACATTTATTGGTATAATTTGCTACATATTTATGAAGTGTGGACAAGTAATAACACATTGTCAATGTTTTCATAGCTATCCTTTTAGCTACAAAGTGTCCTCCATAGGGTTCATCATGGCAAGCATGGAGGATGTCATAAGTTTCATCTTCATGTACACACTTTCTGATGACTTGGTCTGGACCAGTGTAGAACAATGTTTTGTCAATCCAAGAAAATTGAAAGTTTTTCTCATCTAGTAGTTTTCTTTCCTCAGGAGAGAAATGTGTAGGCATCTTGTCAGCTACAAGGTAATTGTATCGATATATCAGCATACCATGGGATCTTGATAGCAACATGGAACACATGTTCATTAGGGAATGTGTCATCTATCACAGAGGTATCAGTATCATCATTCTAGAGTCTTGATAAATAATCATCCACAACATTTTCTTTACTTGTCTTGTTAATTATTGTTAGATCAAATTCCTGTAAGAGCAAAAGCCATCTTGCTAACCTAGCAGTAATGGTGGGTTTATTCATAAGATATTTTATGGCTGCATGGTAGTATGAACAAAGATTGGATATCCTATTACATAATGACAAAATTTATTCAAAGCATAGACAACTTCCAATAATTATTTTTTTATGACTGTATAGTTTAGCTCTGGCACATATAGACTTTTGCTGATATAGTAAATAGCATTTTCAAGGTTATTGGATTTCTAGCCTAAGACAACTCCTATTGCATAATAAAAAAAATTAGTATCTATATGGAATGGTAAAGACCAATCAGGCCCTCTAAGTACCGGTGCTTTTGTAAGAAGGGTTTTGAGCTGCAAGAAAGATTTCTCACGGGCTGGTGTCCATGTGAACTTAGCCTCTTTTGTAAGCAAGGTGTATAGTGGATTGGCTATTTGACTAAAATTTTGAATGAAGCATCTATAATAACCAACATGTCCTAAAAAGGATCTAACATCTTTTTTCTTAGTAGGTGTAGGCAATGTAAGAATTACCTCAATTTTTGCAGCATCCACTTGTATGCCAACTTTTGAGATGAAATGTACTAGCACAACTCCTTCTCGCATTATCATGAAACATTTTTTATTGTTTAAGGATAGATTATGTTCTTTACATATGATCAACACTTTCTCCAAGTTTTCCAAAGATTCTTCAAAAGTAACACCAAATGTGGTGAAGTCATCCATATAAATTTCCATGCAATCATGTGAGATGTCAGCAAAAATGCTGATTACAACCCTTTGAAATGTTGTGGGAGCATTACATAAACCAAATGGTAACACAAAATATGCATATGTTCCCCAAGGACATGCGAATGTTGTCTTTTCTTGATCCTTTGGAGAAATGCTAATTTGATTATATCCGCTATATCCATCAAGAAATGAGAAGTACTTTTTACTAGCTAAGGTATCTAAAACTTGATCAATGAATGAAAAGGGAAAATGATCATTCTTTGTTGCATTTTTAAGTTCCTTATATTCTACACATATTCTCCATTTACCCTACTTTCTAGGTACTATTACCAAAAGTGAAACCCATTTAATGTCTGATATTGGATAAATGAAACCATCATTCAACAATTTTTGTAGTCTAGTCTTTACAATTTCTCTTAGGGCTAGGTTTATTCTTCTTTGAGGATGGTAGAGTGGTAGACTACCTTCATTGATGTAAATCCTACATGTACAGAGTTTTGGGCTTAATCCTTTCATATCTTCATAGTTCCAAGAAAAAGCTTGGTCATGTTTATAGAGGAGTTGGGTTAACAATGTTAATTATTGTGGTGGCAGTTTATTGTAAACATGAAGATTGTGGCCAGGTGAGAGCTCCATGGTATTTTTTAGTTCAAGCATTGATACTTTAGAAATAGTGATTGTAGATATCTCATAGGGTAGTAATTGATGGATGATTGCAGGTTCCACTGGTAGAACACAATTTTCATAGGTAGTCAACTATAGAACAGAGCTTTCAGTGATATCTTTTATTGTGACATAGTCATTAGTAAGGATTCTCTGAATCACATCATCTTCTTCTTGTAGTTTCAGGAAAGCTTTCCTATGTAACATCATTATTTTAGAAACATAGTTTATCTCTTCTTCCTCATGTCCTAAATCTGCCCAAATAGGAGTACTTAAATCGGGTTGTGGTTGGGCTAGAGGGTATAATGCTAACCTATTAATTGTTTGGCCATATGAGATTGTCA
Organism: Chamaecyparis obtusa; assembly: GCA_027943335.1. Classification (NCBI taxonomy): domain Eukaryota; kingdom Viridiplantae; phylum Streptophyta; class Pinopsida; order Cupressales; family Cupressaceae; genus Chamaecyparis; species Chamaecyparis obtusa. The sequence continues at coordinate 2,321,561 of BSBK01001331.1, read as the reverse complement.
TGTTACCTAATCTGCAACTAATATTAGCATCAGATGTGGCTAACCATGGTTTTCCAAGGATAACTTGATAACCAACAAGAGTTACCTTGGGTGATAATATCATGAAGTCAACAGGATATTTCCAGGAATCCAATGTAACTACTATATCTTCTATTATGTTATCTGGGGTGATAGTGAAACTATCTTCAAGTTGTAAGACTATTAAAGTGGTTCTTAATCTCTCTATACTCAACCCATGCATAGTATCCTTGGTCATAAGATTAATAGAAGCACCCAAATCTATCAAAGCATTCTTCACAGACTAGCCATTAATTATAATATCAACAAATAGGCTTCCAGGATCAGAGTACTTTGGAATGACTATCTTTCCCAACATTATATCTACAAGTTGACCTATAGCATGTACTATTTGGGGATCCTTCTTATTTCTTCCAGGTTTCTTGAGACAAGGTTCTTTAATGGCTTTCCCATAGAGAGGAACATCTTTAATAGCCTGAAATAGTGGAATCTAGATACACATGTTTTTTAATTGGTAAAGGATATCAAATGGTGTTTCTTCCTGGGGTATAGGTTTGTCCATCCTAAGCCTTTGAGGAAAAGGAAGATTAACCAGGGTTTGAACATCAGTTTGACTGGACATATTAGTTGGTAGGACTATATTTGGAAAAGTTGTTTCTAGAAGTGGTGTTGATGCTGTAGGAATGTCTGGAACTTTCGTTATAACATGAGGTCTTGGTGCAGGTAGATTTGTACTAGATCTCAAGTGAATATCAATTATTTATAATGCATAGGCAGGGCACTATTGGGCATCAGTAGCATACACTAGTTTTTATTGTTGCTTATTGTTAGGATTAGGTTGTGGTTGAGCAGATAATTGTATTGGTCATGGAGGAGGACTTGTGGCTGTAGGAGGTGGCATAAGTGTCGGTTAAGGCACTGGAGGTGGTAATGACTGATAACCAAGATTTTTATTAGGCCATTGTTGGGGTCCTTTCCACTGGTTATATTGTTTCCAATTCCCCTATGGTGGTTATAATTGATTTTGAGGTTGTGGCCATTGGTTCTTGTGTGAGTTAAACCACTGGTTCTATTGAGTAGTAGGCCAGACATTATTCAAAATAGGTTGGGAGTATTGAGAAGGATATTGAGAATTCTGGTTCTTCCATTGGCTATTATAAGGATTAAAAGATTGTAAAGGGTCGTGAGACATACTGTTAGTCCATTTTCCTGTCAGCAAAAACTCCTTTGAAAATGGCCTATTCCTTGCAAGTTTTGTAATGTTGTCCCACCCTGCTGCAATCATAGTTTTGGTATGCAAAGTAAATCCACTTGATTTCATGTTGTGCACTCTTAGCCCTATGTTCTTCCATGTGTCACCTTGCTTTAGTCTAGATCACATCTCATAAATCGCAAAACCCAGGGAGATATTCAAGTTCTAGGGTCTGTAGGAAACAAATTTTAAAATCTGCCCAAGTGTCGAAAACCCACAATGTTTTTGAAAATCCATGATGTTTTCGGTCTGTGTGAAAACCTTCATTGTTTTTGACCTTGTGCCTTCCAAATTTTGTGCACTTATCTTTTGACGTCAGAAACATTGTGTGTTTTCAATTTTTTCCGTCGAAAACCCTGTGTGTTTTCAACCTCATAGTTTCCTGTTTGCTGGCATTCCCTAACTACACAAGTGTGATGGATGGTGGGTCTAGGTCTGAAGGCTCTTCTTGATTGGTTGTCGCATGGCCGCATGTCAGACTTTTCTGACATGCGATCATGTGACCGCTTGCCACCTGTCGGCGTGGGTCCCAGTTCTTCTCAGTTTCCAGGTGTGGTTAAAGCTCGGACATAATTGGTGGTTGTCGTATATTTGCATGGTAAAGATGCACGGTGTTTATCCTTCACACTTTTGCGATAGCTATTTGATTTTTTTATATGGGTGTGCAGTGGGACCTGTTTGCTCGGTGGCATTGATGTGTCAATTTTTTATTGGTTGCTTGCGATGAGTTGGATTTCATGTCAGCGGGGCCTGGTGTCAGAGATTTAAGATCTACAGTCAGTGTATGATCGCATGGAATATTCTCACCCCATGTGATCATGCACCCATCGTTCGATTGGATGCCGATGGGTTTGTTCGCAGTGGGGCTGTTTGGGCTGAGGTGTCATCACTTGATCTGATGAGCTGGGCGATGATTTGGACTTGTCAGTGGGCCCGATATTTCTTAGGTGGAATGAAAATGCAGAAAAGATCTATGGTTGCCACATGATCATGAGGAATATTCCTCCCCTTTGCAATCACGTGACCACCGTCTGATCTTCCAAAAAGGTATGGATTTTCTCGACGGTGCGTCTAGTGTTAGGTGTTGCGGAGATGGAAGCTTTTCATTGGTTGACGGGTTTGTGACAAGGCATGCGGCAAGGTAAAGGGGGTGAGGTGGCAGTCTTGTTGCCTTGTCACATGATCGCAAGGGCCATCTTTCGGCCATGCGATCATGTGACAAGGGTGTCATGTTGGCAGGTAGCGATGACGGTTATGCTGGCGGTTAAGATTCACAGGTTGTCGCATGTTCGCATAGCCCATCTCCGTGCTATGCGATCATACAACAACTATTGTACATCATCATTGCAGAGTTAACCCGAGGTGTCTGGATGGGTTAAAAACATAAAGCCTGCGAAGTATGAAGATCTAATGACGGGGATATAAAGTTGATCCCGGTTTAAATTGTGACCACCGATTCACTGCTGGCACCGTAAGATTGACCGTTGCTTTTCAAATTCAAAATCTCTGAGATGTTTCCAGCGACCAGAAAGGACTGAAATTGATGAAAGAAGGGGCCAGAGTTGGTAAAACTAATTTTCTCCACTGCTCCAGTGTGCTCCAGGGTGTGAGATGATTGCAGAAGAGATGTTTCAACGCAGAGAAGTTAATGAAATGTACCAAAAGCAGTTGCAGGGTCACTTCCAGTTTGAATTTTGTAGATTTTTGATTGATCTTCGGTGCCTTTTTAGAGTTTCTCATGATTGAAGATCAGATGTTGATTAAGTGCATTTAGGACTTAGTGTTTTCTCTCTGAATTGTATCAGATTTTGATGAACTTGAAATGCCTAATTGATGGAAAACCCTAACCCTAACCATGGTTACCCTTAGCTTGTTGCATCCTAACTTGTGTGGGATTTTAGGGTAACCATGGGTATATATGCTATTTTTGTTGATTTTCAAAGGGTTCCAGCTTTGAAGTTCTGAAGTGTTCCTAGTCATAGATCCAAGATTGTAACACTTTTGCATTCGGTATTCTGTTGATGATAGATAAAAATTTGCAGGTCTAAGCTATAATTTGCAAGCTTGACTCCTCTGGATTGATTGTTTACACTTAAGGATTCTTCATACTTAATACAAGTACATGACTCTTATCTCTCCTTTGTGTCAACTTAGATAGATTCTGAACTTTCTAGTCCTCTGCATATCGTTTTATGTATATGTATCGACTCTTGAGTTCTAATCCAGGATTAGATAAAATGATGCTTTAGATGGGACATAGATCTATCTTATTGTCTATGTAAGGATATCTCATAAGTAGTAAAGGGGATTGTAGGTGTGTTTATGGCTTAAAATCTCAGCTATTATCTGGTGTGTGTAGCATTCATGTTCTAGGAGGTCTTGTCCAATGGATGAGGCACTGGCCTAAATGATTATCTCTTTATCAAAAAATACTGATTATTGTTGTTATGATCCCAAAAGCATAAGTTAAGAACCATCCTTTTAAGTTTTGAGTATTTGGTTGTATGTGGTTCTACCCATAGTAATGGAGAGTCAATGAGTGTGTGGTTAACACTTAGTACTTTCTTACTATCCTATTATCTATTATTCAAACCTAGTTCTTGGTGTATGAAGTATATTTTATACTAGGTTAGGTGCACCCACCTTGGTTTTGTAGAGCCAGAAGTAGAAGAGGGCATATTAAGTCCCTATAGTTGGTCTAGTTGCCTTGCAGAGCTCCCACACTTGGAACTAACCATTCCTAATATCAGTCTCAAGGTACATTGGCAGCCTATTAGAGCACAAGTATCATTTTGGACACCAACAAGATGGTGACTCTGCTGGGGAAGTGTTATACATGTTCATCCTAACTAGTAGGTCATCATTGGAAGAAACAGGGTTGTTCTTGTCCCTTGTCTCTCTAACTCATTTGAGTATTTCTAGAGTGAAGAAACTATATTGTGATATTCTCAATACACTTGGGTGGTGACTCAATCATCTCTGAAGTAGTGCTAGTCAGTATTTATTTTGCAAGATGAGTTATAGAGGTACTAGGTCTCAAAGAAAGGAGCATCCTGAAGATATAATGGAAGAAGGCATTCCAAGCACTTCTAGGCCTAGTCAGACAAGGGGAGGAAAGAAGAGAAGAGGTGTTTCTCATACTTGGAGAAACAAGAAAGATACTAGACAAGAAACCCAGGTCAGGCCTAGTCAAGAAGAAAATAATTCAGAATATGAAGAGGCTGATGAATTGGGATTGAACCAGTATGAGGAAGAGTTTCAAGTTGGAGATGATGAGTCAGAGACCACACTCCCTAAATCAGAAGAGATCTTGGAGGAGGTCTATGAACTAGAAAGAAGAGTTCAAGAACAGCTTGCCATTAGGCATCAAAGAGAAAAGGACAAAGAAGATAAAGTAAAACAAGCCATGATAAGGGCTGATAAGCTAAAGAGGTAGTTACTAGATTTGGAGGCAATTAATTTTGTCCCAAAGCCTAAAAGAGTAAACGAACAACCTATTGTTCAAAAAATATGTGAAGAAACCAGACCAAGAGATAAAGGCAAACATAAGGTTGTTGGGATTCAAATCAGTGAACAAGTTATTATGGATAGAACATCAGATCCAGGACTGAGATTAGATTCAGATTTGGAGATAGCTAGAAGGAAGAAAGAAATATTGGATAAAGAACTAGAGAAAGTAGAGTTGAAGGCTTCTACTACAGAAATCAGAAAGAAGATAGATTTTCTCAAGCATGCTTCAGGACCTTCAAATATTGCTACTTCCTTTTTGGGACAAGGTGGAAATCAGGGTAACAATGCAGCTCAAGCAAATGGTGTGCCAGGTGCCGCTAGAGTTCTTGATGGTTCAAACACAAGGACATCTACATCTTAAGGAATGGATCCACTACATGGAGCTCCTATTCATGAAAGGTACAAACAACTTGTTTTCTTTGGTATTCATGGTTACCCCAATGCAATCCCTGATGAAATTAGAAAGAAGCTTCCTAAATTTACTGGAAATAATGTCATCACATGTGAAGAACATCTAAAAAATTTCATAGATGTAATAGATGATTATAATATAGAACTTGATGATGTTATAATGAAGCTATTTGTACAATCCCTGATTGAAGATGCTAGGGATTGGTCTAGAGGATTACCCCATGCTAGTATAGGATCATGGAATGAATTTAAAAACTATTTCAAGGAACACTATGGTGATAAGACTAATGAGGGTTTTATCCTAAATGAATTCAATAACATAAAGAAGAATCAGAATGAAGAGGTCCTTGAATTTAATATAAGATTCCAAAAGGCTATGCATAGGCTCTTGCAGGTTATCAGACTAGATGACAGGGTATGTCTTGTGACATACTTGAATGCCTTTGATGCAAAAATGAGATACCTCTTGAGGGACAAGAACCCTAGAAATCTTGGGGAAGGTTACAAATTGGCCATCAACATAGAGAGCAATAGAAGAATATCAGGAAAGATAGGAAGAAGAGATGATTGCAAGCCTCAAATGCAGAGTAAGAAAGAAATGGGAAGGTCTTCTGACTCTAAACCCAAAGAGGATGACAATCTAAAATAAATTTTAAAGGATTTGGAAGGTTTAAAGCCTGGTGAAAAGGGAAACAATAGAACTGTGACTATGGAGAGGTCAGCTCCAAACAATTTTAGCAGACAACCAAGAATGCAAATTTACCCTTACAACACTCAGTGGAAAGATGGCAAGCCCATTTTCCCAACCAAGCAAGAAAGGCCTGATGGAAGGATCCCTGATCCCTTGCATAGAAATTCAGTAAATATGACTAAAGATATCCCATGGTGTGCTGCTTGTTAGTCTCCTCATGACCCTGAGCATTGTGTCATTGCTTTAAACCTACAAGAGAATCAAGAACAAGAGGAGTAATATGACAAGAGTGGTTGTGGAATGACTTCTGCACATGTAGAGGATGAGAATGATTTTGATGAAGAAGATGAAGAGTTTGATGATGTTGGATGTGGTATTGTGGGGGGTGAGGAGCAAGTTTCTTTAAGAAGACCATCAGATGAAGAAATTACTCAGATCACTGCAGACATGGTTACTCAAGCTAGAAGCAATTATAACTTGAGGAATAGGATAGTTGGAAATGCAACTGGTAAGCCAGGTAGTATGTTTATCAAGGAGATAGAAAATGGTACACAACAACATGGAGAAAAGGGCAGGGGTGCCAATGATACTAACCAAGTGAAGGTAAAAAGGAAAGTTGTACCTATTGCAGCACCTAAGAATAAAGCAAAGATAGCAGAGGTAGTTTTTCCCATTCCTTAGAAGGGAGAGGAATCTCCTCTAAAAGACAAATCTGGTTTCACAAAGGATAAAGTTGTCACTATCTTTGAAGAAGACATGAACAACCAAAAGTATGTTCCAATTGATATGTCCAAATTGCTTTCATAGATCACTGTCAAGGTTCCACTTTTGAAAATGATGAGAATAGAAGAACATAAGGTCAAGGCCTTGACTTGGGTAAATGGTGTTTCTTCTACAGGAATCCAAGAGGTGAATAGAAATGACAAACATGTGGCTTCCTTGGAAGACACACTTGACAGTAAGAGTGAAGAAATTGTTTCTAAGATTCCTCAAATCTTCTTGATACAAATATTGTAAATAATGCATCAGGGACAGTTGATCCTTTCTTTTTGTCCCTTGTGATTGGTGGTAAAATATTGAAGAATTGCATGATCAATTCTGGAGCATCAAACACTATCATGCCTGCAGAGATCATGAAATCATTAGGACTAAAGGTTGATACACCTCACGGGAGATGCCAAGCTATGGACTCAAGAGAAGTGCTAATTATTGGTACCATCAAGGCTTTGCCTTATAAATTAGCTACATTTCCCAACAAATAGTTGACTATGAATGTTCTTGTAGTTGACATTCCTCCTCAATATGGAATGTTGTTATCTAGAAAGTGGAGTGCCTCCATGGGAGGAATTATTCAATGTGACTTGTCCTTTGCCACTTTTGACATTGAAGGAGAGAGTGTGAAGGTGTCAAGGGAAGCTAGGACCCTACATATGATTGAGGAAAATGACAAGGATAGCATGAATTATTTTGTTGACACTGACATTGGCTCATTCCAAGTCCAGAGGAATGAGATGCAAGAGAAGGTCAGGCTTATCCTTTTGGTCGATGATGAGAGTAACGTGGCAGAGGGTAATGTCTTATGGACATTATATTTTGATGGAGCAAATTCTAAGGAAGGTGTTGGAGTAGGAGTGTTATTAATATCCCCAAGTGGTAAGACTTTTAAGTTTTCTTTCACTCTCCTATTTTCTTGCACAAACAATGTTGCTGAATATGAGTCCCTATTGATTGGTTTGAGACAAGCATCAAAACATGGGATCAAACATCTTAGGGTAATTGGTGATTTTGAGTTAGTAATATCTCAGATTAGATCAAAGTATGCATCAAAAAACCAAAGGCTAAAACAATATAGGAATGATGTATGGGATGAAATTGAATGTTTCAGTGCTTTTGGAATTGATTGGGTGGATAGAGGCCAAAACAGGATGGCAGATTTACTAGAAAACATAGCCTTAAGGCTAGAGGATGTTACCTTTGCAGGGATATCTAGAATTGAGTGTAAGTCTAGGCCTTCTATCCCAGATAATGTTGAGAATTGGCAAGTATTTTCTGATGATCAGGATATTTTGAGATTCTTGCAGTGTGAGTCTCACTTTGATGGTCAGGAAATGGATTTCAGCACCTATGTAGACAACAAAGATGGAAAAGAGAATGTCCTTGGGAAGTACTGCGATTGAAGTCAAATAGGATCCCAAGGGGATTGGTTGCTCTTGAGAGAGCATTTGATAATAAAGAGAGGGCTTGTGTAGCTAGACTTGCTGACAAGGTAAGTGATTTGGAGGAAGTGAATCTAGGGACAAGCCAAGAACCAAAGAACATTTACATAGGTAAATGTTTATCTCAAAGAACTAGAAGAAATCTGATTGATCTTCTCAAAAAATTCAAACATGTCTTTGCATGGTCTTATGAAGATTTGAAAGCTTATAGAGAAGATCTCTTCCAACACAAGATACCATTGAAGGAAGGAACTAAACCATTTAGGTAAAAGTTGAGGCCTGTAAATCCTACTTTGGCACCAAAAATGCAAGATGAATTGAAGAAGATGATGGATGGAGGAATCATAAGGCCTGTAAGACATTTCTCTTGGGTGTCAAACTTGGTTCCATTTAGAAAAAAGAATGGTGACATTAGGCTGTGTGTTGATTTTAGAAATCTGAATGTCAATTCTTTGAAAGAAAACTATGGTCTCCCTAATATGGAAAACATGTTGCAAAGAGTCATTGGATCAGAGTTGATGTCAATGATGGATGGCTTCTCTGGATATAATCAGGTCATGGTCAAGGAGTCAGAAAAATTCAAGACTACATTCACAACTCCTTGGGGGACCTATGTGTATGTTAGGATGCCTTTTGGCTTGACAAATGCAGGAGCTACCTTTCAAAGAGCTATGGATGTGGCCTTTGCAGATTTCATAAACAAGTTCCTAGTAGTGTATCAAGATGATCTCACAGCATATTCAAAGAAGGAAGATCAACATTGTGAGCATCTTGAAAAGATTTTTATTAGAGCTCTGGAATACAGAATTTATTTGAATCCAAATAAATGTTCTTTTGGTGAGGTGGAAGGCAAGCTCTTAGGACATATTGTGTCTAAGGATGGAGTGAGAGTTGATCCTAAAAGGGTCATAGAAATAGACAGACTTTCACCTCCAAGAAATGTTAAAGGTGTGCAATCTTTCTTTGGACAAGTAAATTTTCTTAGAAGGTTTGTTACTAACTTTGCAAAAATTTGTATTCCCATCTCTAGAATGTTGAAGAAAAATGCAAAAGTGGAATGGAATGAAGAAGCAAATGAGTCTTTCAAGAATATCAAACAGGCCATCAAGGATGCCCCTATTTTAAGGACCCCTGATTATGGTAAACCCATGCAAATTTTCTCCTTTGCTTCTTATCATACAATTGCATCAGTCTTATTACAAAAGAATTCAGAAGGGTATGAACAACCCATATCCTTTTTCAGCAAATCCTTACATGCAGCAGAACTAAAGCATGATATAGTTGAGAAACAGGCTTATGCCCTAGTCAAAGCAGTCAAGGCTTTCAGATGTTATCTTGTAGGAGATAAGGTGGTTGCTTATGTTCCTAATGCTACTGTCAAGGATATTCTAGTGCAATAGGAGGTCTTAGGTAAAAGATGTAGATGGATCAACAGGATCCAAGAATTCAACATAGACATTCAAATTAAAAAACTGATAAGAGGCCTAGGACTATCAAGCTACAATCTGTGAGATATGCCATTATACATGGTGAGTTATGGTGGAAAAGCAATGAAGGTGTATTGCTAAAATGTGTAGACCAGGAAAGGTCTAAGTCTTTGTTAGAATCAATGCATCAAGGTGTGTGTGGAGGACACTACATGGCAAAGACAACGGCTCACAAAATCCTTAGGTCTAGATTTTGGTGGCCTACTATCTTTAAGGACACACATCAATTTGTGAGGAAGTGTGATGCATGCCAAAGGTTTGCAGGTAAGCTGAAATTTGGTGGAAAATTACCATTCAAACCAGTCTCAGTTCAGGCCCCTTTCCAGTAGTGGGGTATTGATTTCATAGGTGAGATTCCAAACAAGTCTAGTGGTGGGCATTCCTACATATTAGTGGCAACAGACTATTTCACTAAATGGGTTGAAGCTATTCCCACTAGGAGGGCCACTAGTAAAGTTGTTATTGATTTCATGATGCAAAACATTCTCACTAGGTTTGGATGTCCAGAAACAATAGTGGTAGATAATGTAATGTGTTTTAGATCTCAGGAGTTTGATGATTTTTTTAAGAATTATTGGATACACATTTCATTCTCTTCCCCATATCACCCACAGGGAAATGGCCAGGCTGAATCCACTAATAAAAGCTTGATAAAGATCCTCAAAAGAGTATTGGACAGGATAAAAAATCATGGGACTCAAAACTTTGGTGGGCATTGTGGGCTGACAGAGTGACCATCAAGAAGGCCATAGGTTGTGCTCCATTTGATCTAGTCTATGGGATTGGAGCTAGGTTACCTTAGAACAATCTATTGCAAATGTATAAATTCATCCAGGCATATGATGAAGACTTAGATGATGAAATGAGACTAAGGATGGATGAGTTAATCTAGTTGGAGGAGGTAAGAAGAGATGCACATGAAAGAAATGAAACACTTCAGACATAGTGTACAAGCTTATTTGATAAAGGAGCCACTCAAAGGAGTTTTGGGGCTGGTGATCTTGTTCTAATGTGGAATGCCAGATTAGAGGATAAGAGAAGGCATGGTAAATTTGATCCTATCTGGTTAGGTCCTTATCTCATTGAAGGTAAATGGGGAGTTGATTCATATATTCTGAAAGATCTAACTGGTGGGACTTTGGAATTGCCTATTCATGGACAATTCCTAAAGTTTTACTTCTCTTGAAGTATCTTTTTCCATGAGCAGTAGTTAGGATTACTCCCTAGGTCTCTTAGGGTTGTTTTTGGTCTGAAGTTTTGAGGTCTGCTCTTCCAGTAGATTCTATTTTCTCATTGTATCTATAGGAGATAGATGTCCCCAACTAGAGCCACTGTTAGTCCATTTTCCTGTCAGCAAAAACTCCTTTGAAAATGGCCTATTCCTTGCAAGTTTTGTAATGTTGTCCCACCCTACTGCAATCACAGTTTTGGTATGCGAAGTAAATCCACTTGATTTCATGTTGTGCACTCTTAGCCCTATGTTCTTCCATGTGTCACCTTGCTTCAGTCCAGATCGCATCTCATAAATTGCAAAACCCAGGGAGATATTCAAGTTCTAGGGTCTGCAGGAAACAAATTTTAAAATCTGCCCAAGTGTCGAAAACCCACAATGTTTTTGAAAATCCATGATGTTTTCAGTTTGTGTGAAAACCTTCATTGTTTTTGACCTTGTGCCTTCCAGCTTTTGTGCGCTTATCTTTTGGCATCAGAAACCTTGTGTGTTTTCAATTTTTTCCATCAAAAACCCTGTGTGTTTTCAACCTCATAGTTTCCTGTTTGCTGGTGTTCCCTAACTGCACAAGTGCGATGGATGGTGGGTCTAGGTCTGTAGGTTCTTCTTGATTGGTTGTCACATGGCTACATGTCAGACTTTTCTAATATGCAATCATGCGACCACTTGCCACTTGTTCACGTGGGTCCTAGTTCTTCTCAGTTGCCAGGGGTGGTTAAAGCTCAGACATAATCAGTGGTTGTCGTATGTTCGCATGGCAAAGATGCACGATGTTTATCCTTCATGCTTTTGTGATAGTCATTCAATTTTATTGTATGGGCGTGCAGTGGGACCTGTCTGCTCGGTGGCACTAATGTGTCAATTTTCTATTGGTTGCCTGCAATGAGTTGGAATTCATGTCAGCGGGGCCCGGTGTCAGAGATTTAAGATCTACAGTTGGTGTATGATTGCATGGAATATTCTCACCCCATGTGATCATGCACCCACTGTTCAATTGGATGCCAATGGGTTTGTTCGTAGTGGGGCCATTTGGGCTAAGGTTTCATCACTTGATCCGATGAGCTGGGCGATGATTTGGACTTGTTAGTGGGCTCGGTATTTCTTAGGCGAAATGACAATGCAGAAAAGATCTATGGTTGCTGCATGATCATGAGGAATATTCCTCCCCTTTGTGATCATGTGACCGCCGTCTGATCTTCCCAAAAGGTATGGCTTTTCTTGGCGGTGGGTCCAGTGTTAGGTGTTGCGGAGATGGAAGCTTTTCATTGGTCAACAGGTTTGTGACAAGGCATGCGGCAAGGTAAAGGGGGTGAGGTGGCAGTCTTGTTGCCTTGTCGCATGATCACAAGGGCCATCTTTCGGCCATGCGATCATGCGACAAGGGTGTCACGTTGGCAGGTAGCGGCGGCGGTTATGCTGGTGGTTAAGGTTCGCGGGTTGTCGCATGTTTGCATAGCCCGTCTCCGTGCTATGCGATCATGCAACAACTATTGTACGTCGCCATTGCGGAGTTAACCTGAGGTGTCTGGATGGGTTCAAAACATAAAGCCCATGAAGTATGAAGATCTAACGGTGGGGATATAAAGTTAATCCTGGTTTAAATTGTGACTGCCGATTCACTGCTGGCACCGTAAGATTGACCGTTGCTTTTCAAATTCAAAATCTCTGAGACATTTCCAGCGACCAGAAAGGATTAAAATTGATGACAGAAGGGGCCAAAGTTGGTAAAACTAATTTTCTCCACCGCTCCAGTGTGCTCCAGGGTGTGAGATGATTGTAGAAGAGATGTTTCAACGTGGAGAAGTTAATGAAATGTACCAAAAGCAGTTGTAGGGTCACTTCCAGTTTGAATTTTGTAGATTTTTGATTGATCTTTGGCGCCTTTTTAGAGTTTCTCATGATTGAAGATCAGATGTTGATTAAGTGCATTTAGGACTTAGTGTTTTCTCTCCGAATTATATCAGATTTTGATGAACTTGAAATGCCTAATTGATGGAAAATCCTAACCCCAACCATGGTTACCCTTAGCTTGTTGCATCCTAACTTGTGTGGGATTTTAGGGTAACCATGGGTATATATGTTGTTTTTGTTGATTTTCAAAGGGTTCTAGCTTTGAAGTTCTGAAGTGTTCCTAGTCCTGGATCCAATATTGTAACACTTTTGCATTCGGTATTCTGTTGATGATAGAGAAAAAGTTGCAGGTCTAAGTTGTAATTTGTAAGCTTGACTCCTCTGGATTGATTGTTTACACTTAAGGATTCTTCATACTTAATACAAGTACATGACTCTTATCTCTCCTTTGTGTCAACTTAGATAGATTCTGAACTTTCTAGTCCTCTGCATATCATTTTATGTATATGTATCAACTCTTGAGTTCTAATCCAGGATTAGATGAAATGATGCTTTAGATGGGACATAGATCTATCTTATTGTCTATGTAAGGATATCTCATAAGTAGTAAAGAGGAATGTAGGTGTGTTTATGGCTTGGAATCTCAGCTATTGTCTGGTGTGTGTAGCATTCATGTTCTAGGAGATCTTGCCCAATGGATGAGGCACTGGCCTAAATGATTATCTCTTTATCAACAAATACTGATTGTTGTTGTTATGATCCCAAAAGAATAAGTTAAGAACCATCCTTTTAAGTTTTGAGTATTTGGTTGTATGTGGTTCTACCCATAGTAATGGAGAGTCAATGAGTGTGTGGTTAACACTTAGTACTTTCTTACTATCCTATTATCTGTTATTCAAACCTAGTTCTTGGTGTATGAAGTATATTTTATACTAGGTTAGGTTCACCCGCCTTGGTTTTGTAGAGCCAGAAGTAGAAGAGGGCATATTAAGTCCCTATAGTTGGTCTAGTTGCCTTGCAGAGCTCCCACACTTGGAACTAACCATTCCTAATATCAGTCTCAAGGTACATTGGCAGCCTATTAGAGCATAAGTGTCATTTTGGACACCAACACATAGCTTGGCTTGGGGCCCATGGCCAATGTTGAGAAATAAAGAATATCCTCTCCTTCTATTTGCCCAAACTTAGTAGGAATGTGGTTGGTTTCCAAATTTGCCACCAGCTTGCACCAAAAATCCTTCTTTTGCTGCCAACAGTGAGGGAAGTACTCAACTAGCTTTGCCTCAACATCTTCATGCTTCCTTTTGGCCTACATTGTGTCTAGGTGTGTGGAAACATCATTGATAATGTCTTGTTTGAAATTTGACAACAGGTTTGACATTTCCATCTTAGATATACTAGAGCTATTTCCTTTAGTAATTGCGGGTCAAAATCCTCTACCCTTCTTTATAGTTGATCTTGAATAGTTAAGGCATATTTTCTTGAGATAATCCTAAGAAGATTGAGATATATCTCCTCCAGCCATAAGGTCCAGTGCTTCAAGACAAATGTGATTTACTCCCCTAAAAAAATGAATTTTTGCGAATCCTCCTGCAATGTATGTTGAGGATTCTTTTGCAGATTGTACAAGAAGTGTGAAATGTAATCTTCTAGAGTTTCATCTTCTTTTTGTGTCATCTAAAAAATTTCATCTTCTCTCAAGTCACCCCCTTTACAATATTCTATATTTTTACAAAAATAGAGTGTGCATCTCATTCCAATAAGTTGCTGCATTAGCCCCTAATCCCATAAACCATCTTAGGGCTGACTCCTTTAATGTTATTGGAAATAACTTGAGTTTGTGAATATCAGTGTTGTAGTCAAAGCTTCAACAAATAATGTCAAAATCAAATAGAAAGGTGTTAGGGTCCTCAGTTATTAGGCCACAAAACTTAGGAAGTACAACAATGGGTATGTTTTTGAGATTATCATTATTGAAAAGGCTAGGAAGAGGAAATGGAAAGGTAGGTTGGGCCATTACTGTAGGTAATGGGGAGCGAAGTTGCGGTTGGGAAAAGATAATAGAAAGAGGATTATTAGCAACGGGTGCACTTGGGGTGGAATTATCAAGAAAACTAGCCAAAATTTTAGCAAAAGGGTGAAGGTCAAATGGATCAAAAGGGTCTTCTACAGATGAAGTTGCTGAAGGAAATTTTGGAGTTGCATCAACAAAAGGTAATTCAACTTCTCCAGATTCTTCATTCAAATTAATAGGTTCTCTTGGAAGGAATCTTCCATAGACATCTGGTCTTCTTCCCCTTCGATGCATGCAAGTAATTGAATGAACTTGTAAAGAAAGTTCAAAACTACAAACTAATATCTAGAAAATGGGGAACTATCTAAAATGACTCAATGAGGTTCTTAGCTTGACACCATCCCTAAAAATGATGCCAAAAAATGAACATCCCCATAATAGGTAGTAGTAATCATGCCAAAGCTTCTCCTAAGAATAGTTTATTCAAACTAAGTATTATTTTCCCTATCATGAAGTGCATTTAAATTGTCAACCTAGGGATGTATACTTGAAATGGGACATCATGGTTTGCACACTAAGCCTCTCATAAAGTCATTTTACTTAAGCTACAGGAAGGAAAATACATGAAAGGAACTACACTATTGTCGTAGGAAAGTAAAACACACACAACCACTTAAATGGAAATGATGCTGATAACCATAAGTTCAACTTTAACCTATTCTACCAATGCAAAGCATTTACTATGACTATCTCTGCAAGTGTTGTAGGAACACACACAGGTTATAATGCTAGAGGAGAAAATAATGAATTCTAATTGAAATACTGAAAATGCTTAAAATACTTATTCTATTCTAATCTAACCCACCTCCCAAGTGGGCCCCCTTGGTCGGCTTCTGCTAGCTAGCAACACATAATATAACTCAAAATCACTCCATTGTATTTTCAAAAAAAAACTGATTACACCATCATAAAATAGTGTACAAAACTAAAAAGAGTAACTTGCTTCCAATTATAACAGTAATACAATCATCTATCTAACTTGATTTCTAACAATCATATCCCTTTATATAGAGGATTGACATTTATTTGAAAATAAAGATAAGGTCTGACTGATTCATGCCATAAAGAAAGGAGAATGCATCATTCCACGACATAATATCATAAAGACTAAACAACCACTTCAATAGAATATTGAACGCAGAGGAAATATAGCATAGTCATGCTCCTATATTCCCTGAAATGATCATTCCTTCAATTCCCTAGGCATGTTCTGAGGTGTCATAATGATTCTCCTCAACGTGGCTGAAACTTCATCTCTTATTCATCAATGTTGCTGATCCACTATCCAACCACTCTTCTTTCCCCGATAGGTTAGTAGCACATGCATATATATCCAAGTATTAAACTATTCAACTTAATCCAAATGTTAGGATATACATTAAAATAATTATATGAAATACTGCAACATATATATAATATTTAGCAAGGTATGTCAACTACTATCTACCCATAAGTTTTGTGGATTTGACAGTACTTATAGTATGTACACAAGTTTAAGTACTTAAAAGTCACAACAAGTGTTTTGGAAATGTCTTAGAACAAAGCTAAAAAATAGTATAAAACAAAGACAAATTCTTGCCCCATCAATTTGTGCACCATGAAGAGTAGAATATAACACATTATGTGACACTAAAACATTTTCAACACATGTATCACTATCATGAGTTGATTTTGAAATAAATATATCCTTAAACATATAAAAATATCATGTTTGAGAGGTAACAAAGCATCAATAAATTAACTAACCACAGGGTGTATATTTGTTGGTTGTTCTATTGGATGAGTAGTCGATCGACCCAAGTTCAAACCTCATTTGGTACCCGAGTCAGTTTACTCTATCGTGCACATGGTAGGTCCCATGTTGGTTACTGTGTGGTCCAATGGGATTAGTCTTACCTTGCTCTCCCCTTCCTAGCCCTAACTTGGTAGTTTATAAGACCAAGGTAAGGTAGATTGGGAGCTAGGTCGGGTCACAGGGATACCCATTGAGATATAAAATAAAAAAAGCATCAAGAAATTAATCATTGGTAATATAATCACTAGATAAATAATCAAGAAACTAAGAATAACTAGGATCATACATCAAAGAGCCATGTGTCAGAACTATTATCAAGATGTGCATGCAAATTATCAACATTTATATTAGATCAAATTCATTGCATGAATCATTATTTGTAGGTTTATCAATTGGATTTAAGGATAATTGGCTAGATATATGTAGTATTATTTTACTAATTATTTGTGCATTAGTCCACCATGTAATAAACTATCTTGAAATAATAAAATATTAAAAATAGCAATGGGCTTATCATTAGTTGCTTGTAAAATTTCATCGTCATAAAGGAACATCATATGAGGGGGAAAAGAAAGAAAATAAAACACATGAGTGTTAGTAAATAATGCATCATGCTCAATTTATTTTAATCCAATTCCTACATAACCTATGAATGAAAAGTACACATAGAAGCTTACAAAATAACCATCATGCGAAGATCAACTACACAAGCCACAAGATAATCCCTAGGAAATCCCTTATGAGGTAAAAAAATATCCTCCAAAAGTATCCATACTCCATCATATTATTTAGAAACAACACCAAAGTACCTATAGAGTTGCAATGAATACTTTTAAAATATCAAGCCCTCAATGTATATTCTATGTGTCCAAGCATGAATCTATACATCCCATGCCATGCTTCACATATACACTACTTGAAAATACTCAATAATGATAGCTCTCTCAACTATCCAATCTAAAGAACTCACACGTGATTGCTTATATAGATTCAAGATCACACAAATATGACCAAGTGGTAAAGTAAAACCATGTGAACTACAACCATGAGTTCTCGAAACCATTGACACCACATTTAATATTAGGTACTATTTTTTTAGTATATTTATATTTCCCCAATACTAAATTAAATAGATTTCCTCAATGTGTCACCTACATCAAATATATTAATGTTACATACAACACATAAAGTGACGCCAACCATGTTAACTCCTAGTGATAAAAGTCCATCTAGTTTTCCTTAGGTGCACCACATGCAATAATAAATAAAAGACTATAAACATTATGCAAAGTGTACAACACCTTATACAAATATTCTCTCACTTATGGTATACATTGCATAATGGCCAAATGATCAATTAAATACATTATCATAGTTATTAATATAACCACATGAACCTTCTATATGCTCTTGTGCTCTATCAAGATACATGTGATAAAACCAAAGTGAACACCTTCTCAAGAAATAACTCATTTCATCCTCTAACAAGTCACCTATGGAATAAATGGAACAAACCAAGGTGAAGGTTCACCAATCCAAGGACACAAGCATAAAATCCTATGTGATAAGAAATGATCCAAGTTATTTTTATAAGGTAGAAATCCCATAAGATAAAAAATTATATCCACAACATATACCAATACATCTGACCATCCATACCTTATAGGTACAAATAAAATCAATAAAATTATGTCAAACACATATTAACCTTGTAATTAAAGAAAATGAGGGATGTGGGGATCCACTAGGGTGAATGGAAAAACTAGGAATTTCAGCCCTAAGTCCTTTCATACATTAGAATGAATATGATCCACTAGACTGAGGGAGAATTAAGTGCTAAGTGGATGCAAGGATTCCTTCACTTGAGTTGAAGATGACTATGAAAATTTGAAATGGGAATGCAAGATATAGGGGAAAATGGAAGGAAAGATTAAATTCTATGTATGGAGGTAGACAACAAATTGTAAATCCAAATTTGAGACCAAATCTAAGAATCCAAGGCAACAAATGACCTATGATCCAAGTTTTGGTCTAAAAAGGTAGGTAAAAGGCAAATAGGAGGGTCAAAGGAGACTAAGAGGTTAGAGGTGCGTTCAGTCACCTTTGACCCAATAAATTTTGATGAAGATATTGTTAAATAGTAGATCTCTACTAGAACATCTTGTAACCTCTTCCACAACCTCCCTACATATTGCTTGCACATAGAAAAATGGGAAAATGGTTGTGGAAAGGGGTTTTTCTAGGTCAAACCCCAATTTCAGAACTAACCATGAAATTGAATTGTAATGCCTGAAAGGAAGCATGCTAATGTGTAATAGAGGCTTGATAAGAGAAAAAATTATCTTATACCTTGATGATGCAATGCTTCTTGAAATGAGATCACAAGTGTTGATGCAATAACATGACTCCACAAAGACCTAATAGGAAATCACAATAGACATGCTTGCATGATGGTTGTTGAAGTTATCCAAAATGAAGGATATGGTAGGATGAAATGCCTTGAATATTTGATATGCTTGAATTATTGAATTTAAATTGATTCAGATGATACAATATATGATGGATAGATGAAAATTTGGGAAGTAGCCTTGATTCTATACCTCACCAAGCCATTTCAATTCTCAAAACTCAAAGGAGGCCAACAAGGTTTTGGACATCTCACTAAAGTCAAAAGATCATCACACCATTAAAATTTGGGCCCAATTTGTTGGGTATAGGGAAATTCTTGAGGTGAAGGATGAGTTTACTTGCCCCATACCTACTCAATCACCCTATACCGACCAACCTAGGCTCGTATTTGAGTCGAGGGTCAATTTTGATATGGTAATTCCTAAAATATGTCCAAAATCAAGGCATGATATTAGGATAAATATAAAATTTTTCCTGTGATAAAATAGGGCCCATGTATGAAAGTGGTGATTGAATGGAAAGGGACACACCTATCATTAAGGGTCCTCATATAAATTAAATTAAGAGAGGAATAATATTTAAATATTTATTAATTAAATACATATCAAAGTCTTATAATGCATGGAAGAATGAAACACAAACTAAAATGGGTGCTAAGTGTTAGCACTTTTTCTTGTATCCCTCCGATTCTAAAAGAGAAAATGAGAACCAAACATGGGATATTTATGTGATTGACATAAATCTACTTCTTCCTACAAACCAAAGGACAAGAAAAGACTAACATTGACAAGGCCTACAAACCTTCTACACTTTGAGCTCCACACACTCAGGTAGGTATACCTCATCTGCACACACATAACTCCTTATTGCAAACAATAGGCATCCAGGTATATCACTTGAGGAATAGTTTTCAGACTTTTAGGTAACAAATAACTCAGTGTCCACCAAATCTTATGTAGAATCCCACTTGCATATAATGAATCTGAAAACTAGAAAGACTTCCTAACTCCTATCAACATGAAAGGGAAAATGTTTTCATTTATGCTTTGGGTGGAATGGATCTTTGAAATACCTCAAATCCCTCATAGACCAATGCCTTATCCAATGGGCAATAGAGTCAAATAAATCATTGCAACATAAAGCTTATGAAACAAGAAAACAACATAGCCTAATATGTTGATACCTTACATCAAACATACACCATTTATCAAATTCTACTTAAGAATCCACCTGTGTATTCAGATATGCAATCTCCTATTCAAAGAATTTAACTCTCCCCTTGGAAGAGACTCGAAAATAGGAAATACATTGATCAACATCCACTAAAAGACAAGTATGAGATACCCTTGATATCTCAACTCATACATACCTGAAAATGAATCCTAAACTTATTTATTCCCTTCAAATAACTCTATTGTGAACTCACAATAGAAAGACCAAAACATTCTTAATGCTTTAGCCCATAAGATTTAAGAAGCAAATAGAGACAATTTTGATAACAATATAACATTGCTAAAACTTCATTCAAAAGATAGACCATTACAAGAAAAATTATCATCTGAGACCATAAGGAAACATGAAAACACCCTATAGGAAGAGAAGAGGGTAATATTTACAAAGGGAACCACTCATTGAACCAGCCCAGAAAAGATTATAGTGAATCAAATTCGAATCGGCACTAGAACTCTCCCCCTTGCAACAATGGAGAAGAAGAAGAGATAAAGGAAAATCAAAGCTAGTTATAAACAAACTGATAGCTGCCAATTTTCACAAAATATCTTCCACTTCTCCAAATTTGATTTCTTTTTGCAATTGCCTTCATCTTTGCAATCATTTCTCCCTTCAAATTTTAATCTTTGCCTCTCAAAAATGATTAGATTCTACTCAAATTGAAAATGCTTCATGAATATATGAGTCCATTTTAAAATAAAATACATTTTCAAACTATGGAGAGACCATACAAATTATTTAAATCAACATTTTCCTCTTTAAATGTGCATATTATGCCCAAAACACACCAAATTTTGACAAGTGTTACTAGCTGGTTTGATGCTCCAATTTAATTGTGGGTTGACCACCTAACCTGGAGATTGGGAGAATACCTTGTTCTCCCATTCTCTGAATGCTCCAGCTAACCCTGGTCATATCTGGAGATTGCATGACTGCCTTGTTATCCAAATCTCTAAATCCATCATTTAACCATGGTTACATTTGGAGAATGGGTGAATTCCTCTATCTCCAATTCTCTGAATGTTACTCTAACCACCAATTTGATTGTGAGATCGCACAATCGAGTGTTCTCCTGATCTCAGAATATTGGCCCTCTAACCACCAGGATTCAACGATTAGGTGACACAGTCAACTCACTGCCATCTCCCAATCTCTGAATGTTAGCCTAATCACTGGTTTGATTGCGAGATTGCATGACCTTCTGCCATGTGTCCACCTTTGTCCCATGTCATTTCCAATATTCTATGAAAATTTGGGTCTTCGATCCACTAACACGCTTCCTAATGCACCTTCACATGTGCACATCTACAGAGCCTCCAGCTCTTTCTTCATATTACTTTGTGAGAAATTTTCCATTTAAACACATGAAATCCCCACATCTTGGCCAATGTGGGATTAAACTTTTGAGAATGTTTAAATACTTGCATTAAAATTTTGTGTGCACCCAACTGGCACATATCTAGTCTGGGCCCACAAGTCCAAGAGGCCATCCTGCCTCTTTTACTTCAACTTACCATTGATTTGAGCACCGCTACATTTAAGTGTCTCTAAAGACTAAATTGGGGTGCATGTGGGATAAACCCACATGCACACCCCTTTCATTTTTCTCTTTCTTACCTTACCTGGCACGCACCTGCATTTGTTTTTTGACTGCCCTTTGGCAATCTCCCTTAGTGCGCACCCCTGAAGACTTCACTATGGCACACACCCTTTCTAGACTGGTATGCGTCCATCCTTTCCATACACACCTTCCATTTACCTTGGCTTTGTTTATTTTCTTTAGACCAGTGAGAACATGATGCAAACAGAGACTATACAAATATGTCCCCAATTCCTTCATTCCTTTTTTTAATGCTGTGCTAGTGCCTTGCAAGCATCTGCTGGCACACACTAGCAAAAAATCCCATGCGCACCCCTCTGGCTTTTGTTTTATCCATCCAATATTCTTCTGGCCAGCAAGTGCCCCTCCTTAGTATGCACCTAAGCCCAACATGTCCTTTGGTTTATGTGTCTCCATCCTCATTTTATGGTGCGAACCCAACATAAACAAGAGTGAGCAGCTCCATTTAAAAATCACACGCACCCCTTGACTGATACGCACACACTGTAACATCACATGCTCTAACATTGTGGTGTACACAACCCTTCATACACACACACTATCCTTTCAGAGCATTCACCCACCTCTTTTGGTCTTGCCCCTTTGGTCTTGGCTGCCTCACACACCCTCATTGTGGTGCGTAAAACCTTCTTTTGAGAGCAAGCACCCCTATTTTTGGACTGGTACGTGCCTGGCAGCCATTATGCACCCTTGTTCTCTGTTTGGTAGCCTCCTCTGCAAACCTTCATGCACCAATCCATTGTTGTTTCCTAGTATAAAATGTGCCTCTTGTTCTCTCTTTGCATGGAACACACAATCACATTAGTTTGGTACGTACCCCTCCATTTACACTTGGTATGCACTGGAAAATAAACTCATGCACCAACACTTTATTTATGTTTGATAGTGTTTGATGTGTGTGATGACACGTACTCCTTGCAAATGGTGTGCACCTTGTAGCCACACACACATCTCTTGACCTGGTGCATGCATGTCATGCCAAGCACGCACCCTCAAAGCAGTGCACTCCTCTTTGCTCCTTGCTGCCTTGTCTTGGTGTGCACCACCTCTTAAACCTTGCATCCTCCAACTTTCCTCTGGCTAGCATGTGCCCCTCTTTGCTCCAAGTCTCACACACCCTTTGGCTTAATGTCCTTGTTCCCTTTTCAAAATTTATGGTATGCTGCCTTCTTTGTACTTGGCACGTGTGCACACTGCAACCCTTTGGTTTTCTTGTGCACACACCATAATATGTAGCCAACATATAACCTTTTAATGGAAAATTCAAAATACTTAAGACATGACAGATTTAGCATGGAAATAATGGCATTATAATCTGATAAAACATGGCACCATTCAGCCCATTGAGAGTACATGAGTGCACACAATGCTTCATCGAAAGATGAAACAAACAAGGTTGAAAAACAAACTGTGCCAAATGCAATTTTGTACTTAATGTGATCATTGACTGGGAAATCTGACAAGAGTATCACATTTTGCACATCATTTTTACCTTTTACTTACCAAAATAAAGTCTTAATATGAAATCAGAACCAAGGTGTATCAAATCTTAATCACATCATTTAGTTCAGTCTCTGAAAAATTTCTCAACATCAACAATTGGCCTCCAGAAGTGGCTTTGAAAATTGACCCAAAGACCTCACAAGTACGCACCGTCAGAAATTTAAGTTCAATCCCAATATGTGAGAGCATGTGCCAAAGGATATTGTACAAAAATATTTGAGCCAAAAGTTATCACTGATCAAACATGGCCTTTCACAAAACTAATTTTGTCCGCATTGTCAATCTTCACAAATCACCTTCAAAATTGACTTTAAAAACTCACCAACTAAAACCCTCATGAACCAAAATCTTGGATACTGATTCACTCCCACAAAAGGACAATGAATCGATAATCAGCTTTCCCAAATGATCAAATGGTTAAATGCAATTAAATGTCAAAGTCAACACTTTAGAAACATTCTGGATTTAAAATAGTAAAATACGCAGAAATTGGGATTGGAATTAGCTTAGGAAAGTGACCAAATGGATTGGTCAAGACACATAAATCACTAAGGAGGTACACTTCCAAGTATAAAATGAAGAAAAACCTTCAATTCCTCTCGACCTTGAACCGGGTGCAAACTGGGAGACCCCAAAGTAGGGTCATTTAGAAATCTGCATTCTGCACACATTGAAACTTAACAAACTACAAATGGAATGGTTCTGGAAAATAGGTCAAACAAAGACATGGGAGGATAAATTTGGTCATGGAGACTCACTCCCATGCCTACAACATGATGCAAAAACCTTGATGCTATGAATATTCACTAGGCATAAGATGCAATCTTCTGAAGTGGGCCACTTTGTGAAATTCTGGAAACACAGAAATCAGATTTGGGGAAACACCTCCAAATGGCCAATTCCAAATCATATCAAAACTGAAAATTAAGAGCTATAACCCATTACATATGCTAAATGATAGGTGATAAAAACCTTACCCAAGTGGTTCCTCATGAAAAAAATAGGTCCATTTATCCATGCACTCGAACTTGACCTCTTACAATGATTTTTAGGGCACTAATCTTATACTTAGAGAAATTTTGAAAATATGGACTCAAAATCATTCTTGGATTTTTGAGCTCCAACAGTAGCTCTGATTGGGGACGCGTGCCCCATGTGAGCATGTAGAGAATTTAGAATCTCATGGTACATCAGACGAACCAAAGAAGAAAACAACCTTTCCTCTCTCTTCTCAAAACTTTGGAACCCTTTATTGAAAGCAAACACACCACATGACTGAAAGGAAAATTATTTACAAATTATACAAGATCAAAAATTCATTTCATGGCCCCGGGCCACCAAAGGAAAATTAAAACCCTCCTGAGTCAAAGGTCTGATTTTCATCCACATATGTGACCAGACATATGAAAGTATCATGATCATCTTGTTGCCAACATACATGAATATCTTTGGGCTGAAAAATAAAACTATAGTTTCTTTTGCCCACATTTTTCCAGTCACAACAATAATATTCATACTCCAATAAGTATGGAATATCATTTACTTCATCTTGCTGAGGACTGGAAATACAACATTCATCTAGCAATGCATCAAAGTATAAAATGCAATGACCATTATGCATTACTAGGAACTCACCTAGCTAAGAAGAAGTTGTTACCTCTGATTTATCTTCATGAGACACTTCAGCCATTGAGTAACTTGGCTCATCCATGATATCTTCATAAATTGGATCATGAACCAAGTGCACATTTTTTTACAAATATCATGACAGAGGGACAACTGATCTACATCATTAATTTTATAAAAAAAAATTCTGTCCCAATCATTGAAGACACTGTCCTCAATACTATCACAATCATTTTCATATTTATCAAAAGAAGGAAAAGGAAATAAACAAGAAACTTGTTCATCACTAGAATCTTCATGACAAGAAAACACACTATCATGGCCTTCATCTTCTTCTTCTGCAGATTCACTATATGAGGGCAACTTTAACAAACATGGATCATATTCTTCATCATTTTGAACACCTACCTCTTTATCAGGGTCATAGAAAATGTTAGTGGGATGCTGCAAAGTATAGTCCATATCATGTGCATACCTTTGAAATTCATCAGCCAAGAGTGCTGAAATCTTTTCAATACTTAATGGACATTGGACTTCACATTCTATTTCATTTTCATCTTCCTTGATGCTGCAAATATCCCCCCCATTTGGAATAGGGACTAATATCTCTAGCCTCAAATCATATTATGCAAAGCAATCACTGCATGAATTATCATCTGCATGATATTTGTCTTCTGACTGCTCACACAAAACATTCTCAAACTAAAAAAATAAAGCCGCCTCTTCATGCTGATAAGAAGAAAAATCTTCAGACATAATGGAAACTTTATCAACCACAGACTCATCTTCAACATCCTCATATTCATTAACCTCATTGTCAATATCATAATCAATATTTTCTGCACAATGAGAATCAACATCAGAATCATTAGCCTCTTCATTGTCAACATAAAGAACAACCAATGCCTGCAACCTTTTGTCTTCAATATTATTCTCTACAATTTTCCTCTTGAGAGTAGCAATTTCAATGAGTACATCCTCATAATCATTTTCATAAATGGTGTGATCAATAGCGACACTAATGTCTTGGTAATGTCTTCATTTTTTACTTCACATTGATGAACACCAACCCTCTCATCAAATATTCAATAAATGTTGCTCTCAATACATCTCAAGAAGGGATTGAACACAAAGGAAGGGATAAGAACCAATCCCTTGCATTTTTAGTAAGAGACTGCACTTATATCTTCATTGCTACATCTTCATGTTCAATCACAAACTCATACATTAAATTAGAAGGGTCATCTAAATGCTCTCTTGCTAGATATGATCCATCGCCACTAAATACTAATAAATATTCCCTAATCTCAGTAGGAATAATATTAGGGGCACCTTCAATGCTATCAAAACAAAAGGGCATGTAGTTTTCCATGAAGAAAATAGTACAAGAACTTTTGTGGGTTACATATGAAATGCAACAAAACCATTCCATTACTTAGTGTGTAAATCACTTGATAGGGAACCAATGCTATTACAACTAATTTTCATAAAAACACATTTGCATATGAAAATCAAAATACATGGAAGTATTTGCAATGAAGTTCAACCTATTAACTAGGAAACAGGGTAGATCTAGAGCCTTCTCTGTGGCTCCATCAGGTTCCTTTTTCATAGAGTCGCTACCTCCTTGCAAAGGAAAATAGTTTACTTACTTTTGTATTTCTTTCCATCCAACACAAAACTTCATTAGGATTTAAACATTATTTATATCAGAACTGCAAATTCTTTACATTTTCATTCTTGGCATGTACTAATCAAACATAGAACTCAAAGTCGCCACTCACACTCAGTGAGATAATATAATAATTTTTTGAATCTTGATTCTATATAATAGATCCCCAGTAGAGTCTCCAATTCTGTTAGCACTTTTTTTTGTATTCCTCTGATTCTAAAAGAGAAAATGAGAACCAGAAATGGGATATTTATCTGATTGACATAAATCTACTTCTTCCTACAAACTGAAGGACAAGAAAAGACTAACATTGACAAGGCCTAAAAACCTTCTACACTTTGATCTCCACACACTCAGGGGGGGTATGCCTCATTTGTACACACATAAATCCTTATTGCAAACAATAGGCCTACAAGTATATCACTTGTGAAATAGTTTTCAGACTTTTAGGTAACAAATACCTCAGTGTCTACCAAATCTTATGCAGAATCCCACTTGCATATAATGAATCTAAAAACTAGAAAGACTTCCTAACTCCTCCTATCAACATGACAGGGAAAATATTTTCATTTATGCTTTGGGTGGAATGGATCTCTGAAATACCCCAAATCCCTCATAGACCAGTGCCTTATCTAATGGGCAACAGAGTCAAATAAATCACTGCAACATAAAGCTTATGAAACAATAAAATAACACAACCTTATATGTTGATACCTTACATCAAACATACACCTTTTTATCAAATTCTACTTAAGAATCCACATGTGTATACATATATGCAATCTTCTATTCAAAGAATTTAACTCTCCCCTTGGAAGAGATCTGAAAATAGGAAATACATTGATCAACATCCACTAAAAGACAAGTATGAGATACCATTGATATCCCAACTCATACACACGTGAAAAAAATCCTAAAATTAGTTAGTCCCTTGAAATAAATCTATTGTGAACTCACAACAGAAAGACCAAAACATTCTTAATGCTTTAACCCATAAGATTTAAGAAGCAAACAAAGACAATTTTGATAACAATATAACAGTGTTGAAAATTCATTCAAAAGATAGACCATTACAAGACAAATTCTCATCTGAGACCAAAAAGGAAACAGGAAAACACCCTATACAAAGAGAAGAGGGCAATATTTACAAAGGGAACCACTCATGGAACCAACCTAGAAAATATTACAACAAATCAAATTTGAACCCGCACTAGAACTCTTCCCCTTGCAATAATGGAGAAGAAGAAGAGATAAAGGAAAATCAAAGCCAGTTACAAACAAACTGACAACTACCAATTTTTACAAAATATCTTCCACTTCTCCAAATTTGATTTCTTTCTGCATCTACCTTCATCTTTACAATCATTTCTCCCTCCAAATTTGAATCGTTACCTTTCAGAAATGATTTGATTATGCTCAAATTGAAAATACTCAGTGAATATCTCAGTCCATTTTAAAATAAAATACATTTTCAAACTATGGAGAGACCATACAAATTATTTAAATCAACATTTTCCTCTTTAAATCTACATATTATTCCCATAACACACCACATTTTAACAAGTGTCACTAGCTAGTTTGATGCTCCAATTTTAACCCTAGGTTGACCTCCTGATCTGGAGAATGGGAGACTACCTTGTTCTCCCATTCTCTGAATGCTCCAGCTAACCCTGGTCACATCTGGAGATTGCATGACTGCCTTGTTCTCCAATCTCTGAATCCATCATTTAAGCACGGTTACATTTGAAGAATGGGTGAATTCCTCTGTCTCCAATTCTCTGAATGTTACTCTAACCGCCGGTTTGATTGCAAGATTGTGTGGCCAAGTGTTCTCCAGATCTCAGAATGTTGGCCCTCTAACTGCCAGGATTCAATGATTGGGCGACATGGTCAAATGACTACCATCTCCCAATCTTTGAATGTTAGCCTAACGGCTAGTTTGATTGTGAGATTGCATGACCTTCAACCACATTTCCACCTTCATCCCACATCACTACCATCATTCTACAAAAATTTGGTTCTTCGGTCCACCATAACGCTTCCTAATGCACCTTCACACATGCACATCCAGAGAGGCTCCAGCTCTTTCTTCATATTACCTTGCGAGCACTTTTCCATTTAAACACATGAAATCCCACATCTTGGCCAATGTGGGATTAAACTTTTGAGAATTTTTAAATACTTGCATTAAAATTTTGTGTGCGCCCAGTTGGCACATACCTAGTTTGGGCCCAAAAGTCCAAGAGGCCAACCTGCCTCTTTTACTTTAACTTACCATTGATTTGAGCACTGCTGCATTTAAGTGTCTCTTAAGACTAAATTGGAGTGCATGTGGGATAAACCCACATGCACACCCCTTGCATTTTTCTCTTTCTTACCTTACTTGGCATGAACCTACATTTATTTTCTGACTGCCCTTTGGCAATCTCCCTTAGTGCACACCCCTGAAGACTTCACTATGGCATGCACACTTTCTAGACTAGTACACATCCATCCTTTCCATATGCACCTTCCATTTACCATGGCTTTGTTTATTTACTTTAGACCAGTGAAAACGTGCTACAAATAGAGACTGTACAAATAGGTCCCCAATTCCTTCATTCATTTTTTTTTATGCTGTGCTAGTGCCTTGCAAAATGCTGTTGGCACGTTCCGACAAACAATCCCGTGCGCACCCCTCTAACTTTTGTTTTATCCATCCAATCTTCTTCTAGACAACACATGCCCCTCCTTGGTATGCACCTAAGCCCAATATTTCCTTTGGTTTATGTGCTCCCATCCTCATTTTATGGTGCACACCCAACATAAACAAGAGTGAGAAGCTCCATTTAAAAATCACATGCACTTCCCTTGACTGATACGCACACACTACAACATCACATGCTCTAACATTGTGGTGTACACAACCCTTCATAAACATGCACTATCCTCTTAGAGCATTCACCCATATCTTTTGGTCTTTCCCCTTTGGTCTTGGCTGCCTCACGCACCCTCACTGTGGTGTGTACAACCTTCTTTTAAGAGAAAGCACCCCTGTTTTGGACTGGTACGTGCCTGGCAGACATTATGCACCCTTGTTATCTGTTTGGTAGCTTCCTTTGCAAACCTTCACACACCAATCCACTATTGTTTCCTGGCATAAAATGTGCCTCTTGTTCCCTCTTTGCATGACACACACAATCACATTAGTTTGGTGTGTACCCCTCCATTTACACTTGGCACACACTAGAAAATAAAATTAGGCACCAACACTTTGTTTGTGTTTGATAGTGTTTGATGTGTGTGCTAGCACATTCTCCTTGAAAATGGTGTACACCTTGTAGCCACACGCACATCTCTTGACCTGGTGCATGCGTGTCATGCCAAGCACACACCCTCCAAGCAGTGCACTCCTCTTTGCTCCTTGCTGCCTTGTCTTGGTGTGCACCACCTCTTAAACCTTGCTTCCTTCTTTGCACTTGGCATGTGTGCGCACTGCAACCCTTTGGTTTTCTTGTGCGCACACCATAATATGTAGCCAACATATAACCTTTTAATGGTAAATTCAAAATACTTAAGAGATGATAGATTTAGCATGGAAATAATGGAATTCTAATATGATAAAAGATGGCACCGTTCAGCCCATTGAGAGTACATGAGTGCACACAACACTTCGTCGGAAAATGAAACAAACAAGGCTGAAAAACAAACTGTGCCAAATATAATTTTGTACTTAATGCGATCATTGACTAGGAAATCTTATAAGAGTATCACATTTTGCACACCATTTTTAACTTTTACTTACCAAAATGAAGTCTCAATATGAAATCAGAACCAAGGTGTATGGAATCTTAATCACATCATTCAGTTCACTGTCTCTGAAAAATTGCCCAACATCAACAACTGGCCTCTGGAAGTGGCTACAAAAATTGACTAAAAGACCTCACAAGAACGCATTGTAAAAAATTTAAGTTCAATCCCAACATGTGAGAACATGTGCTAAAGGAGATTGCACAAAAATATTTGAGCCGAAAGTTATCATTGATCAAACATGGCCTTTCACAAAACTGATTCTATTCGCACTGTCAATCTACACAAATCACCTTCAAAACTGACTTTGAAAACTCACCAAATGAAACACTCATGAACCAGAATCTTGAATATTGATTCACTCCCACACAAGGACAATGAATCCATAATCAGCTTTCCCAAATGATCAAATGGTTAAATGCAATTAAATGTCAAAGTTATCACTTTAGAAACATTCTGGATTTAAAATAGTGAAATATGCAGAAACTGGGACTGGAATTGGATTAGGAAAGTGACCAAATGGATTGGTCAAGACCCAGAAATTACCAAGGAGGTACACTTCCAAGTATAAAATGTAGAAGAACCTTCAATTCCTCTTGACCTTGAATCATGTGCAAACTGGGATACCCCAAAGTAGCTCATTTAGAAATCTTCATTCTGTACTCATTGAAACTTAACAAACTGCAAATAGAATGGCTCTGGAAAACATGTCAAACAAATACATGGGGGGATAAAAATGGTCATGGAGACTCACTCCAATGCCTACAACATGATGCAACAACCCTCATGCTATGACTATTCATTGGGCATAAGATGCAATCTTCCGAAGTGGGCCACTTTGTGAAATTTTGGAAACACACAAAATGCAGATTTGGGGAAACACCTCCAAATGACCACTTCCAAATTGTGTCACAATTGAAAATTAAGAGCTACAACCCATTACATATGCCAAATGATAGGTGATAAAAACCTTACCCAAGTGGTTCCTCATGAAAAACAACAGGTCCATTTATCCATGCACTCGAACCTGACCTCTTACAATGATTTTCAGGGCAGTAATCTTATACTTAGAGAAATTTTGAAAATATGGACTCTAAATCATTTCTAGATTTTTGAGCTCCAACAGTAAGTAAGCATGGAATCAGAGACCTTAGGAAATGCATATAATTTATGATGCTACATTTACCTTGCACTTTAGTGGGAGTATGAGCCTACACACATACTCATGGTAAAGTATAAGAAACACACACACACACACACACACACACACATATTATTCAACAAGCCCACAAATAGGTAAGAAATCACTAAGATCAAGGGGAAACACACCCAAACCAAGGATATTAACTCATATAACCATGTGTAAGGGCACAAAAAACAAAAAGATAAAGGAAAAGGAAAAAAAAGACAAAAACAAAAGACATGCAACAAAGGGGATTGGTGTACTGGAGGCCATAGGAAATGACATTGATTGCCCCCAAGTTTGAAACATTGATAGGATATAGATGCTTTGGCTGATTGGTGTAAAGACTGACTTTATTGAAAATAGGAAAGCATAAACAAACTAGGAGATATGTACAAACTAAAGCAAGACTGAAAGCTGGGAAAGACCAAGATTGCATTGATAGATGGAGCATTTTGAACAAGTGGCACCCGTTTGCCGAGTTTTCACCATCTTGGCAGAGAGTTTATTTTTGCTACCAAGGCGCCTGTTTCCAGGTTTTCACCAAGGCACTTTTTTCTTTTTCTCACTTTTTTGTATTTTTCATTTTTCCAATTTTTTTGTACTTTTGATATTTTTTTGATTTTTTTTTTGTGAATCATCAAGGTGCCCATTGCTAGGTTTTCACCACGATGTTCATTTTTTTAGGACTTTTTCCAATTTTAAGATTTTTTTCAGGACGTTTTACCATAGACTGAATGCCTTAGGTGTAGAATTTCTTCAGATGGAGAACATTGATTGGTTCTCAGAGCTGTTCTCCTTCAGTTATTGAGAGTTGATAGGCACTAGAGCCAAAAGTAGTAGTGATAACAAAGGGACCCAGCCAGTTGGGTTCAAACTTCCCCTTGCTCTCTCTATGTGATTGATTTTTAGGATTCTATCTCAAGACTAGATCGCCAACCTGAAATTCTCTATGTCTAACTTTCTTATTGTAACCTCTAGACATTCTCTTTTGATATACTCTAAGATGATCATACGCTACTTATCTGCGCTCATCTAGTAGTTCAAGTTCTTACAACCTAGACACTCTGTAGTCATCATCAGTTACTAGACCATGCATTCTGATTCTCAGTGATGAGATTTAAACCTCAATAGGCAGTACCGCTTCAGTATGTAAAAAGGATGCCCCCAGACTGAATGGGCATCAAACTCCCAAGAAAGATCACATCGTGTAGTCCCAATGTCTACCAAGGTGGAGAACAAGAGGGATTGGCAAACTGGTGGAAGAGATGGAAGATAAGAGAATGAAGGAGAATGAAGGGAAGAAATCCTCAAGGGAAAACTCCTCAAGGGTACCCAAGCTAGGGAAAAATTGTCATGTAAAGCACATTTGGACAAGCAATGAAAGGCTAGCATAGGATAAGTTGCAAAAGTGTAATGTCAAAGAAGGAAAGGATGTAGTCCAAAGGAGTAGACATGTCAAGAGGTTTCAAAGCATCATGTTCTACTCTTTTTTTTATTAGATCAAGACCAAAGGGGAAAATGATAGCGAAAGGATAGAATGAATGGAGGAAAATAAATATGAAGGTTAAATAGGAAGGGAATGAAAGCAAGATCGTCATAAGATAGCTCACAAGATAGCCAAATGTTCATGTATAGATCAACATTGTCAAGATCAAAGAGAGAAGATGGAATGGATGAAATATGTAGAAGAACTACACATGATGTTTGATTGCCAGGTTTTTATCATGGTACTTATCCAAGGTGCCATAAAGAAGTGGTTTTCACCATAAGATGAATTTATTTCTCTTTACTTTTGCTACCAAGGTGCCTGTTTCCAAGTTTTCACCAAGGCACATTTTCAATTTTTCATTTTTTTTAATTTTTTAATTTTTTAATTTAGAAGAAGGCAGGCTATTTAGATAATGCTCCTTGAAAGGATAAACCATGATATTCCAAGGATTCAAAATGATACGCTCAAAGATGCTGATAGGGAAAGGAAGATGGAAGAGAAAAATGGAGGATAAGGTTTTATGTAAAGCGAGTGAGGTTGGAAGATAGGAGGAATAGGCAAATGAGGAAAAGAGATAGAAGGTAGAAGAATTGTGAAAGGGTATATGGAAAGGAAGACAAGATCAACATCAACACACACCTTGAAGGGTGGTGAGAGGATGGAGGAAATGTGAATGAAGGAATACGTGAAGGAATATGGTGAATGGATAGCAGAGGTTGTGGTTTAGGCGCATGGAATGGAAGAATATTTTTGGAAGAAGATGAAGTGGAAGCCTTTGGAAGCTTGAATGTCAACTTCACTTGTTGTTCAACACTAGACTCTTTCAAGAGAGACTTTGGAATCCATATAGCTGTAGGCTTTTCATTTCTTTTTGATGATCTAGAGAGAATATCTTTAATGATGGATTTTGGAACCCATACTTGTCTTGTAATTTTTTTCTTAGATATCTCTTTTGACTTTACGCCTCCATGTTGATTAGAGGAGACATGGTGATCTTTTTTTTTGATGGATTCTTTTATTGCTTCTTTTTATTGTATTGAACATTCAAGTTACTTCCAAAAGACTTGGGACTTGTGGAAGAAGGAGGATATGACTGGTTTAGATGGGTGGGTGGATGAAAAGGATTCAAGGGTATGCATCTATGTTGATCTTGAAGAAAGATAGGAGATGGAGGGACGTAAGGACCCAAGATGGATGGCGAATTAAGAGAGTTAGGAGGGAAAAGTGAAGGGACATAGGGACCCAAGATGGAAGGCATACGTGAAGCTCTTAGTATTGGTGGAAGAGGTCCAAGGATGGAAGTGGAAGACGCAAAAGGATAATCAACAAGTTCATCAACATTTATATGACAACCAAGGACATCAACATCTTTAGAGTGAGCATTAGCATTTTCATTAGAATCATGGACATCTTGAATATGAGCACCTTCTTTGATAGGATTGTTTAAAGCTTGCAAAGACTTGGGAAGAGTAGAAAGTGGAAATGAACATGGAGTGGTAGAATAAGAAGATGGAAGACTTTGATCTTGACAAGGATGTTTGGATAGCACAAGCGTACACTTTTTTTCTTGATTTTCAATAGGCTTAACATTGGAAGTAACAACATTAGTTTTAATAACCTTAATGGAAGTATCATCTTTGGAAAGCGCAAGTGTAGTAAGGTTATTTTGATTGTCAATAAGCTCAACAGTGTAAGTAGTATTGGGATCTTGCTTAGGAGAAGACTTAAGACATGATGGAATGCATGAGAAAGGGTGTGCAGGATCAAAAGAACCCTGAAGCAGATAAGAGACATCGTGAAAAGGAGTGGATGACATGGAGGGTTCTTGATCTTGATATTTCTTTATGTTCTTTTCTTTATCATTTTTAGAGTCCTCTTGACATGGAGCCACTTTTAAGGACAAGGAAACATGTTGGAATTGTATGGAAGACTTTGGAAGAGATGGTGGAGGACTAGTTGAAGTAGGAATTATAGCATATACATGCTTAGGCTCTTTAGGTTTAGCATTATTGAAAGTATTTGCAGCCAAGTGAAGGTTAGCTTGAGTTTCTTTAAGAGGTAGCCCTTGAGGATAACTATAGGAAACCACATGAAAAGTATTAGGACCTTTGGTGGATGAAGGAATTGTGAAATATTTGATAGGCTTGGAAGCTTTAGGAAATGTATGGGCATTGGAGAAAGTAGGGGATGGAAGGGAACAATCACAAGACAAAGGTTCAGCATTAACATGATCTTTCTTGAGAGTGTAATCTTTATTTTCAACATGAGAGTTCTTAGAGGAGAGATCCTTGTAGTATGCACGTTTATAATCAGCACGGTTAGATTTCTCTTCCTCAAGTGAAGTAGATGGATCATCTAGGTATTGTGCACAGAAATCATCAAAGTCTCTTTCAAAATTAGAATCATATGGATCACCATCATGATTTTTCCAATGTGACGTCCCATTTCCAGTAAGCACAAGCACACGATGAAGAGGACTCTTAGGAATAGAGGTGTCCTAGGTATCATTATATTGTCCGTCATCATAGTCTTCAAAGATGGGTGTGTCACTCTTTGTGGAAGAGGTATCATAAGGGTTATCATGTTTCTCAACATGGTATGTCTTGAGACGAGGAGTAAGACTTTTGGGAGAAGTAGAAGAGGAATGAGATCATGGAGAAGAGGAAGGTGAAGACCCAGTGGAGGAAGAAGACTTGGAAGATGAGGAAGAATGAAAAGACTTAGAATATGAAAGATGTTTGGAAGAAGAAGGTTGTGACATGACCATGCATATGATCCTAGCAAAGGCATCTGATTCAATCAATTTTTCCTTTATTTTGATCATAAATTTATCACTCATAATTTTTTTGGAATAATACTCTTCAAATTGAGCAATGAGTTTGAGATCATCCATTTTCAAGAGAGGTTCCATAACAAGATAGTTGAAATTCATGGTTCTGGAAGAGGAGGAATCAAGCATGGAAGTGACAGAAGAGATGAATAGAAGAAAGAAGACTAGATAATAAGAGTAAAATAATCAAGAAGACGTGAAGAGTTTAGGAAGAAGAGAAAGGATGGAAATGGGAGACTAGGAAGACATGGGAAATGTGGAAGAAAGAAGACCAAGAGTCATTTTGTGTAACCTGATACCATTTACATTCATTTGGATGTTGAGCAACATGTCATAGCACCTAAGATCTGACTCAGGTTGACCAAGGAAGACTAGAAATGACAAGAATCAGTTCGCTATTTTGATAGAATTTGGGAATAGGCTATAAAAACTAGATTTCTGACAAATTTGACCAATCTCTGACAACTTTGACTTTGGCTTTGATATGAGTTTTGAAATTTTAGGATGACTTTTGACACCAGAAAGGATTTTTGCTTCAGATTTGCAAATTTTCAATTTTTCAGTATCAGTTTGTTTGCAAATTTTTTTGTCCAGTTTTTGAAGATCTGTGTAAAAGTTTGTCTCAAGTAACCAAGTAGATATCAAGCACACAGAATAGCGAGCAAAGGGAGCAAGCAATCATCTGAAAACAATGAACAAGAGCAAAAAAAACCTTGCACATGAATAAACAATAGTGACTTATTGTGCTAATCCCTAGAAATACTACTTGTGTATGTTCCAAAAAGTTTTTCAATAACGCACATATTCCTAGAAAATGAAAAATTTGGCCTTACTAGGGTTTGTAGTAATGGTTTGACTCTACAAATTTTGTGGTCTCAAGAGGGTGAAATCCAATCCAGGTACACTGGGGTTTTGACATAGTCCAAGAATTTAATCAACCAGGAGCTGCTAGGGAGATCTGACAGCCCAATAAGAGACCACACCTGTGAAGATTTTCTCCACAAGGACATTTATATAGCAACTGTTGCTACCACGTTGAAAATGGCTATTACCACTTGAGGTTCCATCCACTTGGTTGACCCAATTAAGGGAATTTTCACTACGGTTAACCCTCTCTAAAGGTGACTCACAAAAGATACCACAGGGGGACTAGATCAGATTCAAGGATCTAGGTTTTTGGTACTATCCAAAAAGGAAGTAGAGCATAATCCCCTAACCTCTTCACTTCACCAAGACAAAGTAGATAGATTAATCTGACATGCTAAGACCAATATTATCTCACAAAGATCTATGACGTCAACTGCTTATGATCTATCAACCTCTATGGAGAGAGAAAGTATCAATCAAAAGTTGAAGACACACGAATCTAGTAGAACGTGAGACTTTCTCAGTACCTTCCCTACCTACAAGGGGATCCTTCATCAAGAGGCACTTCACATGAATAAACAAGAGAAAGAAGCTCAATCTCTCAAGATCATCCACAAATAGTGTTCATAGGGCCTATTTACTATGTGTAACAGATATGCAAAAAATAAATCTATGTTTGTTTTATAGCTCAAAAATTGAAGTCTGATTTATGAAAGCAGGAAAGGCACTCAAGCTAAACATGTGAGATATTTGTTTTATGTCCAAATTGAATTTTTTTTAGATGTAGTAGAATACCTGAATTCCCTTGCAACGTGCTTAGTAGATTTTACCTGATTTTTAGCTTTGTTAAGCAATCCTGCACAAGCAAGCCACAAACTCTCCGACAAGAAAATAAGCAAACAAGATATGCAACATATATTCAACTTATGAAAACCCTAGGGTTAGATCTGAAAATCAATTATTAGGAGCAATAATAACCAGCAACTAATCCAAATGAGAACTCATATCATTCATTGAACCATGTGAAAAATAAGTGCATACCCATCACAAAATTTTATTTTTTGTTGCATTTGACCTAGTCAACAAGATCTGATTTTTTTGATATGATTTTGGCTACAAAAATAGAAATGAAAAATAAAGAACCCTACTAAAAAATAGAGAGCTTTCCAAAAATGTAAAATTTTTAGAAAAATCTCTTCATTTGTGCCCTAGAGACCCATTTTATCAAAATAGACCAGTTTTTATAAATTGACTATTTGAGCTATTATATTGTATCCAAATTTAAAACACAAAGAATGGACCCCCTGTATAATTTAAAGAGATTTCTTAAAATGTAAAAATTTCTGAAAAATATGCTGATTTGCGTCAGAAATTAATTTTTTCTAGAAAATAAAGAAAAAATTATTAAAAATTCAAAACATCTCAAAAAATTCTAAATTTTTTATTGAAGCTTTCCTGATATTTCTCCAACTTGTAAAAATAATTTCAAACCAAAAATCCAAGTATTTTGGGAGATAAAATTAAATCTTTGAAACTTTAGGGTTTTAGCTAAAAAATAATAATCAAAACCAGCATGTAAAGGTGGGTTGCCCCATGGTGGGTGCCAAAAATTTGTGTGTGAATTTTGTACCTAGCTGCAGATAAAACACTTCAGTAAAACATTAGAGGTTAGCAAAAATCAAAATATGCAAATAAGAACAATATAGCTAACCAGACGATTTACTACCTTCTAGTAGGTGCGAGTATGGTATTCTTAGAGTAGACTAAGATCAGTGACAATGCAACACCTAAACGAAGGATTTAAATGATGAAAGTAATAAAATATGAATGCAAATTAATCTATTTTTAAATATTTTTGATGCAATAAGATGAGAAAAACTGATAATAAATTAATCTAAATGGATTGAAATGATATGCAAATTAAGCTAACAATGATATGAAATATGAAACTAGAATGAATTGAAAACAAGATTGATCTCACAAAATGCTGATTCGCAAGAAGCTTGATGATTCCTCTAATGTCAATTTGCCAGAGTAAGTATGCAAATTCTATGGATGATTTGTAAAGAGCTGAGCTTTGATTTTATAGAAATCCAGGGCTTGAGGGTGCATGGAAAAAGTCATAAATAACTCTTGATGAACTCAGGTTGATTTTTGAGTTAACAAGAAATTAAAAATAGATAACTCATAAAATTATGCAAAATTATGCAAGAACAACTTTTTAACTCAAATCAGAAGTTTAGATCAACTTTGAACTCAAAATAGATGTCGAGTTTCGAAAAGATAACAACTTGAATTGATTTTCTGATTTAAAGTTTAACTGCTCTTTGAATGTGCACAAATAATCATGAATTAATTAAATAAATAAAGTGATTTATCTTCAACTTAACTGATTTTAAATTTAAAAATAACTAATTTGTGGGTTAATCAATTATTTTAATCAAACTTTTATTCAAAACTATATTATTAAATATTGACAACTTGGATTTAATCAATTAAATAAATATTTAATCAATTATTCGTAGGAGATTTGATTTATTGTCAAAATTAAATAATATAATTAGGAATAAATATAATTAAATCTAATTAAATAATTAAGTGGCATAATTAAATTAATTAATTAAATATTCATCATATTCAATTAATCAACTTTAGGATAAATATGATTTATTGCCAAATAATATTTAAAATAACTGATTTATGGGTTAATCAATTATTTTAATCAAATTTTATTCCAAAACTATATTATTAAATTTGACAATTTAATTTAATCAATTAAATAAGAATTCAACTGATTATTCTTAGCAAATTTGATTTATTGTCAAATAAAACAATATTAATTAGGAACAAATAGAATTAAATCTAATTAAATAATTAAGTGGTAGTATTAAATCTAATTAATTAAATATTCAGAATATTCAATTAATCAAACTTTAGGATAAATAAGATTTATCACCAAATAATAATTAAATTAAAGATAATTAGAATAAATAGGAATATTGCTAGGAATATTCTTTGATGCAGAATTTATGATAAAATCAATTAGGATTTCAATAATGTGCAGATATGCCTTAGGTTATAACTTCAATGTCAATTTCATTCAAATTGAAGATGTAGGAGGTTAATGAACCTATAGCCCATTTTTGGGGTATTACAATACTGACACTCGATCATCATTGTATTCTTCTACTCAGTCATCACTGGATAACTCGGTCATCGCGCAAACTATTCCTCTCAGAAATCACTATCTTTGCTCGGTTTAATTCCTGATACTCGGTAATACTTATGCTCAGTCAACACTATATTTTCTGAGATTATACTGGCGCTCGGTCAACACTAGCATCACTCAGCTTAAACTTAAGTTTCTTAATATTCTACTCTTTTGCTCGATTAAGCCCATTCTTTCAAACTTTCTTTGCTTATTTCTTCCATGCTTCAAATCAATTATCTTCTTCACTTAGTGTTATAAATAAATAACACATTACCTTGCCAATGTGCCAACTAATCAAGTACCCATTGTAATTTCTCATGACTCAACCTTTTCATTAGGTCTTCTTGTTATCTCCTCTTTTCAAATCCTCTTCATCAATCAAATGATATGACACTTTACTAGATAGCAACTGTGTCACTAGTTAAGGTTTGACATCAATGACAATATAAAAAATGTTTCAATTGTAGTTTCCAACAATCTCCCTCTTTGACATTTATGGCAATACCATATGTATAGTTACCATACAATCCAAAAAGTATGTATTGAAGCAAATTTTGTTAACTCTCTCTATAATAAGATCTTCATTAATATCCTTAGCTTCATTCTATTTTGTATCCAAATATCAACTCCCTCTTTGATAGATCTCTCTCCCTTTGTCTATACATCAGTGTAATTGAATCTCTCATACTAAATTTCTCATTCTCTCCTTCAACTATTCATGGTAACTTCTTCTGTGAATCTTCTCCCTCTTTGACAACAATGCCAAAGATATTTTTAGCTTGCTCATTCATCTTCACCATGTAGATATCTTCATGTTAGCTTTTTGAACTATATACTCCCTTTGTCATCTTTCTTATGACTGATCAACATCTTGCGCTTTACTGTTCACAACTTTAGGCAACTCCTAAAGTGTGACCTCCTTGCATCAATTTGTTAGATATTATGAGTGACACATTTGACGCAAGACTCCTATTGATTATAGGTAGCCTTAGTTAGGGTAATCACCCCTAATTTACCTCTTAGATACTCATGTGCATTCTTAGGTAAAGCTTTAGTGAATATATCTGCTAACTGTTCCTTTGTATTCACATATTCTAGTCTCACTTTCTTGTCTTGAACTAACTCTCTCAAGTAATGATACTTGATAGAAACATGCTTAGTCTTAGTGTGCATCACAAGGTTCTTTGATATATTTATAGCACTTGTGTTATCATAGAAAATAACAACTGGCTCAGTGATCTCTACCTTCATACCTTTCAATAGTTGCTTGATCCACACTATGTTTGAACAATTAACTATTGCTGCTACATATTCAACTTCTGCTGTAGATTGAGAAAAGCAATTTTATTTCTTTCTTGTCCATGAGACTAATCTCTTTCCTAGAAATAATGTGCCACCACTTGTACTCATTATATCATCCACATTTCCTACCCAATTTGCATCAGTATAAACTTTCAGTTCAAACTTATCATTTTTCTTTTGATACAAACCATAATCCTCTGTTCCTTTTAGATATCTCAATATTCTTTTTACTGCCACCATGTGATTCTCCTTAGGATTTAAAGAAAATCTTGCAACAATCCCAACTGCTAATGTAATATTTGGTCTTCTATGAGCAACATATTGTAGCTTTCCAATCATTGACCTATACAAGGTTTGATTCACTTATGTTGTATCATCATTTTTTAATAGTTTTTATCTAGTAGCCATGGGTGTACTTACTGGTCTATAGTCCTCCATGCCAAAGGTTTTTAGTATCTCTTTGATATATTTAGATTGATTAATGTAGATACCTTTCTTCATCTGATAAACTTGCAAACCAACAAAGAATTTTATCTCTCCAAACATAGACATCTCAAATTCAGTTTGCATCTCTTTTGCAAATGTTTGGCACAACGCATCTTGTACTCCAAATATGATATCATCAACAAAGAGAATGAAATATTTGTCACCACAATAGCTTTTCACTCCAATAGGTCCACAAAGGTCAGTGTGAAAAAATTCCAAAATATCATTAGAAGTATAGGTCTTGATCTTGAAACTAGACTTTGTCATTTTGCCCAATTGACATTGTTTACACATCACATTATCAGGTTTCTTCAATCTTGGTAACCCTCTAACTCTTTTCATCTTACTAATGCTTACCAAATTATCAAATTTCACATTGCACAACCTTTTATTCCATAACCATACATCATCAAATTGTGAAAATAAACATGTCTCATCAGATAGGTCTAGATAGAACAAATTACCTCTTGTTTGTTGTCCACTTCTAATTAACTCACCAGTGTCATCAAAGATCTTAGCCTTTTTGTGATGGAATTCAACTTGGTAACCAGAACTGTTCAATTTTTTAACACTCAACAAGTTATAGTTAAGTCCTTCAACCCAATACACATTATCACATCTAATCTTATCAATCAATCTTAACGATCCTTTTCCTTTCACAAGACATGGTGCATCATTACCAAACTTAATACTGCTACCTTTGTAATGATTTAAGGTTTCAAATTTACTTTTATCACCAGTCATATGATGTGATAAACCACTATCAATTATCCATCTATCACCTTTAATCACATATGAAATAAGTGCAGTTTTATCATCTTCATCAGAATCATCTTTCACAGCAACATAACTTCTACATCATGATCATCAGACTCACTAGATTCACTGTTAGTTTCTTCTTCAGCAATATAATGAGATTTCTTACCTTTATCCTTGTATTCCTTATACCTAATGTAGTCTCTATCATCCCTTTTGTCTTTGTACTTACTTTCTCTTCTTTCATCCTTGTCATTCCTATTAGGACATCTTGCTGCAATATGACCAACTTTGTTACATGAAAAATAGATTATAGGAAGTTTACCTTTGAATTTTCCTTTTCCTCTCGGTAGTCTTCTAGCCATAAGTGCCTCAAGATAATCAAGATCATCATCAGAGGTGTCACTTTCACTATTCACACATCTTTCTTTTCCTTTCTTAGAATTTTGAAGAACCAATTGAGATTTGAATGCATATTCAATATTATAAGTAGTGAAATTATCAAAATTTGACAATTCAAAAGCAACAAGTCTACCAATCAGACCTTCCAAAGTTAAGTTGTTACTAGGAGCACATCTCAATTCTTGTATTGCAGAAACTCTAATAGCATAAATAGGAAGTAGGGTTCTCAAAACCTTGCTAATAACATTTTCATCATCAATATTTCCATTAGATCCTTTAATAGAATTCACAACTTCTTTAACTTGGCCACAATATTGCACAATAGTTTCACCTTCTAACATTCTCATTTCATCAAACTTACCTCTCAAACTTTTAGATCTAGCCCTTAGTACATTTGTGTCTCCACCATAGATAGTTGTTAGTGTGTCCCACATTTTATTTGCATTGGTACAGTCCTTGATGTCTTCAAATTCAAGATAACTTAGTACTGATGTAATCTCCAACATTGCCTAATTGTGTTCTTGCTTTTCCTTCATCTACCAGGCTATCAAAGGTGTCAGTACTAGTATGTATTCATATTCCACATAGTATTTTTTTGCATCTCCAATTCTAGATAGGTGTAGCTTAATCAAACTTTTCCATGTAGGGAAGTTCTCTTTGTTCAACTTTGGTACCTCCTTCTTGTACATCTTTATCTTTAGCTCCAAGTACCTTCAAAATTTTCCTTAAAAGCACCACAAGCTCTGATACCAATTGTTATAATGATTTTAGACTAACTAAGAGGGGGATGAATTAGTTATCCTCAGGTCTAGATGTACCAATTGAACTTTTAAAGACTTCAACCAACTCAGATCTATTAAAAAATCCACTCATTCTTTATAGAATATAATTAGTAACATAAACTTGCAGTCCACTATCCAAAAGTAATCA
The DNA here is from genome assembly GCA_027943335.1 of Chamaecyparis obtusa. Taxonomy (NCBI): domain Eukaryota; kingdom Viridiplantae; phylum Streptophyta; class Pinopsida; order Cupressales; family Cupressaceae; genus Chamaecyparis; species Chamaecyparis obtusa. The sequence goes on along the minus strand of BSBK01001331.1, from coordinate 2,277,716 downwards.
ACTCGCATAATATAAAATTCTTAATAGTATAACACATCAAATAACATTCACACAAGTATGAAACCAAGATTTAATGTGGAAACCCAATTCGGGAAAAACCACTAGTAACATACTACAAATTTTCCACTCTTCTGAAGTGAGCTCTATGATGAGCCAACCCTGTTAAAGGTTAATATAGCATTCACACAAGTATGAAACCAAGATTTAACATGGAAACCCAATTTGAGAAAAACCACCAATAACATGCTACCAATTTTCCACTCTTCTGAAGTGAGCTCTGTGATGAGCCAACCCTGTTAAAGGTTACAATACACAATATTAGGTGTGACCCTCTTAAAGGATTTAATCACCCTATCAAGAGTGGTCTTGTTAGAAGACTTAAGAACATCCCATTAGAATGTCACCTTGATTAAAGTATTAACAGTGACTTGGCTAAAGCCTATGACCAGATTGACTGGAATTTCTTATGTCTGATTCTTAAGAAGTTTGGTTTTAATGAAAGGGCCATTCAAATTACCTATCAATTGATTTCTACTACTTCTTTTGCTATTCTTATTAATGGATCTCCTTCCAAGTTCTTTAAAAGTACCAGAGGGCTCAGACAGGGAGATCCTATCTTACCTATTCTATTTACCCTGTTGGCTGAAAGCATGGGGAGGTACTTTCAGTTATTGGTCTCTAAGGGTGCCATTCAAGGTCTTAGACCCTCTTCCAATCCCTTAATTTGTTCTCATGCTTAGTTTTTGGATGAAACCATCACAATGGGATCATCTACTATTAAGGAAGCTAAAGCCTTTAAATCAACTTTGAACCTTTACACCAAAGCTACTGGATAGCTCATTAATTGGTCTAAAAGTACTCTGCTTTTCATAAACACCCTAGAGGATAGGCATTGTAAAATTGTTGGCATCTTAGAATGCAGTATAAGTTCCTTCCCCTCTTCCTATCTGGGATTGCCTTTGGGCCTTAATATCAGTGACTCTTTTTGGAATCAGATGGTTGAGAGATTTTTTACAAAGCTGGCTGGTTGGAAGGGTGTGGTTTTATCTCAGGCTGGGAAGATTACCTTGATTAAATATTCTCTTCAAAGTCTTTTGGTGTATGCTATGAGTTTGTTCAAGATGCCTTCCAAATATGCAGATAAAATTGACAGTATTCTTAAATGTTTCCTTTGGTCTAGGGTTGAGGAAAGAAACCACATCCCTTTGATTGCCTGGGAAAAGGTGTGCAAACCGAAGTCTTTGGGGGGAATGGGTCTCAGACCAATTAAGATTATGAATAAAGCTCTGCTGGCTAAGCAACTCTGGCATATTTATGGAGAACCTAAGGACTGGAATACTATTTGTAAACATAGATACCTTTATGATACCCCTTCCATTGATCAATTTCTTTCCAGTTCAGAGAAAGTTGAGGGCTCTATTTTCTAGAGGAATATCAATGATGCCAGAAACATAGCCAGTAAAGGTAAGTGTTGGAAACTGGGAAATGGATTCAGTATTAATTTTTGGAAAGACCCATTGTTGTTTGAAAAACCTTTGAATTGTTTCTTTAATAATCCTGAGGACATAAGAAGATGCTCTATCACTTTTGGACCTAAAGTGAAAGATTATTGGAAAAATAACTACTGGGTGAAGCTGGCTATGATCAACCCTGCCTTCCAAGATATTGATAAAGCCCTTCTGGCTCAATGCTGCTATGCTAATAAGGATGAATCTTTGATTTGGGGCCCCTCTTCTAATGGCAAATTTTCTGTGGTGTCTGTGAGCTTTCTTCAATATGATGTGCCTAAGGAAACCCCTTTCTGGATGAAGATCTGGAATAAAAATCTTACTCCCAAAGTTGAGATTTTCTACTAGATTTTTGTACAAAACAAAGCTCTCACTACAGAATACCTTAAAAAGAGAGGTTTCATCATGCCTAATAGATGCTGTCTATTCCAGGAGGCTAAGGAAGACACTAACCACATTTTTTTGCATTGTCCTTTCTCTCAGCAGGTTTGGTCTTTCTTTTTGCAAGAATGGGCTTTATGCTAGATTTTCCCCTTTTCTGTCCATGACTTTTGCTAGAAATGGTATTTTTTGTGTGATAATGAAAGGGATAAAAAAAGATGGACTTTGGTTGCTCCCCATATTTCTTGGAGTATATGGAAAGAAAGAAATAACCACATTTTTCAGGACAAATGCAACACTCCTGCTCTGGTGTATGAGAAAGCTAATAGTGGGGTGCTAGAAAATATTCTGAATAGAATCACCCAGCACAGTGGGAAAAGTAGGGACTCTCAAATTAAGAAGAATGACCATGAAAATAGTGTTTGGACTGTGCCCCCTGAAGGATGGATTAAGATTAACTTTGACAAAGTGGCTAAGGGCAATCCTGGCCTGATGGGTTGTGGTAGTGTTATCATGGACTGTAATGGGAATGTCATTGCAGCTAACGCCATTCCTTTGGGAACTCAAAACAACCATATGGTGGAAGCTTTGGGAGCTTACTATGGTTTGCAACATGCTAGTAGACTCAACTCTAAAAATATTTGGTTGGAGGGTGACTCAATGAATACTATTAATTGTCTTAAAGGAAATAATCCTCCATCATGGACTATTGAAAATATCATTTCCAAAGTGAAAGAAATCATAACCAAGTGTACAAAAATCCACATAACTCATGTGTACTGTGAGAGTAACACCGTGGTGAACAGTCTAGCAAATATTGGTGTTAAATTTGATGAGGTCATCACCTAGGATAGCGAGGTAGATATCAAAGAGGAAACTAAATCATGCATTTATTATGATAAAATTAATCATAAGATAGGAAAGATTTGAAATGATTAATAAGACTCGCCTAAGCTCTACGGAGTCTGAAAGCAGTTATGGGAAAGTTTGGAACGATGTTTTAAGCATCATTACTATTGACAGTTCACTCGCTTTCTGGGTTGTGTCCTCCATTAATCTCTTTATTAACAGTGAATGCAATTTTGTTCACCAAAGACCTAATTCTAACAAGAGATCTATGTTGCTGAATTTATCAAACATGGGTGGTGACTTGAAGTGTGAGGAGCTTGATAATTGTAATAAGCTCAAGGAAGCTGATATGGCTATGGTTTGGCAGAAGCTAAGGAAAGGTGGAGTGACGCCTTATCTGGAAAAATTACATGGTTTTGACAAGGAAATTACTCAAAAATTTGCCGACGGCTGGAAAAATGATACGGTCACAATAGAAGGGAGAACTGTGGAGATTACTATGGAGCTTATCGCTCAAGTGATGGGAATCCCCAATGTTGGACATAAGTTTTACAGGAATCACAAGATTTCAAATATGGTGGCCAAAAAATTCCCAAAGTCTATGAAGGAGAAGGTTGATTTTGCGGAGGGTAAGATAAATGGCTACATTGATCCTATCAAAATCAAGGAAATATGGAGCTATGTCCTGTAGGCTGTGATGGAGTATTTTACCCTCGATGGTCACTTCACTTGTACTCACTCCCACCACTTTATGTTCCTTAACCATTTCAAGTACAAGGATACTATTAACATACTCTATTACCTTCATACCTCTCTGGTTAAAAGTATCAATGAGCATAAGGGTTCTCCTAAGAAGGCTATTAAGCATGATGGTTTGATTCTTCTGATTTATGATCATATTAAGAGAACTATTCCTAACCCTAGCTCCACTCCTTCCAGAAAGAGTAAGAGGAGCCCTATGACTCCTAAGTCTAGTTTTGTTAAGCAGAAGGTGAAGGATATTATGGGTAGTAGCTCAAAGAAAATTTTCTCGGAAGAGACTGAAGTTGAGGACTACTCTAAGGGTTCTGAGATAGAGGATTCTGATGAGGATGTGTCTGTAGAGAATCAGGAGATGCAAAGTCCTGGTAAGGAGAGGGAGGATACTGATGACTCTGATGCTATGTCTACCCCTGTAGATAACAAGGAGGAGGTTAACAGTAAGGACTCAAAGGAGGATAACAAGGAGATGACTCAGGGGAAGGATCAGCTAGAAGATGAGGTTCACCTGTAGGGTATTAATGATTCATAGATGCGGGGGGCTAAGACTGAGCCTATGTGTATTGAGGAAAAGGATATTGCTGAAGAAAAGAACCTTGAGAAAAATATTCAGGAAAGTGTGGCTAAGGAGAAAGGTAAAGCTGTGGAAGAAGCTAATTCAGAAGGTACTATGGTGCATAATTCTCATAGCCTTGAAGATCTGGTTGACACTGCTATCTAGTATGCCAAGAAGCAGAATAATGATAGGGATTTTAATAAAGAGGAGGTTCCCATCTTTGAGGATTTTTTTGTTGGCATGAGGCACAATGTGCCTATCTCTCAATATTTTGAGGACAATATTCAGGAGGGTAGTGGTGACTCCAGTGAATGAAAAGCTAGAGAGTCCTCCATCAAGCTTATCTTTGAAGATTTTAATGATAGGGAAGAAGTCACTACTAGTGTGTTGCAGACTGCCAAAGATGAGGCCCTTTACTCCTTTAGATTTAGCAAATGGTGCTTTCATGAAATAAAAAGGCTCCATTTAAAATGCAAGAAGCTTAAAGCTAACAGTGCTATACTCCATGAGAAAGTTGAGTCCCTCCTCAAAGAGGGCTCATCTAACTCCCTTGCTACCGATATTAAGGAAAGAATGGATAAAGTTGATAATACTCTTATTAACATCCTCCAACATAGTATGGATAGTATGAAGGCTTCCAACACCAACCTCAAGGCTCTGGTCAACCTGTTGGATAATGCTTCGGAGGATGATACTGAGATCAAGAATTCTCCTCTAGTGGATAGTGGTGTCCCTAGCTCTTGGACCCATGGGAGCAATAAGAAAAAATCCCCTTTGATGAAGAAGAATGTGGACGAGCTGAAAAGTGTTATTGGGTGGATGGACAACATTTAGGCCAAGATGGAGAAGACGCTAGATGAGAAAGCTGGGGTTCTATATGTGGATGCTTAGTCTGGTTGTCTTGCTAGTTTTTTGTGCTCTCTGCTATCTTTTGGTTTGGTTTTATATCCCTTTTATCGCTATCTTTATAGTCCCTTATATGGGCAGTTCGATGTTGTATTCTTCTTTTTTGGTGTTGTGATCTCTTCTTCCGATCTTTTGATCCTTAAGCTATAAAGGGTTTTGGGTCCCTTCAAAACCTATTTTTTCTAGTAATCAGTACAAATGACTGTTAGGTCAACCTTGATTAAAGGATTCAACTGATACAATGGTTAGAAAGTAACCATAGGTTTGATCTGAAACATATAACTCACTTTGCAAATAAAAATCCAATGTAGATCATATGCCGATCCACTAATTGGCCTTCATTATCATCTCATCTCTGATCTACTCATAAATCCTTGAAGCAATCACCACTTCACAACTCTTCTTAGCTCTTGATATCTCCTCTCAGCCTTCTACTTAGGTTCTCCAATCAATAGAATCAACCTCTCACATAACATACAATTAGGTCATCCTTATACCTCCTTAATTAGGTAGCTTAATCTTTTTCCGCTTAATCATCTTTATAGATCTTAGGTTAGGTCATATTCATTGAATCCTTCCAACATTTCATTCTCCTTCTTATCCTTCTAGATACTTCTCAAAAATTCTCCTTGAATCCATGCATAAAAATGGTTTACCATGCATTAAATACTCGAGGTCATTCATCCTTATCTTCAACATGTTTTACATATTCCAAGAATTCAACTGTGTTATCTGGGAATCTCAATCCCTTCATAAACTATAAAATACTGACACTTGGTCATCACTGTGTTCTTCTGCTCATTCATCACTAAAATTTTTCCTCTCAACAATCACTATCTTTGTTCGGTTTAATTCTTGATACTCGGTAATTATTGATGCTAGATCAACACTATATTTTCTCGGCTTATACTAGTGCTCGGTCAACACTAGCATCACTCAGCTTAAACTTAAGTTTCTTAATCTTTTGCTCTTTTTCTCAGTTAAGCCTATGCTTTCAAAATTTATTTCCTTATTTCTTTCATGCTTCAAATCAACTATCTTCTTCACTTAGTGTTATAGATAAACAACACATTACGTTTCCAATGTGCCAACTAATCAAGTAACCATTTTAGTTTCTCATAACTCAACCTTTTCACTAGCTCTTCTTGTTATTTCCTCTTTTCAAATCCTCTTCATCAATTAAATGATATGACACTTTAATAGATAGAAGCTGTCTCACCAGTTAAGGTTTGACATAAATCCTAATATATCAATTGTTTCAATTGTAGTTTCTGATAAATAATTGTATGCAAGATGATCCACAAAAATAGTATTATCCCAAGGAAAGCATTATCTCCAAAGGAATTTAAAAAAAAATTGGTGCAAAAGGATTGCCCCAAGGAAAGTGTTGTCTCCAAAGGAATTTGCTAAAAACAATGCAAAAAGATAACCAATTAAAGCATTCGCTCCAATGGAATTTACTAAAAGATAATATAAAAGGATTTCACCAAGGAAAACACTTACTCCAAAGGAATCTGCTAAAATTTGATACAAAAGGATTTCACAAGGAAAGCTTTGTTTCCAAAGGAGTCCACTATATAATACACAAGGATTGCCCAAGGAAAGTGTTGTTTTTAAAGGAATCTAATAGACACATACACACACACACACACACACATTACACAAGGATTGCCCCAAGGAAAGTGTTGTCTCTAAAGGAATCCATTATATAATACACAAGGAGTTCACATATATTCCCCTCTCCTTAAGATGGAAACATGAATCTATGATGACATCTTAAGGAAAAAATGAACAAGGATAAATGTGCATGCAACCCTAGGAAAAGTGTCTTAACTCTTTTTCCAGAGAAGAGACAAATTTATAAAAGATATCTTGAAAAAAGTATAAAAGGATCGTCAAGAGGAAGAGATCTTTGTTCCAAGATGTCTACCTCCAAGATGATTTTTTGAATAAAAATATCATCTTTGACAAAAAGAGGGGAAGGAGAACAAGAATTTAACTTTCCCCCTACTGCTAAGTAAAAAGGGATTCTTGATGAAGTATGAAAAAATTTAAGCCCCTACTTAAGGGATTTATTTATGATGGACAAGAAATTGAAAATAATGAAGAGGTTTTAATTAAGCATACACACCTCTTGAATAAGATAATATATGATTAAAAAAATAATTCCATGTAAGAAATGACATCGCATGATAAACAAACACTAGTCCACCAAGGAAATTGGATCATTAGAAAGTATAACAGATTGAGAAATGAAACCTTTCCCCCCAAAGGTAAAGGAAATAAAAATCATATCACATCATGGACCCTAAGTGATAGATCATTTATAAAAGATATGCACTTACAAGAAAGGAAGAGGTTGTAAACAAGGATTTACATCTCTTGGAAAAGAGAAAATCCTCATGTGAAAAAAAGTCCATACAAGGAAGGACATCATGTTATCAACAAAGGGATAATGGATCATTTGGAAAGATATGGAATTAAAGAGAGAACCCTTACCCCCCAAGTGTGAAGACAAAGAAAGGGACCTATTATGTTTCTCACAAAGAAGGATTGAGCATTAAAGCATAGAACAATACAAAACAAAGAGCCCCCAATAATGTAATTCATTAAGATCACATTGTGTGGAGCAACATAATAGGTGAAAGGAATGCTAAGGCATTATGTTTATAATAACAATATCAATAAGTTGTTTAATTTGGACACGGAGTTCATAATTTATCTTAGGTAATAAATGAGTGATCAAGTCTTGAAAAGGGTTGTGAACTACATTTTCTTGAGTTGCAAATCCTAATCCTTCTTTAGTGAATTGTGAGGGAGGAGCGTTTATAGGGACTTGTTCCATCTTTTGAAGATTTTTCCCACTATATTATTTCTTATAAATCATTTTATAACCTTCTTCATAATATGTATTTAGGTTGGGATTCGAAAGACTTTTATCAGGGCGTTTATGGAAAGGTATTGTGTAGGGATGGATAGTAGGAGGATTGATATCCATAGGGAGATTCTTAATCCTATTATCATTATTAGTATGCACTTTAGTAATTTGGAAAGGAGTATTCAAATCTATATCTTCATCTTTTATAAATTCTATGTTAGGAGATAGATCATAAATTAAATGCATAACATCATCTTGTCTCAAAGTATGTTGATGGTTATGAAAAGATCTAGGAGAATAAAGAGGATTTGTAGTGATGTGTGTACTAATATTTTCATGTTTGGCTTTTTATTATTGTCACAAAGTATCTATGTGAGGAGATGATTCATCATTAATCTTGAATGTTGCACCTCTATTTGAGAGATCATTAATATGAGTATGAATGTTGTCATCATTGAAAAAAACATACCCTAGGAGAGGTACAAGTGTGATTCACCAATTATTCATCTATGGGAGATGTGTCATGTAGGTTTAGAAAAAGGTAGAGTGTCCTTAAGAAAGGGTAATATCACCCTCTTACTTCCAAATATCCTTATAAGATTAGCTTTAGGAGAAGGAAAACATAACTCATTAAGGCCTCATTTATATATGACATGTCAATGAAATGCATATAAAGTGGGGTATCACTAGGATAAATATGTATGATATCATCCTCTTATACCAAATTATCCTCATAGGGGAGGTACATTTTATGAGAAAGGTCATCATTTTTCTTCAAGGCCTCTTCTTTTGGAGGGAGATCCTCAAAAGAAGTGTTGACAATGTCTTCTTGCACCAAAATTTCCTCATGGATAAGAGGTTATTTAGGAGAGGGATAAAGTGATAGAAGTTATTTTGAACAAGGATCACCTCTAAGGAATATATGCATATGAAACTAATCTGATTGAAAATGAAATGAATTTTTTTTTCTTTTTCAAATGAAAGTATATGCCCAATACTTAAAATAAAAGATAAAGTGCAATTATTGTGTATATTTTACCAATGCAAGTATACAGATGCATCTAAATATGATAATGTCATATAAAGATCATATTTAAGACTACAAGAAAATTATGTAAGAATAGTTTGGGTCACCAAAATGTAATGAAATAAAATAGAGAATGGGGGGATCTAAAAATGGAGAATGAGGGGATATACTAGGATGAATGGATAAACTAGGATGCTTACCCCTATGTTCTTTCATACGTTGGAAGGAATATGATCCACTTGGCTTAGGGAGACTTAAGTTTTGAGTGGATGCAAGGATTCATTTACTTGAGTTGAAGATGACTATGTAAAATGGAAATGGCAATGTGAAAATGGGGCAAGAATGGAATTATAGATGAAATTCTATGTATGCAAGTAGAAAGAAGACTGTAAATCCAATTCCAAGACCATATCCAAGAAGCCAAGATAATAATTTACTTGTTTTTTGAATTTAAATCCATAATGGTAGGTTAGGGGAAACTAGGAGGTAACTTGGGGAAAGTCCATTCACCTATGACCCAATAAATTCTAATGAAAATACTATAAAATAATAGCTCTCTATCAAACCTTCTTGTAGCCTCTTCGAAAGCTCCACCAAATATCAAATGTACATAGAAAAAAGGGAAAATGGTTGTGGAAAGGGGGTTGCCTAGGTCAAACCCCAGTTTTGGAACTAACAATGAAATCAAATTGAAATGCTTGAAGGGAAGCATGCTGATATGTAGCAGAGGCTTTATAAGAGAAATAATATGTCTTATACCTTGATGATGCAATGCTTCTTAAAATGAGATCACAAGTGTTGATTCAATATCACGAATCTACAAAGACCTAATAGATAATCACAAAAGACATGCTTGCTTGATTTTTTTTAAGTTTTCCAAAATGAAGGATACAAAAGGATGAAATGCCTTGAATGCTAGATATTCTTGAATTGAAATTGATTGAGATGATATGATATATGATAGATGGATACAAAAATGAGGGAGGTAGCCTTGTTTTTATACCTCACCAAGCCATTTTGGTGCTCAAAACTTGAAGTAGGCTAACATGGTTTTGGATATCTCACTAACATCAAAAGACTATTGCACCATTCAAATTTGGACCCAATTTAATAGGTATGGGATGAATCCCAAGTTCAATGTCAAGTTGACTCACCCTATACCTACCTAGTCACCCTATACCAGCCAATTCGGGCTTATATTTGAGTCAAAAATCAATTTTTATATGAGAATCCCCAAAATGTGTGTATAATTAAGGTGTGATAGTAGGATAAACACAAAATTCCACCCATGAAAAAATAGGGCCTATGTAATTAAGTGGTAGTTGAAAGGATGAAATAATTAAAGTGACACACATATAATTAAGAGCCCTTATACAAAATAAATTAAGAGAGGACTCATATTTAAAAATTCTTTTAATAAAATTCATAGAAAATTCCTTGGATATGTGAAAGAATGAAACACACGCTAAAATGGGTGTTAAGTAAGAATGAAATTGGAAACCTTAGGAAATGTGTGCAAATTATGACACTAAATTCTCATAAATTGCATTCAAGCTCCTTGTATCAAATAAGTCAATGAAGATCATACATTATCAAATAAATCTTTTTTTTAAAAAATCAGTTATAAGGTTATGCTTTTATTGATAACAAACAGGGTTATAGCCTGGCCCAAACAAGGAGCAGTTACAATAAGGAGAACTGCCTCTCCTAGGGAAATGAAATCGCTAATCAAAGACCCATGAACAAGTCCAATCTTTCACTACAATAAATCCCTATGATTAGCTTCCTTTTTTGCTCTATTTTTAGCTTCCACACACTATTTTAATTTATTTCTATATTTTTCAAAATATAGGCAATATTTATCAAGTCGACACTATGTTTGGCATCACTTATGCCTAGTAGAAGAGACTGACACAAACTTAGGCACTCTTTAATGTGGGTATTTGTGCCAAAATTAGCAACCCGTTTGATGCCTAAATGGACTCCTATTGAATGATTAGGTACATAATCAAGTATAATTTTAAAGTGTCCATTTGTCGGTCCATCATATTTGATTTTATTGGTGTGTTCATGGTTTGGATATCTTTTGATTTAATGTCCTAGCCTAACACTTTATTATTTTCCCCTTGTATTTTTCATGTGCTTTAAAGATATTATCGCACACTTGTCGAGGTTAAGTTCTTTTAGCAAAAGATGTTGCGAAGTTGTTGTGTCATGTGCTCATGATGGTTAAGATAGATGAGTGGCTGTGAGGTTGTGTGGCCATTTATGGAAGGTGATATAAGTGTTGTCATGTCCTCGTGACTTCATTAGATAGTTAATACCATTAGCCTGCGAGGAAGTGATGGTGGGCCATGCAGTGTCAATAATTGAAGGTCCTCATAGAAACTTTTTAAGACTATTAGTTGGACCTATGACCCTATGAGTGAATGTTTATGATGACTATAACGGTTTGTCACATCCTCATAGTGGTTAGTGGAGGAAATGTTTAAAGGTCATGAGATTGAGAGGAAGAATAATATTCTATGGTGGTCCCTTGTTGCTGCTTCACAAATTATTATGTGGGATCCAATTTTGGACCATATGGAAGCGAGGATGTTACACATGGAACTTGATGGGTTTTCTTCACCGCATCATCGTAGGGTTAACAAATTGGTATGGTTGCATGCGATGGTTGAGTGAGGTACTAACACCTATTGAAGAACTTTGGCCTCAGATCCTCATAGGCCTAAATTACAGGTAAGGAAAATGGTTGCGAGCTTGAGATGAAATAAATTAATAACCTAGGTTGGGTAAGTCACAACCTCATGACAATTTATGTGGGTTACTCAAAACTATTTGATAATATATTAAAGAAAGAAGTGGCAATAGGAAGAATATGAGAAGAGATGTCATGAATGATGGAATGTTGCAGTTTCTAATCTAAAAATCATTCCCTTACCACCCAACCTTTTGAGTGTCACATTTAACTTTCTATAAGCAAGGGAAAATGCCACAATGATAGGTCTTGCAATTGTTGGGATAGGTGCAAATCTTGGGTTAGTTGTTAATTATTTTTTTATAGTTTGAAAGTGTGAGCCATAACTTAAATACAAGAAGGGATAAATGCAAAATGAGTTATGTGTGTTATCTAAAATTGGGTTGTTCATAATTGGAAGGGAGTGTTTCTTTGTTTGCGTGCTAAGGATGGGGCTTGCTAAGGCTACAAAGGGATTTTATTGTAACAAGAAGGGGTTAGACAAAGCCATGTTGCATGAGATATACACAGATCGTGGTGGTAAACTAGTTGATAATACATTTTGTAATTGTAGAGATACTGAAATTGCCTTTGGTAATTGTAGAGATAGCGAAAGCTCTAGATAAAGTTGAAAAATATGGGTACAACTTGTAAATAATTTTGATCTCTTAGATTACTGCTTTGGTTCCATTTACTAGGATGGAGGCAAGTAAAATTGTGGGTGTAGACACAAAAGATGAGAGTTTGTAGTTATTTGTTTCTCCTTGTGTTGTATTTTCAAATCCATCTCCTATGAGGGAAGATGGAGAGAATTTTGTATTTTGGAATTTTCTACCTCCATAAACACCCAAGGGCGATAATGGCATGGCTCAAAAGCCTGGTTAGATCATAGGCCTTGTGATAATAAGCACTCCATGGCCTCCTCTAGATTCACTAGAGGAAAAAAATAGAGGTAACAACCTTCATTTGGAGAATATATTCTATGATCAGCTAGTGGTAGTTGGTAACAAAATATAAAAGGAATAGTATGGCTTGTAGCTTGGTGCATTCCTTGTGCCTATAAAAGGAATATATACCAAGGCCAATCTTACAGGTTTTGAAAATTATTTGTATAGGGACAAGTAGAATAGTTTATGTAATAGGTCTTTTGTAGAAATAGGAATGAAAAAGTCTTTATAATTAAATGAAATGTATGAATACTTCTAAACAAATTAATTAAAAATTTCATTTGAAGATTGGCTCCTACTCTATTTTCTTTGTATTACATAATTTTGTTTATCCAGAATAGCCAAATTTGTCTTCATGATAATTTCATGAATGTATAATGTGTTAACTAGTTTTCTTCAAGGAAGATATTAAATACTTTTAGATGCATTATAGTGATTTGGGGAAAATAATGGTGATTTCATGAGTGTAATCTGAGGTGATAAATGTGACAAGTGTATGTATGGTATAAATATGATCATAATATTGGCTATGTGGGAGTACATATATGTTAACAATTTTCAGTAATCTTAATCTTGTGTCTTTATGAGAAGTTAAACATAAAGTTGGATGTGTCTTATAGTTTTTTGACTATGTTTCCCTACAGGTTAAGCACTAGTCTAAGTCATGTTAGAATACTATTTGGAGAGCACAATAATCCATAAATCTGAAATCATTTTACTTTGTTTTGTTGATTTCATGGTAAATTATTTGCATTCTCAGTAAGAAAATGGAAGCTATGGTGGAAAATCTATTTTGTGACTGTTCCTACAACCATTGGAACTTTGTTCTTTGACTGTTCTTGTAGCCATTGGAACTCTTTTATTTGATTGTTCCTGCAAACAAGGAAAAACAAAGTAACCTCCTATTTGTTTATTAAGAACTACATTTCTATTATTTGTTTTAGTCATGTTTAGTTGTTGATTCATGTTTAGTACTCATGCTATTTCTTTTCAAGCATTTTCCTTATAGTACTATTTCCTTTCTAGCTCTATATTAGTATGACTACTAGTGAGTCCTAGTGCACATACAATGATGAACCATTTCATATTCATGTCCCTGGGTTGATAAATAAATGAGCCTTCATGATGAATAAGATAACTACTTAAGCTGGGGTCCCATAGAAGGGGGCTTTCTTCAAGGAAGAGATTAAATCATGTTAGATGAATTATGGCGATTCGAGGAAAATCATGATATATATATGTATGTATGTATAAAGATCTGCATGTAATGTTGATATAATATGATATAGAAAATATAATATTAGTGCTTCTTCTAATATTTTGAGGTAGTGGATCTATTGGGAGTGAAATTTTTCTGCCTATTGAAGAATTTAAATAGGCTCAAATATATGGTTTGAACATCATTATAAAATGAGGAGGCTTGTTAAAGATAGTGATAACTATCAAAATTTCCTTATTTTCCTTTTCATAGCAATCTCTGGCCGACTAGTGGTGGTTGGTAACAAAATATATGGGATATGTAATGCCCCGCCAAGGAACCCAAGAGAGATTAACCTAGAACATGATACTAAGTTTGATGAATATTTTTTTTTATCTAAAGTTTACATACAAGATAAACATTAATGTAGAAGCAATAATCATTTACTCACATTAATAGAACAAGAAACATAGATTACAAAACTCAAGGGTCCCATGATGTAGAATTACATAAGAATATAACTCATCTAAATAACCATAACAAAAGATTCTATATCATAGATATAAAAAATACATCATACATCAATAATTACAATCCTCATGGACAACCATGAAACCTACATAAACTCATCCACTTCACATGTTGCAGGGTATGTAGTAATCACTCTAACAATAATAGTACAATATCTAGATTACATATTACATGCGATACTCTAATACAAGATTTCAATAAATGAATATAAGAACAAATTCACCAATGAAGGATCATAAATAATCCAGTTGCAAAAGAACCATCAATCACTGGAATAAGGACGTCGAATCTCAAATGGTAAAGAATCACTACCACCTATCCATGTAGATCCACAAAGGTCTACCCCACCGTGCTAAGGAGATAACAATGGACCCCACTCGGATAACCAATACCAAAGAAAGATGAAACCACTAAGCAAGGGGATCATGGAAGCTCCCTAAATCCTAGTGTACAACCAATAGTGATAGGTAAGAATCACTAATCTAGAGGCAACCGACACATGTAGGATAACTAGACTATGTAAAGGAAGGTGTCATCATGTATGTCTAACCCTTAAGTTTCATCTTGGTAGTCTCTCTGGACCCTGGCACTCAAGTGACCATACATGGTATCAATGACCTCTCATACAGACAAAGCCATTAACTATGCTAGACACACACCTCTCAAGGTAGAAAACATCATCTCATCCTCCATCTTAGTCTATAATATCACTCAAGCATGGGTGAGGAAACACATCTTATTAAGTTTATTTTAATACCTCTCAATGACATATTAGGTTTTCACTTGATTAAGATTACTTACAATAAGTGATCCTGGTAGCCACTTGTGGGCCCCCATGCTTATTGCAAGCCACCCCTACTACACATCTAGGTAACCTACCCTAGGCTCATAGATCCCACATAGATCTAACACAGGTATACAAGTAGGTAATCTCAAATCAAATATCATACACAAGAACTAGAGATGACTACAGATACCCATTTACAAAATTTAGTACAACATGAGCCTACATGGTCATTTTAGGGTGATAATACATAATACACACATACCATAACATAAGATAGAAAACATGTCTATGAGACTCATACCTCGGCCTCTGTACTCCTCCTAGGTCATCTAATGCCCCATTAACACATATAAGCAAAAGAAAATACTCAAGGACAAATAATTAACATTTACTTCATAAAGAATTGAAAATGAAACATTATGCATTTTAAGTTTAACACCGAACACAAACAAAATCCATAAATAGAAACGTTTAACCTCTAAGAAAACCAGATTCCCTAATTCATTAAAACAAAGCTAGTATCATAAATGCAATTAAATGCACATCAAATTTCCAAAATTAAAACCATTTAAAAAATAAACATAGTTTATGTGTATATATATATATATATATATATATGTATATATATATATATGTATGTATATATATATATATATATATATACATACATATATATATATATATATATATGTATATATATATATATGTATATATATATATATATGTATGTATATATATATATATATATATGTATATATATATATATATATATATATGTATATATATATATATATGTATATATATATATATATGTATGTATATATATATATGTATGTATATATATATATATATATATATATATATATATATATATATATATACACATAAACATGTACTACATTAGAAAAAAATACGTGAATTTAAAATAATCTTATTCCAATTTAATAAATATTAAATTACCCATATAAATATATTATCAAACTATATTTAACATAAATATATAATTTTTAAATTAATTAATAATAAAACACATATATTTAAAAGTGCTTAATTAAATAACAAATCTTAAATTTAAATTTTATTTAATCTTAATAAAAATAATTTAATAAAATTTAATTTTTAAAATATGAATTTTATTTATTTTAAAGTAAAACATATTAATAAAATTAATAAACTAAAATAAAAAAATAAAAAAAAACATTAACAAATGGAAAGTGGGGGGGACCCACGGCCCCACACCCCACTCCCCACGCTACACGGTAATCTTTAAGGCTACTGGCAGCGGTTGCTGCTGCAACAGCCTAGGTACTACCACCAGTAGCCTAGGGTCTGCCATAGGCAGCCTAGGTACTGTCGTCAACAGTCTATGGCCTACCGCCGGCAGCCCTCAGTGCTACCGAGTGGGGGAGGTGAGGGGATGGAACCTGCCTCCCTCACTTAATTTTTTTTACAATTTTTTTTAATAATTTTTTTTAAAAAAAAGACATGTTTCATTAAATTGTTTTGCATTGGATCCAAGGTAGAGTTTAGAGGTTAAACGTTTCTATTTATGGATTTTGTTTGTGTTCGGTGTTAAACTTAAAATGCATAATGTTTCATTTTCAATTCTTTATGAAGTAAATGTTAATTATTTGTCCTTGAGTATTTTCTTTTGCTTATATGTGTTAATGGGGCATTAGATGACCTAGGAGGAGTACAGAGGCCGAGGTATGAGTCTTATAGACATGTTTTCTATCTTATGTTATGGTGTGTGTGTATTATGTATTATCACCCTAAAATGACCATGTAGGCTCATGTTGTACTGAATCTGGTTTTCTTAGAGGTTAAACATTTCTATTTATGGATTTTGTTTGTGTTCGGTGTTAAACTTAAAATGCATAATGTTTCATTTTCAATTCTTTATGAAGTAAAGGTTAATTATTTGTCCTTGAGTATTTTCTTTTGCTTATATGTGTTAATGGGGCATTAGATGACCTAGGAGGAGTACAGAGGCTGAGGTATGAGTCTTATAGACATGTTTTCTATCTTATGTTATGGTGTGTGTATTATGTATTATCACCCTAAAATGACCACAAAAGAGTTTTCAAACCCTACCTTGGATCCAATGCAAAACTGAAAATGAAGCCCTTGAGGAATGTAGAAAACTGAATCCTCCAAGAATGAATCCAACTAGTAGATTTGAAACCACGTAGAATGCAAGCATAGGAGTCCAGAAACAAACACAGAGCTTTCAAAATATCATGCAACCACAAACACCGAATTCTCCAAAATTACCAAAAATATCAAGCTCCCCAAAAATCCTCCAAAACCTGCTTAATCCCTAAAATGAATGAACAATTCTCCTAAAGAGATTCAATTTCCCCTTTCATGCAAACCCTAATGACAACACACCAGTCAATCCATTAAACAACCCAATTCAAAATTGAAAGTAAATCCCAATTAAATAAATAAAATGTCTTTTATTTGCACAACTCGACTTTGACTCTTTAAAACAAGTTTTTACCTTTTTGAAAACAAATTACTTTTTCAACAATACTAATGCACATGTAATTAATTAAAATTTATATTAAATAGATTAAATATTTAAAGCATAATAAAACCATGCAATTAAATGTTTAATTATTTTATAAAGCACAACAGCATATTTAACTCTAATTTCAATTAAATAATTAATTAAATCCAAATATTCAAATATTTGAATTTTAATTAATTTTCTCAAATCAACATAGGAATATAATTTAATATTCGATTTTAACCATAATCTTCAAATCAATAATCACAGAAAATCACCCACTTATGAAATAAATCAACTGAGACCAAACAAAACAAAACCCAACATGCTCAAGAAAGGGATCCATGAATCCATGTCAACTAAATGAATCCACGTAGGATAGTCAAACTGATACTCAACCAATCTTAGGACAAATAGGCTTAGGTTAGGGTTTTGGGTTTGACTGTTACCTCCCCTCTTTACCATTGAGATGAATATTTATGTGCACACTCACTCCTACCAATTTAGGGAAGACGATGCCCTATACCTACAAACTTGACATCACAAGAACAAGCATGTACATCCAATATAAATATAGCAGACAATGATAGGGTATGATTAACCATGTGGATCTCGCCAAGGCAAGTAATTACGTCTCTATCCTCTACCACAACAAAAATGCAAATCAGGTACACACACATGATAACCATACACATGCAAGTATGGGGTTAGTAACATCATAAACTATAATAAACATAAAACATCACATCATGATAATATCATCATCTAACTATGTAATCACATGATAAACATATAACAATCATAATCTAGAATCATCCACTAAAACAATAACTGCTTACATGAAATGTAGCCTAAAAGAATTCAGTCAATCAATTGAAATAATAGCCTAAAAGAGTATGGAAACTAAAATTGAAATCAAACTATCAGTGGGTACTACATCCCCCCTTAGGATTAGGCTTACTCCTGGAAGCTTGCAAACAAATAGGGATATAAGTCCCATAAACCTCGCTGCACCCAACTAAAAACTAAGCCAAGGATCAATGAGTAGGTCCCTTCAAACCCTTCCCTACCTTAGGGTTCTAACTCTAAGGATCATTCCCTACTGCAAAAGCCCTATGGGATCTACCTGCATCACCAACTGTAGGCTCAGAAGTTGCCGGCTTCTATCCTGAATACTGTGTTGAATGCTGGGGAAAATTGTTTTCCTTATGACCGTATTGGAAATAAGAGTAACAATCTCCACTAAATCCTCTCCTTGCCGAAGGTGCACTAGACTGCTGAAAACTACCTCTACTGACACTCTGCTGAGCACTCTGAGCAAGATGACTATAAGAATGACTCTTGTTATGATGAGCATTACAGAAGTTCTTGGATTGAGAACCACCACCCTAAGTCGGGGAAGAGAACCCCTTCTACTGCTGATCCTAATTACCTCGTGAAAAGGTAGAAGTGTTCTGAGAGTTTCCATTCTTTTGAGACTGATTCCCCCTAGACCCACTAGATTGAACACCCCTTTGACCACCATGACCCAAAGCTAGATTTGCCTCTGCAAGAATGGCCTTGATGACCACTTCCTTAAGGGTCTTAGGATCAAATAGCTTGACTTCCCCAACAATGTGAGCACTAAGCCCTCTAATAAAGTGTTGAACCAGAATAGCTGTATCATGTCCAAAACCAACATATTGCTTGAGCTCGAAGAACCGACTCTCATACTCTTCCACTGTCAAGGTCAACTACCTCAGGTTATGGAAATCATCCATTCACTACCCCCTCCACTGATCTAAAAGGAATCTCTCTTAGAAATGCTCAAGGAATAACTCCCAAGTCATTATATCCATCTGAAGCCCTAACTTCTCCTCTTTTATCTTCCACGACACAACTGCAAAATCAGAAAGCTATATCACTGCATACCTAGATTTAGTATTGCTACTAAAGGGATGCATAGAAAAACTCCGCTCCAAGGCTAGAAGCCATTTCTTAGCCTCTAAACTAGATACTTTCCCTTCAAAGGGATTAGGTTGTCCTCTCATCAGATCTCTCATATGATTTGCCACCACAACTACAGGATCCACTATGATGTTCCTCCTTGGATGACTCCTAGACCTCTCCCTCTCCGTCTCCTCTCTCTGAGAGTCATGAGAAACCTCCTGTTCTACTCTACCCTGAGAGTGGTGGGAAGCATCCTACTCCACTCTAACCTATTTAGGACCAAGATGATTCAGAATCGCCTATAAAAGCTATCTAGTATCTGGTCCCTCAGACTCATCCTGACATTCCTCTCTCTGCTTATCTCTGGACTGCTGATGATGGCTAGCCTGTCTGACACTCATAGAAGGGATATGCTATCTACCCCTTCTACGATTACCAAAATGACCTCTACCACAACCTCTAGCATCTCTAGTCACATGCATGAATCCTCCAACATTCAGAGATCCAAACAACATCTCACAACATAGCACGAAACAAAATAACAAGATAACATAACTACAAAGAAAAAGTATGAAAGCAATAAGGTTGTATGTCTATGTTTAGTGTCAAGTTTAAACTATACAAAAGCTAATGAGCATACATTAACCCAGAGTTCCCAGTGTAGAAAGTCTGCTCTGATACCAAATGTAATGTCCCACCAGGGAACCCAAGAGAGATTAACCTAGAACATGATACTAAGTTTGATGAATAGTTTTTTTCTTCTAAAGTTTACTTACAAGATAAACATTAATGCATAAGCAATAACCATTTAATCACATTAACATAACAAGAAACATAGATTACAAAAATCAAGGGTCCCATGACATAGAATTACGTAAGAGTAGAACTCATCTAAATAACCATAAAAAAAGATTTGATATCATAGATATAAAAAATACATCATACATCAATAATTACAATCCTCATGGACAACCATGAAACCTACATAAACTTAGATCCACTACACATGTCGTAGGGTATGTAGTAATCACTCTAACAATAGTAGTATAATATCCAGATTAGGTATCATATGCGATACTCTAATATAAGATTTCAATAAATGAATATAAGAACAAATCCACCAATGAAGAATCATAAAGAATCCAACTGCAGAAGAACCATCAAACACTGGAACAAGGATGTCGAATCTCAAATGGTAAAGAATCACTACCACTTGTCCATGTAGATCCATAAAGGTCTACCCCACCGTGCTGAGGAGATAACAACAAACCCCACTCGGATAACCAATACCAAAGAAAGATGAAACCACTAAGCAAGGGGATCCTGAAATCTCTCTAACTCTTGGTGTACAACCAATAGTGATAGGTAAGACTCACTAATTTAGAGGCAACTGACACATGTAGGATAACTAGAATATGTATAGGAAGGTGTCATCATGTACGCCTAACCCTTAAGTTTCATCCTAGTAGTCTCTCTGGACCTTGGCACTCAAGTGACGATACACGGTATCAATGACCTCTCATACAAACAAAGCCATTAACTATGCCAGACACACACCTCTCAAGGCGACAAGCATCATCTCATCCTCCATCTTAGTCATTACTAATACTCCAGCATGGGTGAGGAAACACATCTTATTAAGTTCATTTTAATACCTCTTAATGACATATTAGGTTTTCACTTGATTAAGATTACTTACAATAAGTGATCCTGGCAGCCCTTGTGGGCCCCAACGCTTATTGCAAGCCACCCTCCACTACACATCTAGGTAACCTACCCTAGGCTCATAGATCCCACATAGATCTAACACAAGTATACAACCAACTAATCCCAAATCCAGTATCATACACAAGAACCAGAGATGACTATAGATACCCATTTACATAATTTAGTACAACATGAGCCTACATTGTCATTTTAGGGTGATAATACACAATACACACACATCATAACATAAGATAGAAAACATGTCTATAAGACTCATTAAGCAAGGGGATCCTAAAAGCTCTTTAACTCCTGGTGTACAACCAATAGTGATAGGTAAGACACTAATCCTGAGGCAACCGAGACATGTAGGATAACTAGACTATGTATAGAAAGGTGTCATCATGTATGCCTAACCCTTAAGCTTCGTCCTAGTAGTCTCTCTGGACCATGACACTCAAGTGACCGTACACGGTATCAATGACCTCTCATACAAATAAAGTCATTAACTATGTCAGACACACACCTCTCAAGGCGACAATCATAATCTCATCCTCCATCTTAGTCTACACTAGCACTCAAGCATGGGTGAGGAAACACATCTTATTAAGTTCATTTTAATACCTCTCAATGACATATTAGGTTTTCACTTGATTAAGATTACTTACAATAAGTGAACCTAGCAGCCCTTGTGGGCCCCGATGCTTATTGCAAGCCACCCCCTACTACACATCTAGGTAACCTACCCTAGGCTCATAGATCCCACATAGATCTAACACAAGTATACAACTAGCTAATCCCAAATCCAATATCATACACAAGAACCGGAGATGACTATAGATACCCATTTACATAATTCAGTACAACATGAGCCTACAAGGTCATTTTAGGGTGATAATACACAATACACACACATCATAACATAAGACAGAAAACATGTCTATAAGACTCATACCCCGACCTCTGTACTCCTCCTAGGTCATCTAATGCCCCATTAACACATATAAGCAAAAGAAAACACTCAAGGACGAATAATTAACATTTACTTCATAAAGAATTGAAAATGAAACATTATGCATTTTAAGTTTAACAACGAATGCAAACAAAATCCATAAACAGAAACGTTTAACCTCTAAGAAAAACAAATTCCCTAATTCATTAAAACAAAGCTAGTATCATAAACGCAGTTAAATGCACATCAAATTTCCAAAATTAAAACCATTTAAAAAATAAATATATTTTATGTATATATAAATATATCCCAATGTATATATATACATAAACATATACTACATTAGAAAAAAATACGTGAATTTAAAATAATCTTATTCCAATTTAATAAATATTAAATTACCCATATAAATATATTATCAAAGTATATTTAACATAAATATATAATTTTTAAATTAATTAATAATAAAACACATATATTTAAAAGTGCTTAATTAAATAACAAATCTTAAATTTAAATTTTATTTAATCTAATAAAAACAATTTAATAAAATTTAATTTTAAAAAATCAAATTTTATTTATTTTAAAATAAAACATATTAATAAAATTAATAAACTAAAATAAAAAATAAAAAAAAAATTAACAAATGGAAAGTGGGGGGGACCCACGGTCCTGTGCCCCACTCCCCATGCTGCATGGTAGCCTTTAAGGTTACCGACAACGGCTACTGTTGCGGCAGCCTAGGTACTACTGCCGGCAACCTAGGGTTTTCCATAGGCTGCCTAGATTGCCATCGACAGCCTATGGCTTGCCGTCGGCAGCCCTCGGTGCTGCCGAGTGGGGGAGGTGAGAGGATGGGCCTCGCCTCCCTCAATTTTTTTTTAAATTTTAATTTTTATAATTTTTTTTTAAAAAGGCACGTTTCATTAAAAAATGTGAATACAACAAAAAGGTATTTTTTTAATACGAAATCCAAAATTTCCAAAAGCAAATATATATATTTTTTATTCCATACCTTTTTGACCTTTTTCTTTTCTTTTTGTCTTTTCTGGGTTTTTTTTTTTGCTGTGTAATTTTTTTCTTTTGACTGTGTAATTTCCAGAGAGTATATTTTTAACTAGAATTTATTTTTTAACTAAAATTAATTTTCTTTCCACAATACAATTTATTTTTCCAAACCCAATAGTTAAACTATATCCTAGTTTGATTTTTGGTTTTTTAAGAGATCTGTAGGGAATTTTTCCTCAAAATTTTGACAGCATAACCCTAATATGCCAAGTCTTAATAAAATCTAAAAACAACAGATCTAAGGGTTTTCTAAATACCCAAAACAATGAAAACTCCAAATAAATCTAATGAGATAAAATGAAATTACTCAACACAGGAAACCATTTAATTGCAAAATAGAAACCACAAAAGAGTTTTCAAACCCTACCTTGGATCCAATGCAAAATTGAAAATGAAGCCCTTAAGGAATGTAGAAAACTAAATCCTCCAAGAATGGATCCAACTAGTAGATCTGAAACAACGTAGAATGAAAGCACATGAATCCAGAAACACACGCAGAGCTTTCAAAATATCATGCAATTACAAACACCTAATTCTCCAAAATTGCCAAAAACATCAAGCTCCCCAAAAATCCTCCAAAACCTGCTTAATCCCCAAAATGAATGAAAAATTCT
This sequence comes from Chamaecyparis obtusa, assembly GCA_027943335.1. Taxonomy (NCBI): domain Eukaryota; kingdom Viridiplantae; phylum Streptophyta; class Pinopsida; order Cupressales; family Cupressaceae; genus Chamaecyparis; species Chamaecyparis obtusa. Next base: position 2,253,873 of record BSBK01001331.1, on the reverse strand, counting down.
CCTAAAGAGATTCAATTTCCCCCTTTCATGCAAACCCTAATGACAACACACCAGTCAATCCCTTAAACAACTCAATTCAAAATTGAAAGTAAATACCAATTAAATAAATAAAATGTCTTTTATTTGCACAACTCAACTCTAACTCTTTAAAACAAGTTGTTACCTTTTTGAAAACAAATTACTTTTTCAACAATACTAATACACATGTAATTAATTAAAAATTGTATTAAATAGATTAAATATTTAAAGCATAATAAAACCATGTAATTAAATATTTAATTATTTAATAAAGTACAAAAACACATTTAACTCTAATTTCAATTAAATAATTAATTAAATCCAAATATTCAAATATTTGAATTTTAATTAATTTTCTCAAATCAACATAGGAATATAATTTAATATTCAATTTTAACTATAATAATCAAATCAATAATCACATAAAATTACCCACTTATAAAATAAATCAACTGAGACCAAACAAAACAAAACCAAACATGTTGATCAAAAAAGGGATCCACGAATCCATGTCAAACTGATACTCATCCAATCTTAGGACAAATTGGCTTAGGCTAGGGTTTCAGGTCTAACTATTACCTCCCATCTTTACCATTGAGATGGATATTTATGGGCACGCTCACTCCTACCAATTCAGGGAAGACGATGCCCTGTACCTACAAACTTGACATCAAAAGAATAAGCCTGTACATCCAATATAAATATAGAAGACAATGATAGGGTATGGTCGAATGTGTGGATCTCACCAAGGCAAGTAACTACGTCTTCATCCTCTTGCACAAGAAACACACAAAATAGGTATACACACACATGATAGCCATACACATGCAAGTATGAGGTCAATAACATCATAAACTATAATAAACATAAAACATCACATCATGATAATACCATCATCTAACTATGCAATCACATGATAAACATATAACAATCATAATCTAGAATCATCCACTGAAACAATAACTGCTCACATGAAATGTAGCCTAAAAGAATTTGGCCAATCAATTGAAATAATAGCCTAAAAGAGTATGGCAACTAAAACTGAAAGCAAACTATGAGTGGGTACTACAGGATATGGCATGTAGCTTGTTGCAATATTTCTTTTGTCTATAAAAGGAATACCAAGGCCAATCTTGCAAGTTCTAAAAATTCTTTGTACATGGACAAGTAGCATAGCTTATGTAATAGATATTTTTTTGTAGAAATAGAAATGACAGAGTCTTGTATTAAATGAAATGTATGAATACTTCTAAAGAAATTAATTGAAAATATCATTTGCAGATTGAATTATATGGATTTATGATTTCATTATTGCTCCGTGTCAACAATTGTGTAAGTAATTTTGGAGATCTCTAAAGTAGAGACTTAAACATTTCTTGAATCACTTATATGAATCTGGTAATTATGTATGATTATTGTAGAGCATATTATTTCATTGTTACAATTGATTAGTACAAGTTATTAAATTAGGGAAAGATTGATTTCATGTTTGTGTTGCAATAGTTAAAAGAAATAGCCATGATTCTATAAGAATAATGCATGATTATATGCAATTGAATGTTTGTGTAAGGCATAAAATTTATAAGTGTATGTACAATTAATGTTGTGGTCAATTGATATTTGGCTTTGCTACCATGGATATGTGGCACTAGTCCTTATTGTTTAGATTTTTTGTAAGAAAAAATATATGAAAACCAAGTCATTTTTTGCCTTTGAATGTAAAGACATAGTTAACCCCCACCTGTCAACTGAACTCATTGGTGTGTTCAGAATAGAGCCAATTATCATATGAGCCAACTTCTATTCTTGTGTCAACTTGTTTACTCAGTTGAAGCTCTTGAAGTGTTATGTTTCAAGGGATAACATTTGTTGGTTGACCAATCCCCTTTGTAAAAGTTTATATCGTCCACCAGTTGGCCCTATTATGGTCGATTATTTCATTTGTTATTCTAGACACCCAAAAATAGTCAAGATAAAATCAAGTGAGCAACTAGGGCAAAATCAAAGCATTAATTGCAATCAAGCCACAATCCAATATTAATTGAAAATTCAAATCCAATTAAATCAAACAAATCATTTGAATAAAATAAATCATCAATTGAATCAAATAAATCAATTAATTATGCAAATAATCTAATTAATTCTATAGTTCAATTAAAATCAAAATTAACCCATTCAAGGGGTACACATGGCTAAAGAAATTAATTAAATTTAATTAATTAATTACTATTTTCTCTCACCCACCACATGGGAGGAAATTACCTCAACCAACAAGAATTGAGGATTGGACTCACATGGATTAAGCCAAAATTGAATCTCAATCACTCATAAGGTGAGAGCATCTTGACTACTCATTTTTGTCTCATTGTCCCAAGCTTTGAGGAAAAAATATTTAAATTGTCCCCATATTTGAAACATGGACTTAATCTTAACTCAACCATGATTAAATCAACTCCACTCCATATTCTTGCTAAAATCTATAAATAGAAGGCTAAAATCAGGAGAAAAAGATCCACATATCTGAGAATTACATCGAAGTTATAGCAAATTTGAGCTAGAATCATACTTTTATCATAATTAAGTATAGTTTTAATTGAAATAGGCTTGAATTGTGCAATCAATAGATTTAATTCTCATTTTAGGGATGTCACTAATGGAAGATTTCTAAGAGCTATGCATTAGCATACCTGATCAAGGATCTATAGGATGTTTATTGCTCTAATTTTCATGAAAAAGCCCAATAATTGTGGTAATTTAGCTTAATTTGATTTAAATATTTGCAAACTAATCCTATAAATGTACTTCTAGTACACAAAATGATGCCCACTATGGGGCATTAGGCCTCATTTGTTTAAATTTTAGACTAAATTGTAGAATTGTAGGATTTTGTGTTTGAATTCTCTCTTTTGCAGGTGAAATAGCACATTTGAGGCTTTAAATAACATGTTTAAGCAGAGAAACAATGCATTTGACACCTAAAATAGCACATCTAAAGCAAATTTCGGCACATTTGCATGACCAAATAGTGCATTTAAAAACTTCTATCTCCTATCTTACTTTCATTCAGCGCATTTACCCTGACTCCACAATGCTTTTCAATTCTGTTTTAGCGCATTTAAAGTTCTATTTATGCGCATTTGAATGTTTAAAAAACACTTTTACTTTCTGTAATAGCGCGTATAAATAATCTTGCAGCGCATTCAATACTTTTAATAGCGCATTCAATTAATCTTGCAACGCGTATAACTATTTTTCAAAGTTGATTAATCTGATTGTTTAAAATGTTTTCTCTGTGTTTTTTTGATGACAGAGCATAAAAAGACACAAAAACTAGAGGCTAGAATCCATAGGGAGGATAAAGCCAATGCAAAAAGGTTGAAAAGAGAGAAAATGATCCATCTAAACAAATTTTTGGAGGATTCAAAGCAGGAAGATAAGGATTTTGAGAGATATTTTCACATCATTGATTCATATAAATCAAAATTTGTCTCTTTGAATTGGATTTCATGCCTTAAGTTCTTCATTTTTGATCAATTTAAAAGAAAAGGCTTAAAATTTGAAATTGCTTAGATTTCTTCACTTTCTTTGATTGTGTTGGACCAATTGCCACTAGGTGAGTAAAATAATCAAAAGTTAAATAAAAAATGCCCCTAGCCTTTGCTAGATACGAAAAGAGGTAAGCATTTATCCCTTTGCATTTTGTTTAACTTGTGGCAATTTGATTTGAATCTAGTAATTAGCAGCCTATTATTGTTTAGGATATTTAGTAGTAGGGCTATGCTCTTCACTTTTCAAGTGAATAAAAATGCCAAACCTAATAGATATTTCAATTAAGAGAAAGGCTAAGGAATAAACAAGCACTAAATTTGAAGCCTATTATTTGTGGAAGAGTAGAAATACTCAATTGCCATTAGATTAGAAGGCATGGGAAAAATTGAACATTGTTAATCCTATTTGGAAGTAAGAAATAATAGGGATATGATCTTTACCTTTTGGTGAATAAAACTCCCAAACCTATTCCTTCACTTCATTTATTTTCTTTAAATGGACATGCTAGAACTTTAGTGGGCTCGCCTCCTGAGAATTTGCCTTATGAGATCGGTGAGAGGGACAACAAAAAGTGGGATACAATTTCCTTTGCTACAATAATCCAACCCACTATAAAATAAAATGCATTCATCCTTAATGGGGTGAGTGACAAAAGGATATCAAGAATCAAACTTCCCCGAGCAGTCCTTCAGGATTGCACAAAACTGTGACATATCGGTGGTGGGAAGCCCCTATTTATTGTGGGATGAGACTTGATTTTTCTTTGAATGGAATCATTACTAGCACCTTGTTAGCTTAGAAAGCCTACCTAATAGAGCCATGTTTAAGAACCAAATTTGACTATAGGCAGTTGCTTGAAGTGACTTCTTGTTAAAAACCTGTGAGAACATTCGATACATTTCAAAAGATTTGTAAATAGAGGGTTTAAAAGAAAAGTGTACTTGTGATTTCTTTGTTTGAAGATATGTATAACAAGGAAGAAACATCCATTTAACATCATCTTATATTTTAAAAATCTTCCAAAAAGAACAATCACCAAAAGAGGGGAAACTCTATTTGACTCAAACCTTTTTTGATGCCGATTATCACAAGATCACATAAAGTGAAAATATCATTAGAAGAAGAAGACACTTCCATAACACAAGAGGTCCCTGAGTTCGTACTCCAAAACCCTTTTATTGAGATGAAAGAATAAGAAGAAAGTCTCACTAACCTATTTAAGGAAAGGGTCAATCCAATGGCTAGAAATAATGACTTTTACGACTATGTCCATGGGAGAAAAAATGAAGAGAAAGATACAACTACCCAAGGAAATCAAGGGGCAAGGGAAACAACTGAAGATAAATCGAGTAGGGCTGCCCAAGACCTAAATTTCTCAAAATAATAGAAAATATCTTAGAGAGAAACACAGAGAGATACTTCCTTACCCTAGCCCATTCAGGGGTTAATCTTCCTCATGATTACGACACAATGACATTAAAGATAGATGAGGAAGATGATAATCCATTAGGTGCAATGAGAAAACAACTTAAAAATTTTCAAGCACAAATTAACACCATGAAGAAAGCGACCGAACCAAAACCCTTTTCTATTGAGGCCTTGTGCCCTTTTCCTTTTGATCGAAACTTGGTTATGGTGCCTTTCCCTCCCAATGTGGTCTTTCCTAAATACAACAAGTACATGGGTAAATCTGATCCTCAAGACCACCTAAGGGAATTTTGTGCCTTGAGTATTGAGTTCATGCACGATACCACCTATTTAATTTGGCTATTTCCAAGAAGCCTAGGAGGCCAAGCCATGGAGTGGTTTTCAAAATTACCACAAGAAATAAAAAAATTCGAAGAGCTAGCCTCCAAATTCATGACTCACCACTCTTACAATATAGAGCATGAAATCACCATGACCAACTTATGTGACACAAAACAAAAAGAGGGTGAACCTTTTCTAGGTTTTCTCCAAGGATGGAGAACAATTTTCGCAAGATATCCTAGAAGCATACTTGAAAAGGAGAAGATGGAAATTTTCATGAACAACCTAAACATGGAAATGAATTATAGTCTTTAGCTTCAATGTCCCCCTACATTCAAAAAGATCATTGAGAATGGGATAAAGATTGAAGATGTGCTGGTAAAAAGAGGAGAGATCAAAATCTTTAAAGAAAAAAAAGGTTATACTAACACTAATAATACTAATAATAATTTAAATAATTATAATAATAACAAGGGAGATAACAAAATTTTCTTGTTGAATTGTCTGTTTCAGGAGGGAATGGCGGAAGATTCAAGTGGGAAAGAGCAGACAATAGGAGGGAAAGAGCAGACAAGAGGAGGGAATGGTGGGGATCCTAAGAAGCTAGCAGGTGGGAAAGAGCAGACAATAGGAGGGAATGGCAGGGGTCCTATGCAGCCAGCAGGTGGGTTTGGCGGGCTTGCTTTCAACCTACAGGATCTTCACGTTTCAGCCAAAGGAGCTGGTGCTGGTGCTGGTCTTGATGGGGACTTGGAACCATTGGTTCTGGGTATGCCTTCGGCTCTAGTACTGGACAGGGTGTCAGTGTCTCTTTTAGGGGGCAGTGGTACCCTCCCCTTACGATAGATCTTCACAAGCTCTCCCTCGAAGGGAGTGTCTTTGGGGGTTGAGTCTGTTGGCAAAAAAGCTTTTGGAGAAGGGTCAGTCCCATTTCCATAGACCATGAATATTGAGGGAGTTTCCTCAGAGGACCCACATGTGGGGTCAAAAAGTTTATAGGACTCTGGTAAGGCCAAAGTCAACAACCTTAGTCCTAAAAAGTGGTCGGATTTGGTTGGAGATAAGAAGGAAGAGGGTTCCCTGCTCTCGGTAGAATCGGTTAAGGCTTTTCTCTAGGATGGTGAGAAAGCCATTTTTGTACCAGATTCAATGGTGGAAAAATCCATTTCGGCCATGGAATTAACGTTGGTTGGTAAGTTCCTTGGACCACGACCCAATATTGAAGAGGTTAGGAAGTTTGTAAAAAAGAAATGGGCCTTGAAGGGTCATGTGGATATTGCTGCTCTTCCTAAAGGTTTTCTTTCCTTCTCCTTTTCCAACAAGGAAGATCAGGGTTATGTCCTTTGTGGAGGCCCCTGGATGTTTGGAAGAACAACTTTGGCTTTATGTAAATGGACCCCTAATCTGGATTTTTCTAATAATTTTTTCTTGGCGATGCCGGTTTGGGTCAAATTTCTGGGGCTTCCATTGGAATATTGGAACGAAGAAGTTTTTAAAGGTTTAGCCTCATCCTTTGGAGGCGATCTTATTTTGGTCGATCCCATGATGATAGCGAAGTCTAGATTAGTCTTCACCAGAATCTGTGTCAATATTTCCAAGTTTGATCATCTCCTTGGGGTTATCAACATCAACTCTAAACTTGGTCAGCATAAGTAGGAAGTTATCTTTGAATCTTTGCCTTTTGCCTGCTTTGTTTGTCACAAAATGGGTCACTGGGAAAAACATTGCCCAAAAAAAGTTCCTAAGACCCCTCAGCCAGAGTCCTCTAAACCTAAATCTCATCAAGTTTGGAAGGAGGTTAAAGGGGATAATAGTAGTAAAGCCCCCCTTGAAGTCTTGGAGTCAAATGAGACCCCAGTCTTGGAAGAAGGGGAAATTGCAGAATCGGTATCTCATGTGTCGGCCTCAACTATAGAACCAATTAAGGAAGATGTTTCAAATAAGATCAGTGTCTTTACTGAGATTCTTGATCCTCTGGATAGGACAGCTCCTTCCAGGGATCCAGTACCATTAGTGGTCTTGGTTCCCCTTTTTGAAGATGGATCAAACCTCAGATTGGATGAGGATAAAGCTCCCTTATAGTGTTCCAAAGTGGATGATGATGATTCCTCTTCCATCCCTGAGACTTTTTCTAGTAGTAGCGAGGGGGAGTTGTAGGCCGGACATTTTGAGGAGATTGGAATCTGGAAAACCCAAAGAGGGAGAAGGCATAAAAGAAAAGATAAAAAGAATGAATTGGTCACACCAAGATCTAAAGGAGTTACTACTCGAAGTAAATCAAAAGGAGACATAATGATGAAGGAAGATGTTGGATCCAATAGAAAATCTGAGGGGAGATACTCAAACAGAGAAATCAGAGAAAGGGAAAGCAAAAAGGAAATAGCGGATGGTAGACAACTCACCATCCAGGAAAGCTACACCCCAATTAAAAGATGAAGCTTATATCATGGAACATTCGAGGGATGAATGCCCCTCATAAACAAGACATTCTTAGAAATCTGGTAAGAGACTATAAACCTGATATTTTTTTTGTTCAAGAAACTAAGATGAGTAAAGATAAGGTTGAAAAGATTAGGATTTTCAAAAATAATGGAGTTGCTGGCATTAGCTCTAAGGGGGCATCAGGAGGGGTTGTTGATTTTTGGAACCAGAATGTGGTTAGGGGTTCTGTGGTTGTGGAGGATCTTAATTGCCTTAGCCTCAATTTTCTTCACATTAAACTTGATTTTCAGTGGGTTGCCACTACAATATATGCCCCTAACTCTAGAACTAGTAGATTGTCTTTCTGGAAAAGATTAGATAAACACAGAGAAGCCTTTCTGAATCTCCCCTGGATGGTTATTGGAGAATTTAACTATCCTCTAAAAGATATGGAGAAATTTGGAGGGAGTTATTCTCAGAACATGTTAGATGGTAGGATGGATCTAATGGATTTTTTGAACCGTCAGGCTCTTTTTGATCTGGAGCTTCAGGGAGTCAACTTTACTTGGTCCAATAGGTGTGTTGGTCAAGATCTTATTCAAGCTCACCTGGACTGTGCTTTGGTTGATGGAGGATGGTTGAATAAGTTTGGGTGTAATCTATTTTCTCTCTCGAAAGTGGGCTTTGATCGCTTCCCGATTTGTTTCAATGCGGATCCTATTTCTAAGATGGGACGTTCGCCTTTTAGGTTTGAAAAAATGTGGATTGAACATCTTGAAATAGAATAGAATATTAAAGATTGGTGGAATATTAGTGTTCACAGAATGACCATGTTTAGAGTGGTCAAAAAACTTCTAAGTGTTAAACACAATGTTAAAACTTGGAGCAAAATTGTCTTTGGGGATATTTTCAAATCTAAAAATAAACTTAAAAAGGATTTGGATATTATTCAAGATAGGATTCAGCGTAATGGTCTCATGGAGGATATTAGAGATGAGGAGGAAATCATTTTGGTGAAAACCCACAACATTATCTCCAAGGAGGAAGAGTACTATTGTCAGAGATCAAGGTCTATTTGGCTTAATGTGGGAGATAAGAACACTAGATTTTTTCACTTATCTGCTTCCAAACATAGAGCTACCAATAGAATCTCTAGACTCAATATTGATCAAGGAGTTGTTTTGAATGTTTTAGACATTTCAGAGGCTATGATTAACTTCTTTTCTTCTTTACTCTCCAAAGACTTGAATTTAGATTTAGGAAAGTAGGCTGCTCTGATCAAAAATATTCCTGTCATCATTGATGTCCCCATGAACCATGCTCTCACTGCTATTTCATCGTAGGAGGAGATTAAGATTGCTACTTTCTCTTTTGAAGGTGATAAATCCCCAGGTCCAGATGGTTTTCCCTTATTTTTCTTTTAGAAATTCTGGCATATTGTTGGAGAAGATATCTGTAACGTTGTCAAAGAATTTTTTGGTTCCAGATCCTTGTTAAAAGAAGTCAATGTGACCTTTATCGCTCTTATTCCTAAAAAACCAGGTGCTGATTCGGTGGATGATTTTAGACCCATTAGCCTATGCAACTCTGTCTATAAGATTTTGTCCAAAGTTCTTAATTCTTGATTGTTGGCTATTCTTTTGAACATTATTTCTCCCTAGCAGAGTGGCTTCATGCCTGGTAGGCAGATTCTTGACTCTATTAGGAAAGTCCATGAAGTTATCCACTTGACTCATGTCTCCTCTTCTTCAGGTTTTCTTCTCAAGCTGGACCTCTCCAAGGCTTATGATAGGGTGGATTAGGATATGTTGATTAAGGTGCTTAGCTCTTTTGGTTTTGGCAGTAAAATCCTTCAGATTATCTTTCAGATGATCAGCACCTCGACTGCAGCTATTTTGATTAATGGTTCCCCCTCTAGGTTTTTTAAACCTTCAAGAGGTCTTCGACAAGGTGATCCCCTGTCACCCATTCTTTTTTCTATTCTTGTAGAATGCTTAGGTAATCTTTTTCAATAGCTGGCTTCTTTGGGTTCTTTCAAAGGTCTTTCTCCCTCTTCATCATCTAGACCTTGCTCCCATGAGCAGTTTGTTGATGATACCATCATTATGGGTTTCTCCTCTATTCAGGAAGCAAAAGAAATAAAAAAAGCCTTGATAGTTTATTCTAGTGGCTCTGGTCAATCCATCAATTAGGATAAGAGTTCTTTATATTTCATCAATACTCCTGAGGAAAGGCAGTTCAAGATTGCCAGAATCATAGGCTGTAGGATTGACTCTCTCCCAGCCACTTATTTGGGTCTTCCTCTGGGATTCAAGCCTCTGAATTCCTTTTGGAGAGGGATTGTTGACAAATTTAATAGGAAATTGGTGGGTTGGAAAGGAACCATTCTTAGTCAAGCAGGTAAACTCCAGCTCCTCAAAGCCTCCCTGCAAAGTCTCCCCATTTTTGCTTTGAGCCTTTTCAAAATTCCTAGAAAATATGTAGATATTATAGAAAGAATCCAAAGGAATTTCTTATGGTCAGGAGTTGAAGAGAAGAAAAGACTGGCCTTAGTTTTCAGGGATAAGGTTTGCACTCCTAAAAAATGGGGAGGTCTTGGCATTCGGCCTATTAGAGTAACTAATCTTGCTCTATTGGCTAAACATGTCTGGAGAATTTTTAGAGAAAGAAGAGAGTGGAATGAGATCATCCATAATAAGTATCTTTACTTTGTGTCTCATATCTCTGATTTCTAGAAAAATAACCTTCAGTTGAAAGGATCTTATATTTGGAATAGTATTCAGCTGGCCAAGGAGGCAGCTTTTAAAGGTGCCAGATGGGTTTTGGGCAATGGTAGAAGAATCCATTTTTGGGAAGATAGCTGGATAAAAGATCACCCCCTTAGCATTGTTTTTGCCTTATGACCTGCTATTCTTCAGTGCACCTAGCAGTATGGGTCGAAGGTCATTGACTATTGGAGGAATGATAAGTGGATCAATTTGACCCTTATTGATGAAAACCTTAAACCTATTATGCAGGATCTTAGAGTTTGGATGACTAAGAATTCTAGAGAAGATAGGCTCTTGTGGGGGATTCAGCCTTCAGGAACCTTTTCGGTTGCCTCTTGTTCTAAGCTCCTTCTGAATAAATTGACTCCTATCCCTATCTGGTCTCAAGTCTGGGACAACTCTCTTATTCCAAAAATTAACATTTTTTTTGGCTTCTCTTGCAGAATAAAATTTTAATGATTGATAACCTCTAGAAAAGGGGAATGATCCTGACTAGCAGATTTTTTTTATGTAAAAAGGTGGAGGAGTCTATTTCTCACCTGGCTATTGACTGTTCTTATGCTTGGGAGGTCTGGTTGGTTCTTTTACAGTGCTGGGAGATTAGGTGGTTTTTTCCTAATTGTCTAGAAAAATTCTACAACCAGTGGCACAAAGCTGATTCCCCCATAGAGCCAACCCTTTGGAACATTATTCCACCTCATGTCATATGGAGAATATGGAGAGAAAGAAATGACAGAGTTTTCAGGAATATTGAGCTCCCTCTAAAGGTCATAGTGGAGAAGATAAAAAGGAGTTTAAGAGAGAATATCAAAAAGGCCACTGGCAGAACCCTGGCTCTCAATGATGGAGATTGGGGTAAGAAAGTTGGTAACAAAAACTAGCACCTTCAGGAGAATGCTATTTGGCTTTCTCCTCCGCTAGGATGGATTAAAATCAACCTTGATGGGGCTACCAAGGGAAACCCTGGACCTGCTGGCAGCGGAGGGCTTATCCATGATGACAAGGCTAATTGCCTGGTGGCTGTTGCTTGTCCAATTGGCATTCAAAACAACCATGTGGCTAAAGCAATGGCCCTCCTCGAAACTCTAAAACTGGTTAAGGCTGACATGGCTCAGAACGTCTGGATTGAGGGGGATTTGCAGAATATCCTCAAAAGTATAAATGCAAAGGCAAAACTATCATGGACTATATAGGGGATAATCAAGGAGGTCAGAAAGATAATTAATACTTTCAAACATGTCATCATCTCTCATGCTTATAAGGAAGTGAACAGTACTGCAGACGACCTGGCAAATATCACTGTCAAAGCAAATGAAATCATGATCTGGAGAGGACAGGAAAATCTAACTGTCGATATCAAAGCCAAGTTGGCTTACGACAGACTCCATAGTAGAATGGTGGATTGGGAAAATCTTGTTAAGTTATGATGATTAGAAATCCCTTTAATTACTGGAAGAGCATCATCACGAAAAGAGGGGGATTTCTCGAGATCATTAGCTGTAGGCACATTTTAACCTTTTTTGATCCCAAGGTTACTATTCACAGTAACAATCCTATTTTCTCTGCTAAATTCAAAAACCCTGTAAACCTCAAGATGGGTGGCGGTTTGAACAGGAGAGAGCTGAAGGAATACTCTAAGTGGAAGAACATGCCGAAGGTTTGGGAAATTTTAAAGAATGGGGGGCTCATGAATTATATGGAGAGGCTGCATGGGGCGACGGATTCGGCCACCAAGCTTTTTGTGGACTCATGGAGAGATGACATAGTTACCATTGATGGGGTAACTATGAACATCACAGAAGAATTTGTTGCTGAAATTTCTAGGCTGAGCACGAAGGGGATGAAATTCTTCCGTGACAAGAAGATCTCTCAGAAAGCCATTTGCCAGTTTCCTAAGGGGAAGCTGGAGAGAAAAATTTTGATGAAAGAAAGTGGAGGCTGCTACGACGTCGACTCCTTCAAAGAAATCTGGGCTACGGTTATGATGGCCATCATGCAGTATGTTACTTTAGATGGTAGGTTTAAGAGAGCCCATTCTTATCATTTCATGCTTATTTGTCATTTTAGGCATAAAATCAAAATTTCTCTGCCTTTTTATATTCTGTAATCGCTCCACCATAGTATTTCTCAACACAAGAAAAATGAAAAAAAAACTTGTTCTCCACGAAGGACTTATTAGGCTGATAGTGGACCATATAAAGAAAATGGCTAGAATTAGCCCTGGAATTTCCCCTTCTAAGTCCAGTTCTGGGAAAAAAAGAATTAGGGATACTATTGTGAAGGAGGAAGGCTCTTCTAGCAAGAAAGCCAAGAAGGAGAAGGAAGAGAACTTGGACATGAAAACCTCTACCCAGAGAGAGGAAGGATATGATAATATGGTGGATTCTACTGAGGATGGGGATTCCTCCTCTTCTATTTCCAACTCCACCTTAGAGGAGGACTACAACACTGATGAGGAAATTATTGAGACTAAAGGAAAGGGTAAAATGTCCACCAGTAAAAATATTGTTGAAGAGAATAAGAATGAGAAGAAGAAGGGTACCAAGGAGATAGATGATACCTCTGGTAGCAAGAAGAAAGGGGAAGAGAAGGATGACAAGGAAGATGAAGGCAGCCAAAAAGTGCCAATTTTGGTCGATTATGATAGCTCTCAAGAGCATGACATGCCGATATCCCCTAGGATCGACATGGTGGTGGATGTGGGACAGAACATACAAAATGAGGAGGATGAGACTCACACCTCCCTAGATAAGAACCAGACTATTCCTTAGAAGGAGGATGATAATGATTTGGGGAGTTCTCGGCACATACCCTTTATGAAAATTGTGGACCTACATGAGAGGAACGTCCAAATTTTGCATGAAGACATGGATGAAAAAATTAACTCCCCATTCAGAGTCCTTGAAACTACTAAAGCCGCATCCATTTACTCTTTTAGGCTCATAAAATGGGTGTTTCAAGAAATTAAAAGCCTTAATCTGAAGTACAGGGCTATTGTTGCGAAAGTGGATACCATGCAGACCCAGCTAGAGAATATCCCTAGCAATGGGGAAGAGAAGGCCACCAAGGAGGATGATAAGAAAATATAGGAATTAAATAATAGAATGGAAACCTTGGAGACTACCATGAAAAGGCACATGTATGATAACAATACCTTTATGGGATCGGCGAAGGATTGCCTCATGATCATCAGGTCTGAGTTGGACAATGGCTCTCCCACTAAAAAACCAGAGGATGTGTAAGATAACCCAGATGACGAGGGCCTTGGAAAATGTACCAGATTGGTGAGGAGGAAGAAGATACATGATAGAATCTAGGAACTTTTAGAGTTTAATGCTGCTATCCAAAAGATTTCTACTGCTAAACAGGATGCTGCTCTAAGGCATTCAATGTGGCTTCTAGTTCCTGAAGCTGGCCGGTTCTGGGTTGCTGGTTTTTGTTTTTGTTAGTTTCGTCTGATTTTTTTGTTGGTTTATTTCAGCTATGCACAGGGGTTTTAGACTTTGGTCCTATTTCATTTTGGATGATCTTAATTGTTAATCTTTTTGGCTTGTAAGGGGTTTCGGGTCCCCATTTAAAAACCTATTTTTTCCTGCAATAAAAAACAAGGGAGATAACAACAACAATGATAAATCAAAGTTTTGGTTGAAAAACACAAATAAGAACCTTGTGAATGATGGGGTTGTAGAAGCCAATAACCTAAAAGAAACTCCTTTTAACTTATCAAGTGGGTCAAGCCAAACAAACAATGTAAACCAAATGACCAAGGCACCTATCAACAACAACAATAACTCTTTCAACAATCAAGGTGGAAAAAAACCTAAGCCTTTCTTTGCTCCTATTCAAAGAATAAAATGCACGTTCTTGGGAGAACCCTTGGAAAATGCTTTAAGGAAACTTGTGGCTAATAAAATCATTATCTTACCCAAATCAAGACCATATGAACCTCAAGTCAAACCCACATGGTGGAATGATGCACACCAGGTGAGTATCATCGAAACAAGGGACACAAAACCAATGAATGCATGAAGCTTAAGCATTTGGTCCAAGATTTAATAGATGATGGCATGATAAAGGTTGAAGGGCCACCAAAAAAATGAAGATCACATGACCTTTAAGAACCCTTTCTTGAATCATGAAAAAAGAGAAACATCAAATTCTAATCAAAATAACAAGAGAGGAAATGAGAAAGTGAATTTCGCTCACACTTATGACAACACCATAAACTCTTTGAATGGGTGTGAAAATGTAATAAATGTTGTAGTGGTAAAGGTAAAGTAAAAGGAAGAGGCCTCAAATGTCATGACTAGGGGGCAAGCATCTAAACTCACCTTGACAAGAGGTGCCCCTAGAATCATTGTACCAAATAAAACATCCTCTTTGTCAAAATAATACAATTTAGTAAATCAACTCCAACTAAATCCCGCACAAATTTCTATTTTGGAGTTGCTGAAAATTTCACCTACCCAAAAATAAATCTTGGAGAAAGATCTTATTGAAACTAATGTTCCCTTGAATTTAGACGTGGACAAATTTTAGAATATGGTAGGACACATAGTCACACCTCATTGTTTATCCTTTTCCGAGCAAGATGATATTGTTGGAAACTACAATTGAAGCAATTGTTGTGTTGTCATTGATGTCAAACCTTAACTAGTAAGACTATTGCTACTTAGGAAAGTACTATATCTATTGTATTGTTGTGAAGAAGGGATAGAAAGGATGGTAACAATAACACCTAAGGAAAGGTTGAGTTATCTTGATATTGCAAAGAGTACTTGACTATGTTGTACAATGATGAGACAATGTATTATTTATCTTAGTAAAATTGAAGACTAAAGTGGTAGGATTGACCGTGCAAAAATGGAGAAATCATGTTCAAGCTGAGTAATGTTAGTGTCGACTGAGTCAGTATATGCCGAGCAAAATTCTAGTTTCAACCGAACATCAGTTAATTGCTGAGAAAGACAGTATAAGATGAGGAAATTTTTTTAGTAATGACCGAGATTTCTACATGAACACTGAGTAGTTGACCTTAGTATTAACTGAGCATCAATATTTTTATATTTGAAGAGAATTCAGATTTGGAGCCGACATTGTTGAATTCTTGGATTATGTAAAATGTGTTGACTTTATTTATTGATTGTATGAAAGCATTGAATGGACTGAAAAATGTTTTATTGTAAATCTTTAAGAGATTTGAGATGTTTCAAGAAAAGGAGCTGAAGAACATAAAGCGAGTAGATTCAATGAATCTGACATAACCCTAAGAGCTACAAAGGAGATTGAGTGGCAAAAGATGACTTAACCTAATTGAAGAAGTATTAAGGGAACCTAAGCATTAGGTATGTGTGTGCATGGGTGAAAAGAGGATGTTGGGAGATCAGAAGATGTTATTGACTGTATAAGTAGAAAAGGCTGAAGGAGAACTTTAGTGATTGCTTGAAGAAAAGTTTCGAGCAGATAAGAGATGGAAATGGAAAATTTTTAAAGTCAGCAAACCAACATTTGTGTACGGAATTGGATCTAATATTTGCAAAGTGAGTTGTATGTTTTTCAGATCAATACTGCTGCTACTTTCTAACCATTGTAATAGTAAAAATCCTTTTAATAGAGGTTGACCTAATAGTCATATGTTTAAATCCTTTGAACAAGATTGCATTCTAATGGAATGTATGTAAGTCTTATAACAAGGATCACTTCTAACAGAGTGATTGAAATCCTTTAACTGGGTCACACCTAACAGTGTGTATTGTAACCTTTGACAGGGTTGGCTATTAACCGAGCTCACTTTAGAAGAGTGAAAATAATAGTAGCATGTTACAAAGTGGTTTTTCCCAGATTGGGTTTCCACTATAAATCCTAGTGTCAATACTTGTGTGAATGTTTTCGTTTAAACATTTCTGTGTTTTACAAGTTAGATATAGCTGGGTAGTGGACTGCAATGTTATATGTTTCTATTATAGAATTAGTGATGACTGAGTTGGTTTTGGTTGTTAGATCTGATTTCAATAAAAGTTTTTGAAGTTTGTTTTATACATTTGGACCTGAGAACAACTGATTCACCCCCCCTCTCTATTGTTCTAAATCATATTAATAGATATGTCCTTAAATCATCCATTAAATTTTCCATTGCACATTGAGGTATTGATACATAAGCATCGGGTTAAAAGAGTCCTCATTGATGGAGGAGCTGGCCTAAACATTTGTACTTTGAACCTTGTTAAATCCTTAGGGTATTCTCAAGAAGCTATAAACCATAAAAGAAAGATAACTATAAAGGCTTATGATGATGAAAAGACATCCTCCAAAGGGATAATAGTGCTCCCTATCCGAGTAGGTCCTATGCAAAAGGATACTATTTGTCAATTGCTAGATTTTAAATTGACTTATAACATTTTATTGGGAAGATGAGTGATACACGAAATGTAGGTGGTACCTTGAACGTACCATCAATGCTTGAAATTTCCATACAGGGGGAAAGAAAACATGGTGAGTGGAGACCTAAATCAATTCCAATATTGCAACAATATCAAGCCCATAAATGATTCATTGGTCCCTCATAATGCAGAAGGCACTACATCAAAATAAATGGATCAAGGACAAAGCTCGAAGGACCTTCCTTCAATAAAAGGAA
The DNA here is from genome assembly GCA_027943335.1 of Chamaecyparis obtusa. NCBI lineage: Eukaryota > Viridiplantae > Streptophyta > Pinopsida > Cupressales > Cupressaceae > Chamaecyparis > Chamaecyparis obtusa. The sequence continues at coordinate 2,236,731 of BSBK01001331.1, read as the reverse complement.
AAGAAAAGATAGATGGAGAAGATAATTTTGTTGAGAAAAATCAAATTCCCACTAACTTAGTTACATTGACTAAGGGGAAATAGAAAGTTAGTGAGGAAATTCCTAAAGAAAAAGAAGAAGAAAATAAGGCAAAATCTACCCAAATTATGACCAAGGAGGCTCATTTACAAAATATGGACACCATGACGAAAAAATTCAAAAAACAACGCAAGATTGAATAGAATGGTGTGGGAGAATATTCCTTATCTATGATGGATTTTCCATTATCTCCTAAGTCTCATGGAAAACCTTCTAGCTTGCATCCACCTCAAAAATACAATAATCATTTTTTAAGGGTTAGTACTTCTTCATCCATGGATGAAGAGGAAAATGAAATTTTGAAGTGGCTATATAAAGATGATGAGTCAAGTGCCCACAAAAAAAGAATTCAAAACATTAGCATCCCTAATCATCAATATGGAAAAGGTTTTAAAATAATGCAAAAGATGGGTTACAAAGGACAAGGACCTTTGGGTAGAAGAAATGAAGGGTTGATCAAACCCATATAAATGTCTTGGAGGGATAGCAAGGAGAAATCAAGATTTGGGTATCTTGAACAAGGATACACTCAAAAGAACCACCCCATACTCTATGAACAAATTCCGTAGTTAGACTCTCAAAGTGATGAAGACTCAAACTAATGGGAGTGGGATTCTTTATGTAGTGAATGTTGACAAGATAAATAAGTGGATGTAGTCAAAACTCATGAACCTAATCAAGGAAAAAAGAAAGAGTTAATCTTGGGATCAAGTTCTAACCAAGCTTCGAGTTCTAATCAAGAGGCTCAAGAAAATGCACCAAGTCAAGAAGTAGAAGACTCTCAATGGGTAGGATAACCCTATGTACCCTCATGGACATCAACAATAGAAGGATCAAGCAATAGGTTCAACCCATGAGATTTTTACCAAGAAGAAACCCACAAGGATTCAAGTGAAGATTATTTTGACCCAAGCTCCTTGGAACACTTAGAAGCTACACATGTTATAGACTTAAGTGATTGAATGTATGAACCTTCTAAAAAAGTCATGTCCCTAAATCCTGTCAATTCTAACCAAACCAATGATGCCTTAAACCTTGTATATCTAGAACTCATTGAATGAGATTCCATAGAACCAAAACACCTACCCACATTCCTAAATGACAAATCTTTGACCTTATACCTAAATGCGGCTGAACCTTCTTCTACCAATGAATAGAAAGAAGAAATGATGAAGGAAAGTATCCAATCTCTCATTTTAGAAATAAGAGAGAAAAATGAAAAAAATAAAAATTGAAAGAGTCTAATGGTGAAAACCACAGGGTGGCAGTATTAGACCAAAAAGAGAAAGAAAGAAAGGACGTTTCCAAAGGTTAAAACCCAATTGTGGCACCTAAGGAAGAGAGGTTGGATAATTTACCAAAAAATTATGAGGATATATAACCTAATCTGATAGAGCCGACATAAAAGATCAACATTGGGACTCAATCAGAGCCAAAAGTCATAAATCTAGCTGCATCATTATCGAATGAATAAAAAGAGGAATTTATAAGATTTTTCAAAGAAAGGGAAGTAAACTTTGTGTGGTCTTATGATGATATGTCAGGATTAGATCCAAACTTGATTATGCATCACTTCAACATCAAAGAAGGGGTAAAACCATTCAAGAAAAAGTTGAGAAAAATGCACCCACATATTGCACTTATTGTCAAAGTGGAATTACAAAAGCTACTAAAAGTTGGGTTCATAAGAGTAATCGACTATGGTGAGTGGATATCAAACATTGTACCTATTTCAAATGAAGACAAGTCCATTAGAATTTGCATGGATTTCCAAGATCTCAACCTCGCATGTCCAAAGGATGACTTTCCTTTACCAAGCATAGATGGTATAGTGGATTTGACTGCGGGTCATTTGATGTTCTCTCTCATGGAAAAATTTAGCGGCTACAACAAAATTAAAATTGTACCAAAAGACCAAGAGAAAACAACTTTTACATATGCATGGGGGACATTTTATTGGGATGTTATGCCCTTTGGTCTTAGAAATACATGAGTGACCTATCAATGAGCCATGACTACCATATTCCATGATATGATGCATAAATTCTAAGAAGATTATGTGGATGTAATACTTGCAAAATCCCACTCAAGGGAGGAACATGTGCAAATTTTAGAGAAAATATTCACAAGGTTAGAGCAATTCAAGGTGAGACTTAACTCGAAGAAATGTGCCTTTGGGGTACAATCTGGAAAATTGCTAGGCTTTATAGTCTCAGCAAAAGCAATAGAGGTGGATCCCATGAAAGTCAAAGCAATAAGGGAAATGGGGGCACCTAGAAATATGAATCAAATGAGATCACTCCAAGGGAGAATTTAGTCAATCAGAAGGTTCATATCACAATTAGCAGAAAAATTCCATTCTTTTACTCAACTCCTTCACAAGGACACAATATTTAGATGGGATGATAAGTGTGAAGAAGCTTTCATATTGCTCAAAAAGTACCTTATGAATCCACCAATTTGGATGCCATCAATAAGAGGACAGCCCTTGATTTTTTACATTTCAATGACAAAACATTCTTTAGGGGCACTCTTGGCTCAAGAAGATGAAACTGGAAAAGAAAAAGCTATTTACTACATAAGCAGAACCTTGGTGAAATATGAGTTGAATTAGAGTTTTATAGAAAGAGCATGTTTGGCGGTATTTTTGTCTTCCCAAAAGCTATGACATTATATGTTATCTCATAAGATTAACCTGCTAGCCAAACTTGATCCATTAAAGTATCTTCTAAGAAAAATAGCTTTGACAGGAAGGTTGGCCAAATGGGTCATGGCATTGAGCGAATTTGATATAGAATACGTGGATAAAAAGGCAATTAAAGGCCAAGTAATAGTAGATCAAATAGAGAAATAAGCATTAGAAGATGAACTTCTTATCCAGGTGGAATTTATGGATTAAAAAATAATCAATGTTGAAGCAAAAAATTGGAAATTATTCTTTGATCGTTCTTATACTCAACGTGGCTCAGGAGTGAGAATATTATTGATTACACCCCAAGGATCAACAATACCTAAGTCATATAAGCTACTATTTCCATGCACAAACAATATAGTTGAATATGAGGCATTAGTCATTGACATCAAATTGGCCTTAGAATGGAATGTGACAGAATTGCAAGTATATGGAGATTCTCAACTAGTCATAAATCTGATGAAGGGTGCTCCCCTTAATGCCACAAACACATAACAGAAATAGAGAAACAACAACAATAATATGCAAGAACAGAAAATTGGCTTCTTATTATCTCCACAAAGGTGGAATTACAAACTTTCAAAATTACAATATGCAAAGCCACATGGGCATTCCCTTACAATATTCTTTAGGACAAAGCCTCGAATCAATACCCAGATCTACTACCCAGAACTATTCTGAACTGCCTAAGACAATAATACAGCCTTCCTTATATAGGCAATTTTCCACCGCCTGGAAGGTTCCAGAATTTTAGCCAATAAGGCCGACCAAACTTAGAATTATTTTATTTTACATTTTATTACATCATAGTCGGCTCAAGATAACCTTTGAAACCCAAACAAAAATTTTGAAGAAAATTATTTTCTGCCATTTCAGGTGGCCCAACTTCCGAAGACCATAAGTCATCACCAGTTGACCCGATCGGCTATTATAACCCCATTTCAGAAACGCCACGAAGCGCTCTACAGGCTTGACTGGCGCAAGCGCCTGTACCCAAATTTTTGACCTCATCCGGGGCCTCTAAAGCCTTCAAAACTGAGTTCAAAGTTTCTGTACCCTGCTGCCAATACCAAAAATCTTCAATATCTTCCAATATACACTTGATCTGGCAATGAAACTTTACTGGCAGGCTTATATGACCAAAATGAACCCCCAAGAAAGAAATCAAATCATTCTGAGTACATAGGAAAATTACCAAAAATAGTAACTTTCCATAAATAGCAGCTCTGCACAAAATAGCCCTTATTGAATATAAAAATAGGAATATTTTTGGGTGATGCAAGATTGCTCTTACACCCAGGATGCTCCTGCATCAGACACCCAGGGTAATTTGAGAAGTGACCCTGTCACGACTCAGGTGTGCAAAGGAAAACCAAGACGGTTAACCTCCACCCTTGTTAGCCATGATGAATCTTCAACAGGTCATCCTTTCCACTTGACCAGATATTCTTCATATGTCCTGTTCCTTGTGCTTCTACCAACATGACTGTCCAGCATATCCTCGATCTCCTTAGTGTCTGAACTACTTGCTGGAATACTCCACTGTGCTACTGTGATCTCATCTTCAACACCTCCTTCATGATACTCTGTTAGATCTGAAATGTTAAACACTGGTGAAATATTTAGCTCGGTAGGCAATTCTACCTCATATGCGTTTCCTAAATCATGTTTCTTCAGTATCTTACATGGTCCCAACTTCTTCATTTTCAGTTTGTTATATGTACCAACTGGAAACCGCTCCTTCCGCAAATGAACCATGACTTCATCACCAACCTAAAATTCCTTATACCTCCTTTTCTCATCTGCCTTAGCCTTATACTACGCGTTCATCTTGGTAATATGCTTCCTCACCTCCCCATGGATGTTCTTCAAATGTTCTGCAAAATCCTCAGCTTCAGCACTACTTATTTCTCCTTTATCTATCTTCCTCAATTCAGATGCATTTCTTGGACTACTTCCATATACAATCTGGAATGGTGATTTACCAGTGCTCCTGTTGACAGAATTATTGTATGCAAATTCTGGCTGTGGTAAAATCAAATCCCATCCTATTGGCTTATCTCCAACCAAACATCTCAGCAAATTTCCCAAACTCCTATTCACCACCTCTGTCTGTCCATCAGTCTGTGGATGATGTGATGAACTGAACTTCAAATCTGTCTTCAACTTCTTCCACAACGTACGCCAGAAATATCCAACAAACTTAGTGTCCCGATCTGAAACTATGGTCTTTGGCAAACCATGAAGTCTCACTACTTTTCTGAAAAACAATTCTGTTACATGAACAACATCATTAGTCTTCTTGCAGGGAATGAAATGTGCCATCTTTGAAAATCTGTCAACCACTACAAAAATTGAATCATGTCCCCGCTGAGTCCTCGGTAAACCAAGAACAAAGTCCATGCTGATATCCTCCCAAGGCTTCTCTGGTATAGGTAATGGCTGATACAACCTTTGTATTCTGCTTCACTCCTTTCGCCATCTGACATACTCTGCAACTTTGTAAAAACTTCTTCACATCTTGCTGCAACTGTGGCCAATAATAATTCTCACTAACCAAACTAAGGGTTTTGTCACGACCAAAATGTCCAGCCAATCCTCCGCTATGCTTCTCCTTGATGAGCTTCTCCCTCATAGAACTTTGTGGAATGCACAACTGACTCCCTCTGAATAGCATATCATCCTGAATGATGAAATCCAACCATTTCGTCCTGTCTAGAGTAACAGGTTCTGTAAAAGCTTTCCAAGCTTCACCAAAATCAGGATCCTCTGGATACAAATTCTTGAGTTCCTTGAACCCAACCACTTCAATCTGCATTTCTGTCAGCAATAGTTGCCTTCTGCTAAGAGCATCTGCAACCCTATTAGACTTTCCACTCCTGTGTTTCAAAACAAATGTATAACTCTGCAAAAACTCAACCCATTTCAAATGCCTTTGATTCAATTTTCCTTGACTATTCAAATATTGCAAAGCTTGATGATCAGTATACAAAACAAACTCCTTAGGAAGCAGATAATGTCTCCACTTCTTTAATGCTTGAACTATAGCATAAAATTCCTGATCATAAATAGAATATTTCCTCTTGGCATCATTTAACTTCTCACTGAAATAAGCAACAGGTTTACCTTCTTGGCTCATAACAGCTCCTATTGCAGTACCACTAGCATCACAATCTACTTGAAACACCTTATTGAAATCTGGAAGTGCTAAAACAGGTTGTTCTGTAACTTTTTGTTTCAATAATTGAAAACTCTTTTCTGCTCCTTTAGTCCACTTAAACTCTTTTCTATCCCCTCTCATTGTTTCAGTCAAGGGTCCACAAATACTGCTAAAATTTCTGATAAACTTTCTGTAAAAGCTAGCTAGACCATGAAAAGATCTTACCTCAGTAGCACTCCTTGGAATAGGCCATTCAAGGATAGCCTGTACTTTCTCTGGGTCCATTTTTAGACCTTCTGCTGAAACTACAAATCCCAAATACACTAACTCTTTCTTCACAAAACTGCACTTCTTCAAATTAATCAATAATTTCTCTTCTCTCAACTTCTCAAATACCATACGAATATGCATCATATGCTCATCCAATGTCTTACTAAAGATCAAAATATCATCTAGGTAAACAATGACAAACTTACCCAGAAATTCTTTCAGAACCTCGTTCATGAGCCGCATGAAAGTGCTCGGTGCATTGGTTAGCCCAAAAGGCATGACTAACCACTCATATAGTCCTTCCTTTGTCTTGAAGGCAGTCTTCCATTCATCTCCTTCTCTAATCCGAATCTGGTGATATCCACTCTTTAGATCTATCTTTGAGAAATACACAGCTCCACTCAAACAGTCCATAATATCATCCATTCGTGGCAATGAAAACCTATACTTGATTGTGATCTTGTTTATTGCTCTGGAATCTGTACACATCCTCCATTCTCCATTCTTCTTTGGTGCTAATACCGCTGGTACAGCACAGGGACTCAGACTCTCACAGATCAATCCTTTCTGTAACAGTTCATGTACTTGTCTGTTCAACTCCTCACTTTTTGCAGGTGTCATTCTGTGTGCTGCCTTATTCGGCAAACTCACTCCTAGGATCAAGTCCATCTGATGACTGATCTTCCTGACTGGTGGTAATCCATCAGGCACGTTATCGGATACAATATCCTGAAACTCATTCAACAAATCTGCAACTTCTACAGGAACATCTTCTACTTCCTCTTTACCGGCTTTTGGAATTAAAGAAAAACATACATGCTCATGCCTCATACCATCTAGGAAATTTTTTCCATCAACAAAAGTTATCCTTGCATTACCACATACCTTTTCTTCAGTCTCCTTCAATGGTTTTAGCTTATGTCACACTCCATCCTTTGTCAGGGAATAGGTATTCGCACGACCATCATGTACAACACATCTGTCAAACTGCCATGGTCTACCCAACAACATATGACATGCATCCATAGATATGATATCACACAATACCTAATCTTGGTATCCACCAATCTTGAACTTCACCAGGCATTGTTCATTGACCATGACCTTGTGGTCATCCTGTACCCAGGCAATCCGATATGGATGTGGGTGTTTCTATCTCTTGAGCTTCAACTTTGTCACCATCTCTTCTGACACTAAATTGTCAGTGCTTCCACTATCAATAATCATATCACAACATTTACCTTCGCACTTGCACCTGGTACGAAACAGGCTCCTTCTTTGCTCAGGTTCATTCTCACCACTCAACAGGACTCTTCTGTTAATCAACGTTTCTCCTCTTTCAGCATCTTCAGAATTTGATGATCTGGCATCTTCATCTACATGTGCAACTCTGGCCTGGCCTTCATTTCTCCTATCTGTTCTGCCTTGGCGCTGAGGACATTCAAAGGCCCTATGACCTTCTTCTCCACAGTGAAAACATGTTCCACGGAAGCCACCTCTTCCAGATCCTTGTCCTCTTCCTCTTCCTCTTTGATCTCTATTATTCTGATCCTGGAAGTGATTGGAATTATTTCAATGCTGATTCTGACTGCTATTGGCCTCATCCTTCTTTTTCGAATCTTCATTTCGGCCACCATATGACCGTCCACTAGATCGTCCATCGCGACCTCTTCCATTTTGTCTGCTCTCGAACTTCTTGTTCAACTTTTCCTCTACTTTTAGGGCAAATTGGTATGCCTCCTCAATACTGTTCATTGGAACCAGATTCAACTCCTCCTGAATGCTTGGCCTTAACCCATTAAGGTATCGGGCAACTTTCTCCTTATCAGTTTCTGCATGGCCTGTTCTGATGAGGAGTCGATAGAACTCCTCTGTATACTCCTGAACAGATCTTCCTGCTTGCTTCAAACTTTGCATTTTCTTTAGTAGATCAAGCTCATAATCAACAGGAATGAACTGTCGCTTCAATTTATCCACCATCCGATCCCATCTTGTGATTTTATCTTTCTCTCTTCTATTTCGCTCCAATTGAATTTCTTGCCACCAGATCTTCGCATGACCTTTCAGTCTGGCCTTCGCAAATTTGACCCTATCAGGATCCTCAACATCTTTGTACTCAAAATATTCCTCACATTCATTGATCCAGTCGATCAATTCCTCTGGGTTAAGATTTCCAGAAAATGTAGGAACCTCAATCTTAGGTCTTTTCCCAATCTTGGAAATCGCCCGAAAAAGTCTTTCTTCCTCCTGGTTCACAATTTCAACTTCTCCTTCTTGATATTCTTCTTCGGCTTCATCCTCACTTTCATCTCTGACATTAAGATTCATTCCTCTGCGAATCTCTTTTTGCAATGCTCGCACTTGTCTCTGCAGCTCTCTAACCTCAGGTGTTACAACACCAGCTCTTCCGCCACGTTCCCTTCGTGGAGGCATTTTCACAATGCACGCTGAAACCCTAGCCACGGTCCTGGTGCAAACTGCCTCACAGTCGGTGATCTGTTTACACACTCAAGAAATCCTGCTCTGATACCACCTGATGAAGGGTGCTCCCCTTAATGCCACAAACACATAACAGAAATAGAGAAACAACAACAATAATATGCAAGAACAGAAAATTGGCTTCTTATTATCTCCACAAAGGTGGAATTACAAACTTTCAAAATTACAATATGCAAAGCCACATGGGCATTCCCTTACAATATTCTTTAGGACAAAGCCTCGAATCAATACCCAGATCTACTACCCAGAACTATTCTGAACTGCCTAAGACAATAATACAGCCTTCCTTATATAGGCAATTTTCCACCGCCTGGAAGGTTCCAGAATTTTAGCCAATAAGGCCGACCAAACTTAGAATTATTTTATTTTACATTTTATTACATCATAGTCGGCTCAAGATAACCTTTGAAACCCGAACAGAAATTTTGAAGAAAATTATTTTCTGCCATTTCGGGTGGCCCAACTTCTGAAGACCATAAGTCATCACCAGTTGACCCGATCGGCTATTATAACCCCATTTCGAAAATGCCACGAAGCGCTCTACAAGCTTGACTAGTGCAAGTGCCTATCACCCAAATTTGCGACCTCATCCGGGGCCTCTAAAACCTTCAAAACTGAGTTCAAAGTTTCTGTACCCTGCTGCCAATACCGAAAATCTTCAATATCTTCCAATATACACTTGATCTGGCAATGAAACTTTACTGGCAGACTTATATGACCAAAATGAACCTCCAAGAAAGAAATCAAATCATTCTGAGTACATACAAAAATTACCAAAAATAGTAACTTTCCATAAATAGCAGCTCTGCACAAAATAGCCCTTATTGAATATAAAAACAGGAATATTTTTGGGTGATGCAAGATTGCTCTTACACCCAGGATGCTCCTGCATCAAAATCAGACAATGAATATAAAACAAAATCTGATAATTTGATACCTTAAAAAAATATGATATAAGATATCAAGAAATAATTCACCATGATTATGATTTGAGGAAACCTATATTCTTGTGTCAACTTGTTTACTCAATTGAAGCTCTTGAAGTGTTATGTTTCAAGGGCTAACATTTGTTGGTTGACCGATCCCCTTTGTTAAAGTTTATATCATCCACCAGTTGGCCCTATTATGGTAGATTATTTCATTTGTTATTGTAGACAGCCAAAAATGGTCAAGGTCAAATCAAGTGAGCAACTAAGGCAAAATCAAAGCATTAATTGCAATCAAGCCACAATCCAATATTAATTGAAAATTAAAATCCAATTAAATCAAACAAATCAATTGAATCAAATAAATCAAATAAATGATCAATTGAATCAAATAAATCAATTAATTATGCAAATAATCTAATTAATTGTATAGTTCAATTAAAATCAAAATCAACCCATTCAAGGGGTACACATGGCTAAGGAAATCAATTAAATTTAATTAATTAATCCCTATTTTATCTCACCCACCACATGGGAGGAAATTACCTCAACCAACAAGAATTGAGGATTGGACTCACTGGTGAGAGCATCTTGACTACTCATTTTTGTCTCATTGTCCCAAGCTTTGAGGACAAAATATTTAAATCGTCCCCATATTTGAAACATGGACTTAATCTTAACTCAACCATGATTAAATCAACTCCACTCCCTACTCTCGCTAAAATCTATAAATAGAAGGCTAAAATCAGGAGAAAAAGATCCACATATCTGAGAATTACATCAAAGTTATAGCAAATTTGAGCTAGAATCATACTTTTAGCATAATTAAGCATAGTTTTAATTGAAATAGGCTTGAATTGTGCAATCAATAGATTTAATTCTCAATTTAGGGATGTCACTAATGGAAGATTTCTAAGAGCTTTGCATTAGCATACCTAATCAAGGATCTATAGGATGTTTATTGCTCTTATTTTCATGAAAATGCTCAATAATTGTGGTAATTTAGCTTAATTTGATTTAAATATTTGCAAACGAATCCTATAAATGTACTTCTAGTACACAAAATGACACCCACCATGGGGCATTAGGCCTCATTTGTTTAAATTTTAGACTAAGTTGTAGAATTGTAGGATTTTGTGTTTGAATTCTCTCTTTTGTAGGTGAAATAGCACGTTTGAGGCTTTAAATGATGTGTTTAAGCAGAGAAACAATGCGTTTGACACCTAAAATAGCACATCTAAAGCAATGTTCAGTGTATTTTCATAACCAAATAGCACATTTAAACACTTCTATCTCCTGTCTTACTTTCTTTCAGCATGTTTACGTTGACTCCACAATGCTTTTCAATTATGTTTTAGCGCATTTAAAGTTCTATTTACATGCATTTGAATGTTTAAACAACACTTTTAATTTTTGTAATAGCGCGTATAAATAATCTTGCAGCGCATTCAATACTTTTAATAGCGCATTCAATTAATCCTGCAACGCATATAACTATTTTTCAAAGTTGATTAATCTGATAGTTTAAAATGTTTTCTCTGTGTTTTTTTGATGACAGAGCATAAAAAGACACAAAAACCAGAGGCTAGAATCCATAGGGAGGATAAAGCCAATGCAAAAAGGTTGAAAAGAGAGAAAATGATCCATCTAAACAAATTTTTGGAGGATTCAAAGTAGGAAGATAAGGATTTTGAGAGATATTTTCACATCATTGATTCATATAAATGAAAATTTGTCTCTTTAAATTGGTTTTCATGCCTTAAGTTCTTCATTTTTGATCAATTTAAAAGAAAAGGCTTAAAATTTGAAATTTATTAGATTTCTTCACTTTGTTTGATTATGTTGGACTAACAATTTGAAAAGGGATGCAAAGGATCTAGACCAATTGCCACTAGTTGAGTAAAATAATCAAAAGTTAAATAAAAAATTCCCCTAGCCTTTGCTAGATACGAAAAGAGGTAAGCATTTATCCCTTTGCATTTTGTTTAACTTGTGGCAATTTGATTTGAATCTAGTAATTAGCAGCCTATTATTATTTAGGATATTTAGTAGTAGGCCTATGCTGTTCACTTTTCAAGTGAATAAAAATGCCAAACCTAATAGATCTTTCAATTAAAAGAAAGGCTAAGGAATAAACAAGCACTAAATTTGAAGCCTATTATTTGTGGAAGAGTAGAAATACTCAATTCCCATTAGATTAGAAGGCATGGGAAAAATTGAATATTGTTAATCTTGTTTGGAAGTAAGAAATAATAGGGATATGATCTTCACCTTTTGGTGAATAAAACTCCCAAACCTATTCCTTCACTTCATTTATTTTCTTTAAATGGACATGCTAGAACTTTAGTGGGCTCACCTCCTGAGAATTTTCCTTACGAGATTAGTGAGAGGGACAACCAAAAGTGGGATACAATTGCCTTTGCTGCAATAATCCAACCCACTATAAAATAAAATGCATTCATCCTTAATGGGGTGAGTGACAAAATGATATCAAGAATCAAACTTCCCCGAGTAGTCCTTCAGGATTGCACAAAACTATGACATATCGGTGGTGGGAAGCCCCTATTTATTGTGGGATGAGACTTGATTTTTCTTTGAATGGAATCATTACTAGTACCTTGTTAGCTTAGAAATCCTACCTAATAGAGCCATGTTTGCGAACCAAATTTGACTATAGGTAGTTGCTTGAAGTGACTTCTTGTTAGAAACTTGTGATAACATTCGATACATTTCAAAAAATTTGTGTTTAGAGGGTTTAAAAGAAAAGTGTACTTGTGATTTCTTTGTTTGAAGATACGTATAACAAGGAAGAAACATCCATTTAAAATCATATTATATTTTAAAAATCTTCCAAAAAGGACAATCACCAAAAGAGGGGAAACTCTATTTGACTCAAACCTTTTTTGATGCCGATTATCACAAGATCACATAAACTAAAAATATCATTACAAGAAGATGACACTTGGATAACACAAGAGGTCCCTGAGTTCGTATTCCAAACCACTTTTATTGAAATTCAAGAATCAGAAGAAAGTCTCGCTAACCTATTTAAGGAAAGGGTCAATCCAATGGCTAGAAATAATGACTTTTATGACTATGTCCATGGGAGAAAAAATGAAGAGAAAGATACAACTACCCAAGGAAATCAAGGGGCAAGGGAAACAACTGAAGATAAATTGAGTAGGGGTGTCCAAGACCTAAATTTCTCAAAATAATAGAAAAGATCTTAGAGAGAAACACAGAGAGATACTTCCTTACCCTAGCCCATTCAAGGGTTAATCTTCCTCATGATTAAGACACAATGAAATTAAAGACAGATGAGGAAGAGTATAATCCATTAGGTGCAATGACCAAACAAGTTAAAATTTTTCAAGCACAAATTAACACCATGAAGAAAGCGACCGAACCAAAACCCTTTTCTATTGAGGCCTTGTGCCCTTTTCCTTTTGATCGAAACTTGGTTATGGTGCCTTTCCCTCCCAACGTGGTCTTTTGTAGATACAAAAAGTACATGGGTAAATCTGATCCTCCAGACCACCTAAGGGAATTTTGTGCCTTGATTATTGAGTTCATGCACGATACCACCTATTTAATTTGGCTATTTCCAAGAAGCCTAGGAGGCCAAGCCATGGAGTGGTTTTCAAAATTACCATAAGGAATAAATTTTTTTAAAGAGCTAGCCTCCAAATTCATGACTCACCACTCTTACAATATAGAGAATCAAATCACCATGATCAACTTATGTGACACAAAACAAAAAGAGGGTGAACCTTTTATAGGTTTTCTCCAAGGATGGAGAACAATTTTCGAGAGATATCCTAGAAGCATACTTCAAAAGGAGAAGATGGAAATTTTCATGAACAACCTAAACATGGAAATGAATTATAGTCTTTAGCTTCAATGTCCCCCTACATTCAAAAAGATCATTGAGAATGGGATAAAGGTTGAAGAGGTGCTAGTAAAAAGAGGAGAGATCAAAATCTTTAAAGAAAACAAAGGTTATAATAATACCAATAATACTAATAATAATTTAAATAATTATAATAATAACAAGGGAGATAACAACAACAATGATAAATCAAGGTTTTGGTTGAAAAACACAAATACGAACCTTGTGAATGATGGGGCTGTAGAAGCCAATAACCTAAAAGCAACTCCTTTTAACTTATCAAGTGGTTCAAGCCAAACAAACAATGTAAACCAAATGACCAAGGCACCTTTTAACAAAAACAATAACTCTTTCAACAATAAAGGTGGAAAAAACCCTAAGCCTTTCTTTGCTCCTATTCAAAGAATAAAATGCATGTTCTTGGGAGAACCCTTGGAAAATGCTTTAAGGACACTTGTGACTAATAAAATCATTATCTTACCCAAATCAAGACCATATGAACCTCAAGTCAAACCCACATGGTGGAATGATGTGCACCATGTGAGTATCATCGAAACAAGGGACACAAAACCAATGAATGCATGAAGCTTAAGCATTTGGTCCAAGATTTAATAGATGATGGCATGATAAAGGTTGAAGGGCCCCCCAAAAAGTGAATATCACACGACCTTTAAGAACTCTTTCTTGAATCATGAAAAAGGATAAACATCAAATTCTAATCAAAATAACAAGAGAGGAAATGAGAAAGTGAATTTTGCTCACACGTATGATAAAACCATAAACTCTTTGAATGGGTGTGAAAATGCAATAAATGTTGTAGCGATAAAGGTAAAGTGAAAGGAAGAGGCCTCAAATGTCATGACTAGGGGGCAAGCATCTAAAATCACCTTGACAAGAGGTGCCCCTAGAATCATTGTACCAAATCAAACATCCTCTTTGTCAAAATAATACAATTTACTAAATCAACTCCAACTAACTACCGCACAAATTTCTATTTTGGAGTAGTTGAAACTTTCACCTACCCAAAAATAAATCTTGGAGAAAGATCTTATGAAAACTAATGTTCCCTTGAATTTAGACATGGACAAATTTTAGAATATTGTAGGACACATAGTCACACCTCATTGTTTATCCTTTTCCGAGCAAGATGATATTGTTGGAAACTGTAATTGAAGCAATTTTTGTGTTGTCATTGATGTCAAACCCTAACTGGTAAGACTGTTGCTACTTAGGAAAGTACTATATCTATTGTATTGTTGTGAAGAAGGGATAGAAAGGATGGTAACAATAGAACCTAAGGAAAGGTTGAGTTATCTTGATACTGCAAAGTGTACTTGACTATGTTGTGCAATGATGAGACAATGTATTGTTTATCTTACTAAGATTGAAGACAAAACTGGTAGGTTTGACTGAGCAAAAATGGAGAAATCATGTTCAAGCTGAGTAATGTTAGTGTCGACCGAGTCAGTATATGCAGAGAAAAATTCTAGTTTCGACTGAACATCACTTAATTGCTGAGAAAGACAGTATAAACTGAGGAAACATTTTTAGTAATGACCGAGCTTTCTACTTGAAGACCGAGTAGTTGATCTCAGTATTGACCGAGCATCAATATTTTTATATTTGAAGAGAATTTAGATTTGGAGCCAACATTGTTGAAATCTTGGATTATGTAAAATGTGTTGACTTTAATTATTGATTGTTTGAAAGCATTGAATGCATTGAAACATGTTTTATTGTAAATCTTTAAGAGATTTGAGATGTTTTTAGAAAAGGAGCCGAAGAACATAAAGCAGGTAGATTCAATGAATCTGACCTAACCCTAAGATCTAGAAATGAGATTGAGCGGAAAAAGATGAGTTAACCTAATTGAGGAAGTATTAAGGGAACCTAAGCATTAGGTATGTGTGTGCATGGGTGAAAAGAGGATGTTGGAAGATCAGTAGATGTTATTGACTGTATAAGTAGAAAAGGCTAAAGGAGAAATGTGGTGATTTCTTGAAGAAAAGTTATGAGAAGATCAGAGATGGAGATGGAAAATTTTCAAAGTCAGTAAACCAGCATTTGTGTACAGAATGGATCTAATATTTGCAAAGTGAGTTGTATATTTTTCAGATCAATACTGCTGCTACTTTCTAACCATTGTAATAGTCAAAATCCTTTTAAAAGAGGTTGACCTAATAGTCATATGTTTAAATCCTTTGAACAAGGTTGCATTCTATGAAATGTATGTAAGTCCTATAACAAGGCTCATTTCTAACAGAGTGATTGAAATCCTTCAACTGGGTCACACCTAATAGTGTGTATTGTAACCTTTGACAGGGTTAGCTTTTAACTGAGCTCACTTCAGAAGAGTGAAAATAATAGTAGCATGTTACAAAGTGGTTTTTCCCAGATTGGGTTTCCACTATAAATCCTAGTGTCAATACTTGTGTGAATGTTTTGGTTTAAACATTTCTATGTTTTACAAGTTAGATACAACTGGGTAGTGGACTGCAATGTTATATGTTTCAATTATAGAATCAGTGATGACCAAGTTGGTTTTGGTTGTTAGATTTCATTTAAATAAAAGTTTTTGAAGTTTGTTTTATACATCTAGACCCGAGAACAACTGATTCACCCCCCCTCTCTATTGTTCTAAATCATATGAATAGATATGTCCCTAAATCATCCATAAAATTTTCCATTGCACATTGAGGTATTGATATGTAAGCATCAGGTTAAAAGAGTCCTCATTGATGGGGGAGCTGGCCTAAACATTTGTACTTTGAACCTTATTAAATCCTTAGGGTATTCTCAAGAAGCTATAAACCATAAAAGAAAGATAACCATAAAGGCTTATGATGATGAAGAGACATCCTCCAAAGGGATAATAGCGCTCCCTATCTGAGTAGGTCTTATGCAAAAGGATACTATTTGTCAATTGCTAGATTTTAAATTGGCTTATAACATTTTATAGGGAAGATGAGTGATACATGAAATGCAAGTGGTACCCTGAATGTACCATCAATACTTGAAATTTCCATACAGGGGGAAAGAAAACATGGTGAGTGGAGACCTAAATCAATTCCAATATTGCAACAATATCAAGCCCATAAATGATTCATTGGTCCCTCATAATGGAGAAGGCACTACATCAAATTAAATGGATCAAGGACAAAGCTCGAAGGACCTTCCTTCAATAAAAGGCAAAGAAAAGATAGATGAAGAAGAGACTTTTGTTGAGAAAAATCAAATTCTGACTAACTTGGTTACATTGACTAAGGGGAAATAGAAAGTTAGTGAGGAAACTCCTAAAGAAAAAGAAGAAGAAAATAACACAAAATCTACCCAAATTATGACCAAGGAGGCTCATTACCAAAATATGGACACCATGATGAAAAAATTCAAAAAACAATGAAAGATTAAATAGAATGGTGTGGGAGAATGTTCCTTATCTATGATGGATTTTCCATTATCTCCTAAGTCTCATGGAAAACCTTCTAGCTTGCATCCACCTCAAAAATACAATAATCATTTTTTAAGGGCTAGTACTTCTTCATCCATGGATGAAGAGTAAAATGAAATTTTGAAGCGGCTATATAAAGATGATGAGTCAAGTGCACACAAAAAAAGAATTAAAAACATTAGCATCCCTACTCATCAATATGGAAAAGGTTTTAAAATAATGCAAAAGATGGGTTACAAAGGACAAGGACCTTTGGGTAGAAGAAATGAAGGGTTGATTGAACCCATATAAATGTCTTGGAGGGATAGCAAGGAGAAATCAGGATTGGGGTATCTTGAACAAGGATACACTCAAGAGAACCACCCCATACTCTATGAACAAATTCTGAAGTTAGACTCTCAAAGTGATGAAGACTAAAACTAATGGGAGTGGGATTCTTTATCTAGTGAATGTTTCCAAGATAAATAAGTGGATGTAGTCCAAACTCATGAACCTAATCAATGAAAAAAGCAATAGTTAATCTTGGGATCAAGTTCTAACCAAGCTTCAAGTTCTAATCAAGAGGCTCAAGAAAATGCACCAAGTCAAGAAGTAGAAGACTCTCAATGGGTAAGATAACCCTATGTACCCTCATGGACATCAAAAATAGAAGGATCTAGTAATAGGTTCAACCCATGAGATTTTTACCCACAAAGAAACGCACAAGGATTCAAGTGAAGAGAATTTTGACCCAAGCTCCTTGGAACACTTAGAAGAAGCACATGTGATAGAATTAAGTGATAGAATGTACAAACCTTCTAACAAAGTCATGTCCCTAAATCCTATCAATTCTAACCAAACCAATGATCCCTTAAACCTCGTATATCTAGAACTCATTGAATGAGATTCCATAGAACCAAACAACCTACCCACATTCATAAATGACAAATCTTTGACCTTATACCTAAATGCGGCTGAACCTTCTTCTACCAATGTATATCAAGAAGAAATGATGAAGGAAAGTATCCAATTTCTCATTTTAGAAATAAGAGAAAATAAATGAAAAAATTAAAAATTGAAAGAGTCTAATGGTGAAAACCACAAGGTGGCAGTATTAGACCAAAAAGAGAAAGAAAGAAAGGATGTTTCCAAAGGTTAAAACCTAATTGTGGCACCTAAGGAATAGAGGTTGGATACTTTACCCAAAAATTATGAGGATAGATCACCTATTCTGATAGAGCCGACATAAAAGATCAACATTGGGACTCAATCAGAGCCAAAAGTCATACATCTAGCTGCATCATTATCAAATGAATAAAAAGAGGAATTTATAAGATTCTTTAAAGAAAGGAAAGTAAATTTTATGTGGTCTTATGATGATATGTCAGGATTAGATCCAAAATTGATTATGCATCACTTGAACATCAAAGAAGGGGTAAAACAGGTCAAGAAAAAGTTGAGAAAAATGCACCCACATATCGAACTTATTGTCAAAGTGGAATTAGAAAAGCTACTAAAAGTTGGGTTCATAAGAGCAATCGACTATGGCGAGTGGATATCAAACATTATACCTATTTCAAATGAAGACAAGTCCATTAGAATTTGCACGGATTTCCAAGATCTCAACCTCGCATGTCCAAAGGATGACTTTCCTTTACCAAGCATAGATGGTATAGTGGATTTGACTGTGGGTCATTTGATGTTCTCTGTCATGGAAAAATTTAGCAACTACAACAAAATTAAAATTGTACCAAAAGACCAAGATAAAACAACTTTTACATATGTATGGGGGACATTTTATTGAAATGTTATGTCCTTTGGTCTTAGAAATACAGGAGCAACCTATCAATGAGCCATGACTACCATATTCCATGATATGATGCATAAATTCTTAGAAGATTATGTAGATGGAATACTTGCAAAATCCCACTCAAGGGAGGAACATGTGCCAATTTTAGAGAAAATATTCACAAGGTTAGAGCAATTCAAGGTGAGACTTAACCCGAAGAAATGTACCTTTGGGGTAAAATTTGGAAAATTGCTAGGGTATATAGCCTCAACAAAAGCAATAGAGGTGGATCCCATGATAGTCAAAGCAAAAATGGAAATGGGGGAACCTACAAATATGAATCAAATGGGATCACTCCAAGGGAGAATTTAGTCAATCAGAAGGTTCATATCACAATGAGCGGAAAAATTCCATTCTTTTACTCAACTCCTTCACAAGGACACAATATTTAGATGGGATAATAAGTGTGAAGAAGCTTTCATATTGCTCAAAAAGTACCTTATGAATCCACCAATTTTGATGCCATCAATAAGAGGGCAGCCCTTGATTTTGTACATTTCAATGACAAAACATTCTTTAGGGGCACTCTTGGCTCAAGAATATTAAACTGGAAAAGAGAAAGCTATTTACTACATAAGCAGAACCTTGGTGAAATATGAGTTGAATTAGAGTTTTATAGAAAGTGCATGTTTGGTGGTATTTTTTTCTTCCCAAAAGCTATGACATTATATGTTATCTCATAAGATTAAACTCATAGAAAAAATTAGTCCATTAAAGTATGTTCTAAGAAAAATAGCTTTGACAGGAAGGTTGGCCAAATGGGTCATGGCGTTGAGAAAATTTGATATAGAATATGTGGATAAAAATGCAATTAAAGGCCAAGTCATAGTATATCAAATAGAGAAATAAGCATTAGAAGATGAACTTCCTATCCAGGTGGAATTTATGGATTAAAAAATAATCAATGTTGAAGCAAAAAAATGGAAATTATACTTTGATCATTCTTATACTCAACGTGGCTCAGGTTCAAGAATATTATTGATTACACCCCAAGGATCAACAATACCTAAGTCATATAAGCTACTATTTCCATGCATAAACAATATAGCTGAATATGAGGCACTAGTCATTGGCATCAAATTGGCCTTAGAATGGAATGTGGCAGAATTGCAAATATATGGAGATTCTCAACTAGTCATAAATCAGACGATGAATATAAAACAAAATATGATAATTTGATGCCCTACAAAAATATGATATAAGATATCAAGAAATACTTCACCATGATTATGATATGAGGGAACTTATATTCTTTTGTCAACTTGTTTAGTCAGTTGAAGCTCTTGAAGTGTTATGTTTCAAGGGCTAACATTTGTTGGTTGACCGATCCCCTTTGTTAAAGTTTATATCATCCACCAGTTGGCCCTATTATGGTCGATTATTTTATTTGTTATTGTATACACCCAAAAATGGTCAAGATCAAATCAAGTGAGCAACTAAGGCCAAATCAAAGCATTAATTGCAATCAGGCCACAATCCAATATTAATTGAAAATTAAAATCCAATTAAATCAAACAAATCAATTGAATGAAATAATTCAATTAATTATGCAAATAATCTAATTAATTGTATAGTTCAATTAAAATCAAAATCAACCCATTCAAGGGGTACACATGGCTAAATAAATCAATTAAATTCAATTAATTAATTCCTATTTTCTCTCACCCACCACATGGGAGGAAATTACCTCAACCAATAGGAATTAAGGATTGGACTCACAAGGATTAAGGCAAAATTGAATCTCAATCACTCATAAGGTGGGAGCATCTTGACTACTCATTTTTGTCTCATTGTCCCAAGCTTTGAGGACAAAATATTTAAATTGTCCTCATATTTGAAACATGGACTTAATCTTAACTCAACCATGATTAAATCAACTCCACTCCCTATTCTCGCTAAAATCTATAAATAGAAAGCTAAAATAAAGAGAAAAAGATGCACATATCTGAGAATTACATCGAAGTTATAGCAAATTTGAGCTAGAATCATACTTTTAGCATAATTAAGCATAGTTTTAATTGAAATAGGCTTGAATTGTGCAATCAATAGATTTAATTCTCATTTTAGGGATGTCACTAATGGAAGATTTCTGAGAGCTTTGCATTAGCATACCTAATCAAGGATCTATAGGATGTTTATTGCTCTTATTTTCATGAAAAAGCTCAATAATTATGGTAATTTAGCTTAAGTTGATTTAAATATTTGCAAACTAATCCTATAAATGTACTTCTAGTACACAAAATGACGCCCACCATGGGGCATTAGGCCTCATTTGTTTAAATTTTAGACTAAATTGTAGAATTGTAGGATTTTGTTTTTGAATTCTCTCTTTTGTAGGTGAAATAGCACGTTTGAGGCTTTAAATAACGTGTTTAAGCAGAGAAAATATGTGTTTGACACCTAAAATAGTGCATCTAAAGCAATGCTCGGTGCATTTGCATGACCAAATAGTGCATTTAAACACTTCTATCTCCTATCTTACTTTCTTTCAGCGCATTTATGCTGATTCCACAATGCTTTTCAATTCTATTTTAGCGCATTTAAAGTTCTATTTACACGCATTTGAATGTTTAAACATCACTTTTAATTTTTGTAATAGCATGTATAAATAATCTTGCAGCACATTCAATACTTTTAATAGCGCATTCAATTAATCCTGCAACCCGTATAACTATTTTTCAAAGTTGATTAATTTGATAGTTTAAAATGTTTTTGCTATGTTTTTTTTGATGACAGAGCATAAAAAGACACAAAAACCAGAGGCTAGAATCCATGGGGAAGATAAAGCCAATGCAAAAAGGTTGAAAAGAGAGAAAATGATTCATCTAAACAAATTTTTGGAGGATTCAAAGTAGGAAGATAAGGATTTTGAGAGATATTTGCACATCATTGATTCATATAAATGAAAATTTGTCTCTTTAAATTGGATTTCATGCCTTAAGTTCTTCATTTTTGATCAATTTAAGAGAAAAGGCTTAAAATTTGAAATTGCTTAGATTTCTTAACTTTGTTTGATTGTGTTGGACTAACAATTTGAAAAGAGATGCAAAGGAGCTGGACCAATCACCACTAGGTGAGTAAAATAATCAAAAGTTAAATAAGAAATGCCCCTAGCATTTGCTAGATACGAAAAGAGGTAAGCATTTATCCCTTTGCATTTTGTTTAACTTGTGGCAATTTGATTTGAATCTAGTAATTAGCAACCTATTATTGTTTAGGATATTTAGTAGTAGGCATATGCTGTTCACTTTTCAAGTGAATAAAAATGCCAAACCTAATAGATCTTTCAATTAAAAGAAAGGCTAAGGAATAAAAAAACACTAAATTTGAATCCTATTATTTATGGAAGAGTAGAAATACTCAATTCCCATTTTATTAGAAGGCTTGGGAAAAGTTGAACATTGTTAATCATATTTGGAAGTAAGAAATAATAGGGATATGATCTTTACCTTTTGGTGAATAAAACTCCCAAACCTATTCCTTCACTTCATTTATTTTCTTTAAATGGACATGCTAGAACTTTAGTGGGCTCGCCTCTTGAGAATTTGCCTTACGAGATTAGTGAGAGGTACAACCAAAAGTGGGATACAATTGCCTTTGCTGCAATAATCCAACCCACTATAAAATAAAATGCATTCATCCTTAATGGGGTGAGTGACAAAAGGATATCAAGAATCAAACTTCCCCGAGCAGTCCTTCAGGATTGCATAAAACTGTGACATATCGGTGGTGGGAAGCCCCTATTTATTGTGGGATGAGACTTGATTTTTTTTTGAATGGAATAATTACTAGTACCTTGTTAGCTTAGAAAACCTACCTAATAGAGCCATGTTTATGAACCAAATTTGACTATAGGTAGTTGCTTGAAGTGACTTCTTGTTAAAAACTTGTGATAACATTCGATACATTTCAAAAAATTTGTGTTTAGAGGGTTTAAAAGAAAAGTGTACTTGTGATTTCTTTGTTTGAAGATATGTATAACAAGGAAGAAACATCCATTTAAAATCATAGTATATTTTAAAAATCTTCCAAAAAGAACAATCACCAAAAGAGGGGAAACTCTATTTGACTCAAACCTTTGTTGATGCCGGTTATCACAAGATCACATAAACTGAAAATATGATTACAAGAAGATGATACTTGCATAACACAAGAGGTCCCTTAGTTCATATTCCAAACCTCTTTTATTGAAATGCAAGAATAAGAAGAAAGTCTCGCTAACCTATTTAAGGAAAGGGTCAATCCAATGGCTAGAAATAATGACTTTTACGACTATGTCCATGGGAGAAAAAATGAAGAGAAAGATACAACTACCCAAGGAAATCAAGGGGCAAGGGAAACAACTAAAGATAAATTGAGTAGGGCTGCCCCAGACCTAAATTTCTCAAAATAATAGAAAAGATCTTAGAGAGAAACACAGAGAGATACTTCCTTACCCTAGCCCATTCAGGGGTTAATCTTCCTCATGATTATGACACAATGAAATTAAAGACAGATGAGGAAGAGGATAATCCATTAGGTGCAATGAACAAACAAGTTAAAATTTTTCAAGCACAAATTAACACCATGAAGAAAGCAGCCGAACCAAAACCCTTTTCTATTGAGGCCTTGTGCCCTTTTCCTTTTGATCGAAACTTGGTTATGGTGTCTTTCCCTCCCAACGTGGTCTTTCATAGATACAAAAAGTACATGGGTAAATCTGATCCTCGAGACCACCTAAGGGAATTTTGTGCCTTGAGTATTGAGTTCATGCACGATACCACCTATTTAATTTGGCTATTTCCAAGAAACCTAGGAGGCCAAGCCATGGAGTGGTTTTCAAAATTACCACAAAGAATAATTTTTTTTGAAGAGCTAGCCTCCAAATTCATGACGCACCACTCTTACAATATAGAGCATGAAATCACCATGATCAACTTATGTGACACAAAACAAAAAGAGGGTGAACCTTTTCTAGGTTTTCTCTAAGGATGGAGAACAATTTTCGCGAGATATCCTAGAAGCATACTTCAAAAGGATAAGATGGAGATTTTCATGAACAAACTAAACATGGAAATGAATTATAGTCTTCAACTTAAATGTCCCCCTACATTCAAAAAGATCATTGAGAATGGGATAAAGATTGAAGAGGTGCTGGTAAAAAGAGGAGAGATCAAAATCTTTAAAGAAAACAAAGGTTATACTAACATCAATAATACTAATAATGATTTAAATAATTAGAATAATAACAAGGGAGATAACAACAACAATGATAAATCAAGGTTTTGGTTGAAAAACACAAATACGAACCTTGTGAATGATGGGGTTGTAGAAGCCAATAACCTAAAAGCAACTCCTTTTAACTTATCAAGTGGGTCAAGCCAAACAAACAATGTAAACCAAATGACCAAGGCACCTTTCAACAACAACAATAACTCTTTCAACAATCAAGGTGGCAACAATCCTAAGCCTTTCTTTGCTCCTATTCAAAGAATAAAATGCACGTTCTTGGAAGAACCCTTGGAAAATTCTTTAAGGACACTTGTGGCTAATAAAATCATTATCTTACCCAAATCAAGACCATATGAACCTCAAGTCAAACCCACATGGTGGAATGATGTGCACCATGCGAGTATCATCGAAACAAGGGACACAAAACCAATGAATGCATGAAGCTTAAGGATTTGGTCAAAGATTTAATAGATGATGGCATGATAAAGGTTGAAGGCCCCCCCAAATAATGAAGATCACACGACCTTTAAGAACCCTTTCTTGAATCATGAAAAAGGAGAAACATCAAATGCTAATTAAAATAACAAGAGAGGAAATGAGAAAGTGAATTTTGCTCACACCTATGATAACACGATAAACTCTTTGAATGGGTGTGAAAATGCAATCAATGTTGTAGTGGTAAAGGTAAAGCGAAAGGAAGAGGCCTCAAATGTCATGACTAGGGGGCAAGCATCTAAAATCACCTTGACAAGAGGTGCCCCTAGAATCATTGTACCAAATCAAACATCCTCTTTGTCAAAATAATACAATTTAGTAAATCAACTACAACTAACTCCCACAAAAATTTCTACTTTGGAGTTGCTGAAACTTTCACCTACCCAAAAATAAATCTTGGAGAAAGATCTTACCAAAACTAATGTTCCTTTGAATTTAGACGTGGACAAATTTCAGAATATTGTATGACACATAGTCACACCTCATTGTTTATCCTTTTTCGAGCAAGATTTTATGTCCTTATATCATCCCCAAAATTTTCCATTGCACATTGAGGTATTGATATGCAAGCATCAGGTTAAAAGAGTCCTCATTGATGGAGGAGCTGGCCTAAACATTTGTACTTTGAACCTTGTTAAATCCTTAGGGTATTCTCAAGAAGCTATAAACCATAAAAGAAAGATAACCATAAAGGCTTATGATGATGAAGAGACATCCTCCAAAGGGATAATAGTGCTCCCTATCCGAGCAGGTCCTATGCAAAAGGATACTATTTGTCAATTGCTAGATTTTAAATTGACTTATAACATTTTATTGGGAAGATGAGTGATGCACAAAATTTAGGTGGTACCTTGAATGTACCATCAATGCTTGAAATTTCCATACATGGGGAAAGAAATCATGGTGAGTGGGGACCTAAATCAATTCCAATATTGCAACAATATGAAGCCGTAAATGATTCATTAGTCCCTCATAATGCAGAAGGCACTACATCAAAAGAAATGTATCAAGGACAAAGCTTGAAGGACCTTCCTTCAATAAAAGGAAAAGAAAAGATAGATGAAGAAGAGACTTTTGTTGAGAAAAATCAAATTCTGACTAACTTAGTTACATTGACTAAGGGGAAATAGAAAGTTATTGAGAAAAGTCCTAAAGAAAAAGAAGAAGAAAATAAGGCAAAATCTACCCAAATTATGACCAAGGAGGCTCATTACCAAAATATGGACACCATGATGAAAACATTCAAAAAAAAATGCAAGATTAAATAGAATGGTGTGGGAAAATATTCCTTAGCTATGATGGATTTTACATTATCTCCTAAGTCTCATGGAAAACCTTGTAGCTTGCATCCACCTCAAAAATACAATAATCATTTTTAAAGGGGTAGTACTTCTTCATCCATGGATGAAGAGGAAAATGAAAATTTGAAGTGGCTATATAAAGATGATGAGTCAAGTGCCCACAAAAAAAGAATCCAAAACATTAGCATCCCTACTCATCACTATGGCAAAGGTTTTAAAATAATGCAAAAGATGGGTTACAAAGGACAAGGACCTTTGGATAGAAGAAATGAAGGGTTGATTGAACCCATATAAATGTCTTGGAGGGATAGCAAGGAGAAATCAAGATTTGGGTATCTTGGACAAGGATACACTCAAAAGAACCACCCCATACTCTATGAACAAATTCTGAAGTTAGACTCTCAAAGTGATGAAGACTCAAACAAATGGGAGTGGGATTCTTTATGTAGTGAATCTTGCCAAGATAAATAAGTGGATGTAGTCCAAACTCATGAACCTAATCAAGGAAAAAAGCAAGAGTTAATCTTGGGATCAAGTTCTAACCAAGCTTTGAGTTCTAATCAAGAGGCTCAAGAAAATGCACCAAGTCAAGAAGTAGAAGACTCTCAATGGGTAGGATAACCCTATGTACCCTCATGGACACAAAAAATAGAAGGATCTAGCAATAGGTTCAACCTATGAGATTTTTACCCACAAGAAATCCACAAGGATTCAAGTGAAGAGAATTTTGACCCAAGTTCCTTGGAACACTTAGAAGAAGCACATGTTATAGACTTAAGTGATAGAATGTACGAACCTTCTAACAAAGTCATGTCCCTAAATCCTGTCAATTGTAACCAAACCAATGATCCCTTAAACCTCGTATATCTAGAACTCATTGAATGAGATTCCATAGAACCAAACAACCTACCCACATTCATAAATGACAAATCTTTGACCTTATACCTAAATGCGGTTGAACCTTCTTCTACCAATGAATATCAAGAAGAAATGATGAAGGAAAGTATCCAATCTTTCATTTTAGAAATAAGAGAAAAAAAATGAAAAAAATAAAAATTGAAAAAGTCTAATGGTGAAAACCACAAGGTGGCAGTACTAGACCAAAAAGATAAAGAAAGAAAGGACATTTCCAATGGTGAAAACACAATTGTGGCACCTAAGGAATAGAGGTTGGATACTTTACCCAAAAATTATGATGATAGATCACCTATTCTGATAGAGCCGACAGAAAAGATCAACATTGGGACTCAATCAGAGCCAAAAGTCATACATCTAGCTGCATCATTATCAAATGAATAAAAAGAGTAATTTATAAGATTCTTCAAACAAAGGAAATTAAATTTTGTGTTGTCTTATGATGATATGTCAGGATTAGATCCAAACTTGATTATGTATCACTTTTACATCAAAGAAGGGGTAAAACCAGTCAATAAAAAGTTGAGAAAGATGCACCCACATATTGCACTTATTGTCAAAGTGGAATTAAAAAATCTACT
Source organism: Chamaecyparis obtusa (assembly GCA_027943335.1). Taxonomy (NCBI): domain Eukaryota; kingdom Viridiplantae; phylum Streptophyta; class Pinopsida; order Cupressales; family Cupressaceae; genus Chamaecyparis; species Chamaecyparis obtusa. The sequence continues at coordinate 2,209,438 of BSBK01001331.1, read as the reverse complement.
AAACGTTGGGTTGATAAGAGCAATTGACTATGGTGAGTGGATATCAAACATTGTATCTATTTCAAATGAAGACAAGTCCATTAGAATTTGCATGGATTTCCAAGATCTCAACCTCGCATGTCCAAAGGATGACTTTCCTTTACCAAGCATAGATGGTATAGTGGATTTGACTGCGGTTCATTTGATGTTCTCTCTCATGGACAAATTTAGCAGCTACAACCAAATTAAAATTGCACCAAAAGACCAAGATAAAATAACTTTTACATATGCATGGGGGACATTTTATTGGAATGTTATGCCCTTTGGTCTTAGAAATACAGGAGTGATCTATCAATGAGCCATGTCTACCATATTCCATGATATGATGCATAAATTCTTAGAAGATTATGTAGATGTAATACTTGCAAAATCCCACTCAAGGGATGAACATGTGCCAATTTTAGATAAAATATTCACAAGGTTAGAGCAATTCAAGGTGAGACTTAACCGGAAGAAATGTGCCTTTGGGGTACAATCTGGAAAATTGCTAGGGTATATAGTCTCAACAAAAGCAATAGAGGTGGATCCCATGATAGTCAAAGCATTAATGGAAATGGGGGCACCTAGAAATATGAATCAAATGGGATCACTCCAAGGGAGAATTTAGTCAATCAGAAGGTTCATATCACAATTAGTAGAAAAATTCCATTCTTTTACTCAACTCCTTCACAAGGACACAATATTTAGATGGGATGATAAGTGTGAAGAAGCTTTCATATTGCTCAAAAAGTACCTTATGAATCCACCAATTTGGATGCCATCAATAAGAGGGCAGCCCTTGATTTTGTACATTTCAATGACAAAAAATTCTATTGGAATTAGGATAGATAGGTACTGAGAGGGGAGTGGTGAATTAGTGCCTTCAAAACTTTACTTGTAAAACCTTTCAAATCTATAGCTGTATACTGTGATAACCGATCAAAATAACTTGAATTTAATTGCATAAATCAATCATCTAGTTGACTTGAGAAAGTAAACAACATGAAATAAATATGATAATCACATAACACAAGTATTTTGGTAATGCAGAAACCCTTGTAAGAAGGTAGAAACTACGGTGGGGATGACACCCACAAATTCTTCACTACTGTAGATAGAAAAGGTTTGCCTGTTAAGGCTACAGGTTTTGATCACTTCTGTTGATCTTACCCTATTAGGAGTAACATATTAGATCAGCTAGATCTACCTAGTTATAGGATTTTAACAACACTAATGAAGTGTGTACTCAGTTAAGAGATTTACATAAGACTGTTAAGTCTGCTCTGTTAAGAGATTTTATCAAAACTCTACTACAATTGTCAAAAAGTAATAGGAAATTTATCTGCTAGTTGACAACTCAATTGTCTGAAATAGATCTATAAGTTCTCAAAAAAATATCACCTTATCTATGATGATTCTCTTCTTTGTTCTGCTCGGTAGCCTTCTTTGATTCTGCTCAATCTGATATCCTTTGTACTCTGTTCTGCTTGGTAAACTGATTGTCTTGAAGTTTTGGCAATGTCTTTAAGTGCTTTGTGATTCATATATATTAGTTCACCCAACCCCATAAAATGGTGTGAACAAACAAAATATATAGTGTTCTATTTTTTCCGCCTTAGCAAAAATTAGGTTACAAAAATAATCATAACCCTAAGATCTACGGTGCAAAATAACCTAGATCAACTATTACAATAAGATAAACATTACATTTAATGAGTATCTATTTACAATAAATGCTCCTCGATCTTGGTAAACCATTTTACAATCTATTGTAACCATATGCATAGAAGAATGTGCCATTTCAGATTAATATACCATTTTTTGTGATCATCGGTAAACACTGTATAATCTGCTTGATGTATAGTGACCGTCGGTGTCGGTGTCGCTAGTGCTCGGTAAACTATGTGATGCTTGGTGTAAAGGCTTTACCGACTGCTTTGTATTACTTCTGGTTACCGACCAACTCAATATAAGTAACTGACTAACCTGTTTACTATGCTTTGATATTGATGAAAACCTTAAATTCTCAATAGAGATTAACACATTCTTTAGGGGCACTCTTGGCTCAAGAAGATGAAAATGGAAAAGAGAAAGCTATTTACTACATAAGTAGAACCTTGGTGAAATATGAGTTGAATTAGAGTTTTATAGAAAGAGCATGTTTGGTGGTATTTTTTTCTTCCCAAAAGCTATGACATTATATGTTATCTCATAAGATTAAACTCATAGATAAAATTGATCCATTAAAGTATCTTTTAAGCAAAATAGCTTTGATAGGAAGGTTGGCCAAATGGGTCATGGTGTTGAGTGAATTTGATATAGAATATGTGGATAAAAAGGCAATTAAAGGCCAAGTCATAGTAGATCAAATAGAGAAATAACCATTAGAAGATGAACTTCCTATCTAGGTGGAATTTATGGATTAAAAAATAATCAATGTTGAAGCAAAAAAATTTAAATTATACTTTGATGGTTCTTATACTCAACATGGCCCAGGAGTGGGAATATTATTGATTACACCCCAAGGATCAACAATACCTAAGTCATATAAGCTACTATTTCCATGCACAAACAATATAGCTGAATATGAGGCATTAGTCATTGGCATCAAATTGGCCTTATAATGGAAGGTGACATAATTGCAAGTATATGGAGATTCTCAACTAGTCATAAATCAGACGATGAATATAAAAAAATATATGATAATTTGATACCTTACAAAAATATGATATAAGATATCAAGAAATACTTCACCATGATCACATTTGAGCAAGTGCCTAGAGAAAAGAACAAAGCAGTGGATTCTATGGCTACGTTGGCTTCACTCCTCCAAATGTCGGACCAAAGTGCAAAATACAAATTCTTGGTAGAAAAAATGGGACAACCCGCATTTGACCCTTCCAATTTCCACATCATTTTCCTATTAGTGGGACATGACTCACCTTGGTATGGATCCATCTATACTTGAAAGACCAAACCCTACCCTTGGACCAAACTTGAAACCAAAAAAGGAACTTCATAAGACAAGCCTCTCATTATACCATTGCATCTGACACATTGTATCAAAAGAGTCTTGTCAGAATGCTTTTAAGGTGTTTAGAGAAGGAGGAATCAAAATTAGCCTTACAAGAAATCCATGAAGGAATATGTGGGTTACATTCAAATGGGTTAACCTTAGCAAAGAAAATTCTAAGGATAGGATAATATTGGCCTTCCATGGAGAAAGATGCATGCCATTTTGCAAAGACTTGTCAAAAATGTCAATATCATGGAAACCTAATTCATTTACCAGCTCAGGAATTGCATCCGATGACTACACCTTGGCCCTTCTATCAATGGGGGTTGGATTTAATAGGGATGATTTATACACCTTCATCCAATGGTCATAAGTTTATTATAACTACAACTAAATACTTCATTAAATGGGTCAAAGTTGTACCATTATCTACCGCTATGAGAAAACAAATATCCATATTCATATTAAACCATATAATTTGCAAGTATGACATTCCTCAAACCATCATAAAAGATAATGCTAAACACTTGAATAAAAAGGACTTGAAAGAATTATGTACAAAATTCCATATGATACATCATTCATCCTCAATATATTACCCACAAGGAAATGGACAAGCGAAAGCCAGTAATAAAAACATCTTGAAAATATTTAAGAGGAGAGTTGAAAATTTATGGAGAGATTGGCATATTTAGATAAATCCTAATTTATGAGCATATAGAACAAGTATGAGAATGCCAATAGGAGCTAGACCATTTTCATTGGTTTATGGAGCCAAAGCAGTACTACCATTAGAGGTTGAAATTCCATCCCTAAGAGTTTCATTACATGGGTTTCTAAATGAAGAAGACTATAGGGTTGTTAGATTACAAGAGTTGGAATTGCTTGATGAGAGACAACAACTAGTCTTTGATCATCTCAAAGTGTATCAGAACAAAATATCAAGAAATTACAATAAACACATCAAACCAAAGACATTTCAAATAAGTAATTTGGTATTGAGAGAAAATGCTAAGAATCAGGTAGAAAGAGAGAAGAAAGGGAAATGAGAATCAAATTGGTTAGGTCCTTTTGTTATTAATTCTTCTTTTGGAATAGGTACATACAAGTTAGCTGATTGTGATGGAGAGGAACTACAAGAACCCATCAACAACATACACCTAAAAAGGTTTTACACCTAAAGCAGATGAAAGAGTATAAAGAGAAAGAGTATCCAAATATTAGATGAGGAAGCATCCTATTTATTTTGTATAGTCAAAAGTGATCCTAAAAAAATTCAAAAAACATTGAAAAATAGAAAAGAAGAAAAAAATTAGAAAAGTAGAAAAGTTAAAAAATAACAAAAAGTGATTGAAGAAATAAAAAACAGTAGAAAATTGAGCATGAAGAAATCCAAAAATATTCAAAAATGATCCTGAAAAAATGTTGTCTTGGTGAAAACCTAGAAAATAGGCACCTTGATGATAAAACAAAAAATATAAAAAATTTGAAAAAAGAGAAAAATACAAACAAATTGAAAAAGAAAGAAAAGTGCCTTGGTGAAAAACTAGCAAATAGGTGCCTTGGTAGAAAAAAAAGCATAAAAAGGAGAAAAAGAGAAATAAATTTAATTAGTGAAAACCTGGTAAACAATCGCCATTGAAATTCAAGTCAAGTCTCATGCCTAGCCACCCTTGTAAATATTGCATTTGCCAACATTTGTAAAAATTGCATAATAAAATCCCAGAGTTGCATTTGAAAAATACCTAAAGATTTCATCATAGATCTAAAAAGTGTCCAAGTCCAACAACGCAATAAAATCAAACCGGGGGCAAATCTATCCTAAAAGCGAGAAGGATTCATCAAACGGATATCAATTGACACAAATCAATGCATCCAACCACAAGCATAACACCTAGATGATTGATTCAAATCCTAATCCAAATGATGATTCGACAATGAAATTGTTTTGATCCTTATTTTCACAATGACCTTACCTTTATCATGATTAAAATGAATAATCAAATATAAAATGGATGAAACTCCACTTGAAATATGGATTTGGAAAATAGTGCAAAGTTTTTTTCTAAGTGATTACTTGATTGGTGAATTCATGTCTTTTTAGAAAATTGACAAAGTCTTGGACTAGATAAGTGATGATAAAAACATGTTATTTTATTGATTTTTGCATGAGTGTCCTAAGATCAAGGTTTTAAAATATGTATCATTTTTCTAATGACATGATCATCAAAGAATCATCGAGGACATGTACATATGGAAAAACCAAGATCTCTATTTGTTTACGCAATAGGATACCTTTGATATTTTGATTTTCTATATCATAATGACAAAATCCACTTGCGCTATTGAATCCAATGAAAGTGGTATTTAGACTATCATGGTTGAATCTAACTAGTGACAATTGTACCAGATTTAGGCACGTAATGTGGAAAGAAAAATGTATTCATATCATCATGGTTGAACCAGTGAGGATTGTACCAATTTCAGGTCTAAAAAATGCTCGATGATGAAAATAAGCATCCTAATTTTGAATAGTGACAACTAGTTGCATTCATACTAGATTAAATGCATTTAGTTTGCATAGATCCTTTTCTCAAAAAATGGTTATGAAAGATAAAAGGGGGGTGGAGTTTAAGCTAAAATTGAAAAATTCTTCATTACTTTATATGATCAAATGTGTTGGAAATCAAAAAATCAAAATCAAAATTGTGTTAGATTAAAGTGCATTAGAATAAATTGCACGAGGTTAAATTGCATCATAAATTAAAAGCATTTTAGCTGCATTACATTGCATTCATTATAGTTCATTACATTAAGTTGCATTTATTATAGCTCATTGCATTAGATTGCATTCATTATAATTCATCATTAGATTACAGTCATTATAGTTCATTACATTAAGTTGGATTTATTATAGCTCATTGCATTAGATTGCACTCATTAAAATTCATCATTAGATTGCATTCATTATTATTCATCATTAGGTGGCATTAATTATAGTTCGTTACATTAAATTGCATTAATAAAGTTCATTTCATTACATTGCATTAACATTGTTCATTGCATAAGGTTGCATTCATTTAAGGTTCACTACATTTAATCATTCAATTGCATTGATTAGAATAAGTACATTAATCATTAATCATTAAATATCATTAGGTTATTTCATTATTCATCAAGTAGTTTGCATCCATTATATCCATTACAAAAACATTGCATCCATTAGCATAAATTGCATTAACTATCATCTATTATTCATTAGGTGCATTCATCCTTAAGTTAGTTCACACATTAATCATTAATCATTAATTCATCACATAATTGCATTAAGTCTATCACTAAGCATTATTCATTAATATCATCATATCACTGCATTACATTACAGCATTAAATCCATGTCATATTTATTACATCTCATTATTCATTAAAGCATTACATCCATCCATATAATTGCATAACATTAAACATTAAAACATTAAATATCCCATCAATAAAGCATTAATCATTAAACCATGCAATAAATGCATCCATCTAATCTATGTCATTAATAAGACATCCATCCAAATCAAGATAGTATAGCATGTGCATGCATACCAAATTTGCATTTGAAAAACATAAAAATAAATCATATAGGAATAGGATCATGTAGCACTGGATATCATAAATCATTTGTAAAGTAAATCCAACACATAATGACATCATATAAAGTAAAGTCCATAATGGTAAACCAAATTCCATGGTATCATCAAAGTCCATATAAATCAAAGTGTATCATCTTAAAATGGAAGCACTTCCATGATAAGAGCATTTAGCCCTCCGAGTAAGTTGTCTGGGGTCATGTTAAGCACCTTGATCAGGTCTTTTCAAGTATCTGGATTTTCCGCATTTTTTGCTTCCTTCTGCACCCATTTTTCACTTCATATCTACATTTCATAACATTCTGGGTCAAGATCTTGAGGTCTTTAACCATAAGGTCAGAGTCAACTTTATGGGGTCAAAGTTGACCTCTATCATGACCTGGTCATGATCGACCTTGATCCTAACCTGGTCAGATACAACCTCGTCCTTGACCCCCTGTTCAAATTTCAAGATTCCTTGATTTTCGGGTGTCGGGTTTCGGAGATATTTGTTTCATGCCTTTGGGTCGGCCATTTTAGGTTTTGGAATGGCAAATCCTTTAATTGCATTTAATCTAGGTATATTTTCTAAAGGTTAGGACCTAATTGGGATTTAATTATCCAAGGTGGCCCCTCTAGAGGATTGTGCCCTAGTTCACTATAAAAGGAGGCCTTCCTCTCTCATTTTCACATCACTTTTTCATATCTTCCTTTTACATCAAGCTCTCAAGTGCAAGCAAGTGAATTCAAGAAAGCCTTCAAGAATTCATTGATCAAGGAGATCCATTGTTAGCCATTGAAGGATTCAATCTCTTTGGAGCCCCCTTGAAGATCCATCCTTCTACATTCATCCAAGCCTCTTCATATGCAAAGATCAATTCAAGATTGGTGTTGAAGATCAAATGCCATTGATTTGAGACATCCTACATTTATTCTACATCCATTGAAGCATTCCTACTTGTGGATTTGAGGATTTGAATCCTCTACAAGGACTTCAACATAAGTGAGGTGAATTGTTTCAATTACTTTGTTTATGCACACTACATTTCAATTCAATTTCAAGGTTAATTCCTAAATTGGGGTTTGACCAAGGCAAACCCCCCCATACAAAAAAAAACCTCAATTTTCTTGTAGGTACAGGTGTAGAATTTCAGATCTGAGATCGGATTTGGATACCCTTTTTGGTGAACTTTCAAGATCTGTGAACAAAGTTAGAATCAACCTTCAAATAAAGAATGTAGCCTTTGACCTTTTATGAGGGTCAAAGACTACATGCTGTCAGAAAGACAAAATATTTTTAGGTTTTCTTCATCTTAGCATTTCCAGTCCGAAACAGGTTGCAGAATTGCCTAAAAGTACACACACACATCAAAAATTAACATTTTCTAGATTTTCCCTAGTTTGAGGTTAGTACTTGCATTTCAATTATTTTAGATTTCAAGCATAATTCTCCATAGGGAAATTTATGGTTTTTCTCTCTCTTTCATATTCTTCATAGATTGATTCGATTGTGCATTAGCCTTTTGGTTGATCAAATTGGATCTCTCCTTTGGGAATTTGGATTTAGGAGTGGATCTCATATTTCCCCATACACATACAATACATATACATTTGAATAGGTGTGATTCCATTTTACCCCTATTCACAAAGTCCATATCATAAAGTATCGATCAAAGAAAAATAGAATCGAATAAAAGAATATGTGAAATGTACAAGTCTTGATCAAAGATCATAAAATACATTTGTATCAATCAAAAAGGGGCATAAAATATGAATCAATTGCCACCAACACTTGTGCATGTACTACCTCCAACACCATCTCTTCCTGGACCATCAGGACCTATGTTAGGACCCTTGCTCAAACTAGCTTGCAACCCATTCTGACTCATAGCAGCCATAAAGGTCTACATCATAGTACTTAGCCATGTAACTTGCTGTCTGATCTCAATCACATCATCTTGTAAAGAATGAACATCTGAAGTTAGACTGTTAGGTGCCTGTGATGGTGCTTCCTGTGATAGTGGTGCCTAAGACAGTGGTTCCCATGAGGATGGTGCTTGGGATGGTGGTGCCTATGGAACTTGTGGAATCTATGGCATCTATGGCCCAACCTAAGGATCAACTTGTACTATGGCTTGTGCACTAATATATGTAGCCAAATTAGGGGCAACCTACCTGAAAACCCAAGCCTTGTGCTAACCCCATTTGCCTAATCTCACTCGATGCACCTAATGAAGGGCTCGGTCCACCTCTAACTCATGTTGTGCCACCTTGCATATGCATGCCACCTCTAGTAGGATCCAAGGAAATGATAACAAGAATCACAACTTTACCACCCTGTCTGGCTCTACCAACATGTTTACCTTGTTGACCTCCTCTACCCCCACCACCGCCACTATCGTCATTATCAGACCTATCATCTATCCCAAGAACATGCTCTGCAAGATCCATGAACCTAGGAAATGGGTTTTGAATGAGCCACTGGTCATAGTCACCAGTCATGCTGATATCTACAATATGCTCCCTCATATCTCAAGCCAAATGTGATAGGCCTAGGAACTCATGTCATGCTGTCCTAAAATCAATCTAAGGACCCAGAGGGACCTCTCTACTTGTACTCATGCATAAAGTGCCAAACCCTATGGCATACCCTTACTCAACCATACTGCCAGAGAACTCGATAAAATAGAAGTATTCGATAATTAATGGAGTATGCCCTATCATCCAGTGGGGCATACACATGAAGGGAAGCTCAGCCACATCCTCAACCCATGGCTCACACCTGAGAGATGACCTCCATTTAAACTAATCCAAGTCATCTATGATATGCCTCCAATAATATAGCTTTCCCAGATGATCCTGGACAACCATAACCTCATATATAAAATAAAATGACCAACCAAGGTCTCCCCATTGTACTACTATAGGTTGTGTGACAGGGAGATGCCCCAGGTTCATAACTAAAGCAATACTGCACCAAAAAAAAGTGCAACACCGTGGCTATAGACAACATCATGCAACTTGTGATACAACTGCGCTAGGACATATGAACCCCAATCAAATTTGTGAGGATGATCAATCATGTCCTCCAAGATGTGACCCCATCAGATGACAAAACCATGACCTCATTGGTTAGGAAGCCAGATACCATTGACCAGTACTCCTAGTACTGCAGGAAGAACATGGAATGATGTAAACTATGCCCATAGACTATTCTCATCTCTGATAGTGGGACCACCGAATAGACATCTATAGACTGTACCATCGTATACCTGGTCATAATATACTATCTCTCTATGGGTGGGAATCTAGAGAAGGTGATACACATCCTCAGGAGTGATGGTCATCTCCCCTAGTGGCAAGTGGAAGGTGTTATGGCCAGAGTGCCATCTCTTTACCATAGCTATCAATAACCCTTGATTCACTCAGAATCAAGGTATAGCGAAGAGAAATGAAAGCCTGCAATATCCAATCAATCAATGCTCCTGCCTGATCAAATCATCAATCATCTCCAACGACCATGGATACAACTCTCAAATGGCTAACTTTCGAAGGGGAGCATGTGGAAGAAAGTTAACACTACATCAGTAATCAAATCGTTAAATGATGAATCATCACAAGTCAATCAACATCCTAAAACCTATCAAACTATTAATAATTTTCCTAATTCTACTAAAAGAGGACATAAAATCCATCATCATAATCAACCAAACAATAAGGATTGACAATCAAAATTCATCATCACATGATCAAAATTGATACCAAGAAACTTGTTTCATCACAAGACTCATCATTCAAGCCAATTGATAGAAATTAAGCATGACAATTGACTGAAAGTGCTATTTTTAAAAAGAAAGGGTATACGCGTTACTAAAGAGCTTGTACACGCTAAAAGGAAAATGCACTATTAAATTATTTAAATGCGCTATTAAAAAGATCATACACGCTAAAACAAGGTGTACGCACTACTAAATTTTGGATGCCTTGTAGGAAACTAGTGTACATGCTACATAGAGTATCATTTGTGCAGAGCTTATCATATGCACTACAGTACATCTAAAATGCGAAAACCTAACCTAGGGTTTGTGCTTATACACGCTACTAAATTCATAGTATGCGGTACTAAAAAGTGCGGATGCACTGAAACACTATTATACGCACTATTAAAAATCTTGTATGTGCTATTTCATTAAATTTTGAAATAAAATATATTTTTGGCTAGAAAAATCCAATTTTTTTGAAATTAAATGCAATAATTTGACAAAAGAGGTTTCCAGGGGTACTCATCGGAGGTCCATAGTCTAATGGGTACTAATATCTGTGGCACGCTTGAATCTATGCTCTCTATATGACACCACTATCGTTGGTGCTCAGAAAGGGAAGATGGTAAAAAGTAAAAGTGAAAGGTGAAAATGAATAGAAAAATTAACTTTTTACCCCTATATATAGCCATTTGACCTAAAAAGGTTCCTTTTAAGTAGAAAATTGACCCTGGGTTGAAATTGAGCACCAAATCAGCCAAATCAGGGGGATTTGTTATCAGCTCATCATTAAAACATTATCGAAAATGAAATTGAAATCAATGCAAAATTAAAAATATTCAAAGAAATTAATCAAAAACGCAAATTTTTTCACTAAAATCAAATAATCATCAATACAATCAAATCAATGGTGCAATCTTTCAATGCAATTTTATTTGAATTCATCAGTGGGGCATCGAAATTAGTGAATCAGGTCAAATCAAGCATCATATCAAAGATCCATCATCGTAACGACAATCGAGAATATCAATCAATCAGGATTTCACCATGGAATATGCATCTATCATCAGTATCAAGTCAAACATCAAGAATCTGCATCAGGACATCAGACATTTTTTGAACCAATGCGCTTCTCACATCGATTCAAAGAGGGGCATTTGTAGACACCTAAAAATGGTCAAGATCAAATCAAGTGAGAAACTAAGGAAAAATCAAAGCATTAATTGCAATCAAGCCACAATCCAATATTAATTGAAAATCAAAATCCAATAAAATCAAACAAATCAATTGAATCAAATAAATAAATAAATTATACAATTAATCTAATTAATTGTATAGTTCAATTAAAATTAAAATCAACCCATTCAAGGGGTACACATGGCTAAAGAAGTCAATGAAATTTAATTAATTAATTCCTATTTTCTCTCACCCACCACATGGGAGGAAATTACCTCAACCAATAGGAATTGAGGATTGGACTCACATGGATTAAGACAAAATTGAATCTCAATCACTCATAAGGTGAGAGCATCTTGACTACTCAGTTTGTCTCATTGTCCCAAGCTTTGAGGACAAATATTTAATTGTCCCCATATTTGAAACCATGGACTTAACCTTAACTCAACCATGATTATATCAAATCCACCCCCTATGCTTGCTAAAATCTATAAATAGAAGACTAAAATCAGGAGAAAAAGATCCACATATCTAAGAATTGCATCCAAGTTATAGCAAATTTGAGCTAGAATCATACTTTTAGCATAATTAAGCATACTTTTTCATTGAAATAGGCTTGAATTGTGCAATAAATAGCTTTAATTCTCATTTTAGGGTTGTAACTAATGGAAGCTTGCTAAGAGCTTTGCATTAACATACCTAATTAGAGATCTATAGGATGTTTATTACTCTTATTTTCATGAAAAAGCTCAATAATTGTGGTAATTTAGCTTAATTTGATTTAAATATTTGCAAACTAATCCTATAAAGGTACTTCTAGTACACAATTATATCTTACAACCATGTATTCCTAAGTCCTTGAACCTATTTTTTCCCCCCGCATGACAACTTAACCCATTTATAAATGTATGTTTGTAATTCATTGGTTAAGAGGTGTAATGTTTCTCCTGTCTCCCCATGTTACCAAGTTGTGTCATGTCATCTGAGTTGGCATGCAGTGGAGAATTGAGAGATTCCTTTGGTCTCAACACATTACCTAGAGGTTTCTTTGTGCTTAGGAGTTCATTGTGATGTGGCAAGTAGTGGTGCAATAGGAGTTCATTTCTCCTTTGTCACATCATCAAGCGGTGAGGTGGACAACAAGTTAGATGAAAGGTGAACAACTAGTTAGTTGAGATGAAAGGTATTGCTTTCATTCAATCAATGGTAATGTGTCAATAAAAGCACAAAGTGACAAAAAATTATTGAGATTAGTGGAATGATTTTGAATCTTGTCGAGTACTGTTGATTTCTTTGTATCAATGACTATGAATTAAACTTGAGTTGTTACCTGTTCCAACTTTAATTACTTATGCATGCCATTTTGATAACACAACAATAATGATTGAGAGCCTACCTAGGAGGTGTTTTGTCTTCATTTCATAAATCCAAAAAGAATTATAGAATAAATAAATAATTGTGCGAGTTCAAGTAGCCATTTTTAACATCTAGCACACAGGTCTAACCTAGAAAATTGGCAAACAATGAGTTAACCCTTGGTTTAGCACCTTGTCTTCTCTATAAATTTCTTAAAGAAGTGTCAATTCTTAGAAGAAATTATAATGTAATTGAATTGTTAGAACTAGGCATCCCTTGTAAATGAATATTTCTATGGCTTCATTAACTTATAGAAACCCTACCTAGAGGCCCTACAACCAAAAAGAAAAAATAGATGCACCCCTCTAATAACTTAATTGCCCAATGCCCTGGCTCCTCACGAAGGTCAAAATTGACTTAAAATTTCTTGAAAATTAGTGAAAAGAAGATATAGGCTAGTGAAGTCCACATTGGAGTGAGAGGGTACAATATTTTCAGATATTTCTATACTAAATCAGAGAACCCTCAACTAGAGTCTAATCTCTAGAAGTTGAGATTAGAAAAGTTGGTAGTCCCTAATGTTCTCATCAATGTAGACTTGATTAGGACTTTACCTAGATGTTATAATACTAATACTAGGAAAATTTAATGTCCACATGGACCTCTCCTAACTATTAATAAGGATGTTATTTTCAATATATTTGACATAAAGGATGGTGCCAATTACAATGTTAAGATTAACCTAGCTTCCCTCAAGCAAGAATATACGAAATGTGAAGGAATGCATAAGAGGTTATTGCCACCAGTTCATAGGCCTAGGGTTAAGAGTGAGTTGAACAAGTTCACAAGTTTTGAGGCTCCACCATACATTGCACAATCATTTTACAAATACTATAGGTGACCTATTATGCTGAGTGTTAGGTGTTTGGATATAGGGGAGATGATGAAATGTCAAAGGAACAAATTTTTTTGGCCTGTGATATCTAGAATATAAATAAAAATAGGCCATTTGATTATCCACAGTATGTGGCTAAAAAAATGCATTGGTCATTATGTGCAATTAAACAAAATTAGTTAGTGGTTAATTTTAAATGGTATTCATTACTGTTGCATATGATTCTATCTAAAGGAAATCAATTTAAAGTATGGAGAAGTAAAATCCATATCAAATCTCTAGATAACTTCAGGAACACTAAGCCTTTTCAATTGTGGACTAATGTTTGGGACCATGAGTACAAAAATGATCAATACATACACTTTGAAGAGTACTTTGTTCAGAGAATATATGATATCATAGGCCCAAAAGCTCCCCCTAGGATGTCTCCCCAAATAATGAAGTTTTTAAGGCCAAAAGAAAAGGATGATTCACATAAAGTAAAATAAAATTGGGATAATTGGTACTTGATGAGGATATATTTGAGTGTAAGGTTCATGTCCTACCCAACACCATTCTAGATAGATTAGCAATTTTGGAATTTATTTGGAAAATGTTCGAGGCCATAATTTTTTTTGGGAAAAATATCAAAGCTTCAATCCTCCCTTCACATCTCAAAACTGTAGATTTTGAGATTAATGGTTTGGAGGGATATGAAGAGGCTATCAAATTTATCAACACATATAATATTACTAAAGGGATAGAGGTCAGACTATTAGATCCTAAGGGATATTATGACTTTGAAAAGAAAGATTCTACCTTAGGATCATATCGCCATTCTTTCTTACAAAAGGAGGAACTCTAGAGGAATTTCTCATCCTATGAGGAGGGTTGCAATAGGGTGGCAGTATACAATAGGGTGCATGAAGTTAAGAAGATGAGATTAAGGGAATTTCATAATTACCCAAGGGCATTCCCTAATGAGTTTGATAGGGTAAAGAGATTAGAGTTGTTTATCCAATCTATAAAGGTGTTACTAAATGAGGTTGAAGTTGTTGTTGTACTTAGCCAAGTGCCTAGAACTAGTGGAATTGGAGGTCTATTCCCTGCTATGCCTCTTGATAGGAAGTCACCTACACCATCATCCACCTTGGTTATTTCACAAGATATTGGAAGTACAGTAGGGGCTGGAAGATGAGAAAGTGTTACAAGATGCTCAACTTGAGCCCTACCATCCCATGAATGGTGATAATGATGACATTTTGGAGATTGCAAAGTACTTAACTGAAGATGTTGATAAATTCATGAGTGTTGATGACTTTGTCAAATTTGAGGAATTCAAAATGTTTGTTTACGATAGAAAATACAAGGAATTGGTAGAGAAGTTGGATACTACTGATGATGAGAAGAGAAAGGAGGCCATACATACCTTTTGGAAAACTGTCAGGAAAGAACTAGAAATAATGACCCCAAAAGATGGGAAGAAAATATTATGATAAGTTGGTTGTTTATTGCTCCCAGGTGTAGACATCTCCACTTGCATTATGTTTGATAATTTAAGGATATACAAAGATGTGGATTGCATGATTAGTTATGAAGGGATGGATAGGTTGTGTAATGGGTCTTAATTTAGACCAAATTAGAATACCCTTTCCATTGGGTCCTTGTATCCACCTGGTAAAAATCCAATTACCATTGAGAATCTATAAGATATCCTTTGGAATTTTATGATGTATAGGCTAGGGGATGTTACTTCAGAGGCACTAGCTGATTTGATTGTTGATGTTTCTCTTTACAAAAAAGAAAAGGTTGAAGAGAAAAATAGTTTGATAGAAAATATGCAAATCAAGATAAGGGACCTAGAGGGTCTTATGCATACTAATATGAGATATGGCCTCCTATTAGAAGCTGATGAAAACCTCTCTCTAGAAAATAATGATTTGAAATTGGAGAGGGAAAAGAGAGAAGGAGTAGAGAGACATTTATTTATTGTGCAACAAGAAAATGTCTCCTTAAATAAAGAGTCTAAGCTCACAAATTGTAAGCTAGCCCAGGACTTGATTAAGAAAAAGTATAGACAAATGCATCCCCATTTGTATATACTATGGAATAGATATAAATATATCATCAAGGTCATTACTATGTAGAGAAACATGGGGTTTGTTGGAGCTCTAAATTTTGGGCAAAATTTGGAGTCCTATATAGTGATAAAACCCTAAAAATGGCCTCTTAATTTCCATGCCAAATAATTAATGATGGAGTACATGAAATGGGATAAAAAATTATATTAATTTTCAATTAAAAAGTTGAGAGATTATGGAAGGAAGCTCTATGACAAGAACAATCAAAATTCTATGATCAAAGCCTTCAGAAAATGTTGGAATTTTGACTTGCTGCAAAGATGATGCCGATAGAGGATGAAGATGGTCAAATTTTAAAAATCTAAAAATGACCCAGTTCGGGAAATAAAATTTCCTATCTCCCTTAAAAATCTTAGCTTTCCACAAGGTCTTTTGGTTTTTTGACCAGACCCAAATCCGAAAGTTAGGTAGTTATTTTTTAGTTAGTTTATTATTTTTTCAAAATAATTTGCAATATGGGTTGTGTCTTTTCACCCTAAAGAGGTGTGAAATCCACTCAAACACATATATATACATGATGTAAAATGTAGAGACAAGACAATTCAAGATAATAGAATACAAGATATATTTTCATAGAATAGAATTTTATAAACAACTGCAACTATGAATTCTTATGTACCAATTTTTCAACATCAATAAAGATAAGTTCTCTTCTTTTTATTTGTGGTTATAAGTTATATGTTTTCAATTAGTCTTTTGGGTATTCTATTAAATAGAGTGTTTCACTGTGTTGAATTCCCCAAGTATCATAATTCAAAATTAATAAATACAACTTGAATATCAATTATATGGTCTGTGAACCTACCATTGTTCTTATCAGTCTCTTAATTTGAGTTAAACTCAATAGGATTAGTTGTGTAAATTGATTTGAATTGTGAATCAAGTGGAAGCCTCTGAAATGATGGTCTTGTCTTATTGAAGCAAGTTTTTAAAACTATCTCTGATCATATGTAGGATTGAAAGTTTTTTGACTCTATAGCCCAAGTATTTAGAAGGCACTGATCTAATCATTATTTCGAAATTGTCATTTGGTTCATACTTTGTAGTTTATAGATCATTAAATCATTATTTCAAAAGCATTAATTTTAATTATTTAGTATAATCCATTTAGTCAAGTATTATAGAATAGAGATTTTCAGGAGATTAGTTTCTTTCCTTAAAGGATCATTCACCACCTTTGGAGGAACTTTGTTTGTTTATGTACGTAGTTGTGCGACATAGAGAATTAAATAGTTCAAATTGAAATTAGGCCTACCAGCCTTGGCTTGATTAAGCCAAAATTGCAAAGGTATCAATTTGTACCTGTTAGTTGGCCAAATCCAAACCATCATTTTTGGGCACCAACAGGGTTCAAACTATTTTTTTTTGAATAAGGAGTTGTGTAGGACGTTGCCAATTATGTAGCTTGTTAATGAACATCTTGTGAACAATGCTCAATGAGCTAAACTATTTAAGGAGGCTAATGCCAAAATCCTCAAGATAGGTGAGTTACAATTGCAAAATCAAATGTATCATATAGAAATCCTAATAGCCTATAGGAGATTTAATGTCATTAATAGTTTGAATCCCCCTCCTTTTATTAAGGAAAATGGTGAAGATAAGTCAAATGAAGAATGAGAGGTGGACTTGGATAGTTATATTATGTTCCCTGAGCTTGATAAAGCCATGAATGACATGGATAATATACAATCAAATTTTTTTGGTTAGGTAAATATATTGTATGAGATGGGATATTTAGTTAGACAACTCAACTTGTTAAACACAAATGTTCCTGATCAAGGGTATTAAGAACATACCAAAAGATGCAATAATTTCTTGTTGAAAGAAATACAACAGATGGAATGAGGTAGCGTTTTTATTATTTTTTGTGTAGTGTGCAAAGGCCTACACTTTTTCATCAATGACTCTTGTTGTCCAATGACTGTGTTCTATGTATGTCTTTCATGTTTTTACTAGTCCTATCAGGGGTTGCTAGATACTGTTTTAAGGTTTAAAGACCTTGTTTATGATGTTTCTATGTAGACTTTATATTGCCTTATTGAACATGTTAAGTGGTTATTAACTTATCCTTATACTTCCTTTTTGGCTAAATGATGAAAGGTGATATGTGATGTTTTCTATGTGAACTATTCATATTAATTTTGCATGTAGTTAGATAAATGATTATTCTGAAGTGAAATGGATATGCCTGACTTTTTGTTGTCTTCCCAAATTTTTAAAGTGGTTATGAACTTGAATATATACTTCCTTTTTGGCTAAATGATGAAATATGATATGTGACCTTTTCTATGTGAACTATTCGTATTAATCTTTCACGTAGTTAGATAAATGGTTATTATGAAGTGAATGGATATGCCTATGTTTTGTAAACACTAATTTCATAATGCAGGAATAAATAGCAGCGGTCAAACACCTTGTAATGAGGAAGTTCATAATAGTTAACTAGTTGGAGACAAAGTCTACCAAGATGAACCTCGAAAGAGTCAAAAAATGACTAATTGTAGCTCATGAAGTGCAATAATGAGACTTTAGTGTTCATTCTTGGAGTAGAGTAGATCTAGGGGGGTCAATTATGCTAGATTTCCTCTGCAGAAAAAATAGTTTGATTATTTTTAATTTGGAGCATAACTCCCCTTCCTTTTCTCATGTTGTAATAAATTGCATCCTCCTATTGTCTTGGGAGTGGACTTTGTTGTTAGTTAGGATTAGTTAGGATTTTTCTGTCAATAAAAAATGTTCATATACCCTTTCTCAGGGGATTAGAACTTTAGATATTTTAATTTCTAGTTTTTAGTTTATTGAAGAATAATTTTAGCTACATTAGTATGTAATTTCAATGCTTATTTAACAAAGTTAACAAAGTTTCTTATTTAAATAATTGTGAGTTACGTGCATTAATATTTTATTAACTTTTATGTATTAAAAAACATATTTTGATAAAAAATGGATGGAAGAAGCATCCAAGTAATCCTATTTTTTTTACCAACAATTCATACCAAAGATTGAACAATTTAAGGATATTTCAATAGTTAATTTGTATCAACAAAAATAATATTACTTAAGCATTTCAAATTTTAGGCCATAAGAATCATCATTTTTTAAACATGGATTGCAAATCATTTTGAAAATTTAGAAGTCTTGGTCATTAAAATTATTGTCCTCTATAATGTCATCCAGTGTATCATTGTCAATGTTCATATGTTCTATCAATTATTTAATATTATCATCATTTAAATTTTACTTTAGACCATCTATATTGTTACTAGATGTAGTATTTGGATCATCATCATCAATAAATTCCATATTATTGTCTTCCATAACATTATCTAACTCTGGATTGTTGTCTTCTTGTGCTTGAACATAACCATCCTCAAAATAAACATGGATTCCAATTTCTTTTATGTTCTCTAATCCATCTCTCCCATTTTTTTGGCCATCAATATTTTTCTCAGTATCCACTAATGCATCATCAAACACATGCCTTAATCTTGGGTCATAATGTATGAAAAATATCCATTTCAGGTCCAAAATACCTTCATAGAAAAATAAATTCACATGAATGAAAACATATATTAGACATGTGTGATAATAATTTTATTAATTAATAAAAATAGGTATATATTTACAATAAACTATGAATTAATAGATTAATGATCACTATTGCTTCTTGTTCTAGTTAAAGAAATACCTACTCACAATGAATTGGTAGAACATAGGTCTCCTTATCCTCTGGTAGGAACCGTGAGGAATCTATAGAAAACAATCCACTATGGGTATCATGTCTTTGTGTCCTCTCAAATGCTTCATACCATGTACACTTAAAAATACATTTTTTAAAAGAGCAACAATCCAAATCAATAATTTATTGTGTTTTCCAAACATGTTATAGATTTACTTCAATTATATTCTTATCTTTTTATCTTGGTTGACTTGATTACTTGAAGTCAACCATGATGCCACAATTGAAGGATCATCTCTTTACATCTACAATTTCTACACGATAATGTCAACCATATGTCCACATTGTTGGATATTTCGTTGCATATGGAAGACCATTTATTTTAGTGAAAACAAATATAATGATGAATATTAAAATAGTTAATAGTGTCAAAACTATAAGGGAAAAACATTTTTTAAAATTCAAACAATACCTTTCTTTCACATCCTATAGACATGTTGATTTCATCTTCTATTATGCTTGAATATGTACCCACATCATCTATTTATTTTGAATTTATTTAGTAATCCAATCTAGTGTGCAATATTTTCCCCATTCCCAAAGAAGATCAGCAGGGAGTGACATATTCCTTGGGTTCGATCGCTTAAACTATTTCCTAGCTTCTAACACTTATTCTCTCTTTTTATCATATAGATATCTATTTATTCATCAAGTCCATGTGGTACAAAATGAACTTGTCAAGTATAGCACTTTCATCTACACCTATTGCATGTCAACATGTTTATTTCAAACTCCAAATGTCATGTTGTTTATTTAACAAACAAAATTTCAAAGTAAATTAATGGTTGCAAGAAAAACAACCACAATGATCATGAATCTACTTACTAATTTCTACTTGAACACCATTAATTTTTTTTTCTCCGTCAATAATATATGATGCTTGTTCTTCATCCCAAAAGCATGGTCCATCTTCAAAATTCTTACCAAGGAATTCACATAGGAAGAAAAATGCTTCATTCAATACATACCCTTCATCCATGCAACCCTCTGGATGTGCTTTTTGTCAAACATATATTTTTAGAGTTTTTATATACCTCTCAAAGAAAAAAATCCACCTTATTGATACAACACCAACCAATTCAATGTCATCAACTAGGCGTATAAGTAAATTGACTTGTAGGTCCATGAAATTTGTAGGGAGCTTCTTCTCAAATACACATACATTTTCTTTAATTTCCTTCTTCCATTTTTACACTTCACATTTGTGGATATCCTTGGAGGTCACCAACCTAATATAAGAATATTTGATTAGTATGAACCTTTAGTGAAGAATTAAAATGCAATATAATATCTCTATGCCTCTCACACATGAACATTTCATATAACTACATACCTTGCAAATGATGAAAATTGACTTATTGTATTCCTTAAGTCATTTGCAAGACAAGAATACAAAATATGACATGATATTATATCAAAAAAATTTATGAAAAGGTC
The DNA here is from genome assembly GCA_027943335.1 of Chamaecyparis obtusa. Taxonomy (NCBI): domain Eukaryota; kingdom Viridiplantae; phylum Streptophyta; class Pinopsida; order Cupressales; family Cupressaceae; genus Chamaecyparis; species Chamaecyparis obtusa. The sequence continues at coordinate 2,188,303 of BSBK01001331.1, read as the reverse complement.
ATTAGTAATATTTTCCCACATAAGAAAATATCAAAATATATTTAGTACTTACTCAATGTTACCAATAAATGTTAAATGATGATGTATAATACCTTCATAAAATTATGAAAACCATGTGTTTTAAATTCCTATGATATGTCCATCAACTATAAAAGCTATAGCCAATGATGACCCATATCCAATAGGTGTCCTTATTGAACGAATGCCATTTTTTAGTTGGTCTAACTCATTTTTTTTCAAAATCCATGGAACTTCTCCATATGTTTTATTTTCACTGTTTGGCCACAAATGTTTTCTATCAATTTTGGTATGTGAAAGAGAAATATCTCTTCTCAAAGACAAGGCATCCTTCTCTTTGCCTTGTATATGTCAAAATATAGAATCTGGGACATTTTTGAAGATGTGCATATGATCTAATACATGAGATATTAATAGATCCTTCCAGTAAGGGATATCATAAAATATGGATTTCCTTTTCATTCCTTTTGGCATATTAACTAAAACTTGTTCTGGTTCTTCAATCGAATCTTGGAGATCATAAAAATCCTCCCAAGCTTTTGATTCAACATCTTCATACTTTTGAAGCCAATCACCTAGACCCATAATCATGGGAGAGCCTCTATTTTCAACTTTTCCATCGATTGATTATTCTAGTGATTTTTGAATCTATGATCTACTGGTAGAAAAACCTTGTTGTTTGCATTAATAAATTTATGTATATCTTTAGAATACCACTCTTGAAATTGTTCTCCACATCTTGGACATGTAAATATCCCCTTTGATTGAAGGTCTCCAATTCAATAAGTAATGTTAATAACATCAAAAAATTAGTATAAAACTAAGTATAAGAATTAGAATGAAAATAAATTATGTGCATAAATACGTAAATATTTTATCTCACCAGAACAAACACCAAGTCCTAGGAAATCATGTATAGTCCAACATAGTACACCATACAACATGAAGGACCTATTTGATAGAGGATGTGATATGTTATACATTATTATGTCTTCCTATAACAATTTTATCTCATCAACAAAAGGCATAAGATAAACATCCATGTTTTAAACTTGATGTTTTCCTAGAGCAACGTGAGTCAACATAAGATTCTCCTTTCTAACACTCATCCATGGGGGAGTATTGTATACTATCAATCAAACTGACCAAACACTATGATTTGATCTTAGGAAAGAGAATGGGCACACTCCATTGATTGTAATATAGAACTTGATACCATAGGGTTCATCTTTGAATTTTCTTTGTCATTTTTCCTCTACGTGTTTCATTGCTTTTGAGTTGGCCAAAATTCACATGAATCCATTTTTACTCCTATTCTTTGCATGCCAGTCCATTATTTGTGTCATTTACTTGCAATGAAACATTCGTTGAAGTCTAGGTATAATGGGCATGTGATGTAAAACCTTCTTTGGAACTGTAGGACTTTGTACATCAATAAAATATCTCTTCTCTTTGCATATAGGGAATTATACCTTGTTTTGATTATCACCTATGTACAAAATGAAATCATTATACATGAATAAATTTTCTTATATTCAATCCCCAACTCAACCAACAAAAAATGTGCTTCTTTGCAAGTTGATGGCAACACATTGTCTTCAGGGAATATTTTAGTTTTTAATGCCCTATAAGAGTGCCAAAGATTAAATCAATTGAATGTTTGAATTATGATGAACATGATTGATATGCCAATCTATACTAGGACTGTTTATATACAATATATGGTTTAAAATACCCTTAAAGATTTATAAACAAAGTTGATAAATGTTTACAAATTATGTACACCAATTGAAAATGAAAATTAAGAAATAGATTTCAACTCACTTCATTAGGGTAGTGAATCCTTTGTCTAACCAACCAAATAGTGACTTGATTTCTAATAATATTAATGTGTATGCCATTTTTGAGGTTCTAATTGCACCCGATTTGAACACACGTGTCTTTGTTTCTTGGTTGTTAGATTCTTTGAGGTTGTTATCATCCATATTAGGTTGGTGGTTATTACCCATTCTATCATTGTCATTGTCACCAATAAGATCATTATTGTCATCCTTTTTTTCATCCCCAAATAAACTTGCAAGAATTTCATTCAATCATTCTTCATGCACTACATTTTCACTATCATGATCATCGTCATTAAGGCTAGATGGCATGTCATCGGTGTATGGGTATCTAATCATCTCTTTAAATTTACCAGTTGGTAAAATTCTCTTCAATGTTTCTCTTCTCACCCTAGTATGATTTAAAAGATGGTTTTGATCACCTCATCCAAATCTTGATAACCCAGCTGGATCATGGGTATTAGTTTGTGTTTCATTAACATCTTCTACCTATCAACAAATCCAAGCATTATTTAATGTTTGACAAAAATTGGATAAATCATAAATGTATCAATTTCAAAGAAATATAATCAAATATGGCTTAAAAAAATCAAAATATAAGTTAGAACATATATACATCAATTTAATAGTCCATGAGTTGGGAAAATGACTCTCAATAATAGGATTGCATGATGTTAATTGATTATGGGAAGGCTTATGACAAAATTGAGTGGGATTTTATCTTCATGATGTTGGATGGACTGCGGTTCCCTGTCAAGATGCCTAATGGTGAACTCAATATTTGTCTAGTTGAGGAATTCCTGATACTTTCATGCATCTTTTCTTTGACTGTCTGGTTGCCAAGGAGATAAGGGGAATGTTTGGCTTATCTGTGCATGATAATTTATCTATATATAAAGTTGTGCTTTGTAATATTTTGGGCCTAAAAAGAGAATTTAATACCTTCTTTTCTATTTTATCAGTTGACATCCTATGGTCTAAATAGAAAATTAGGAATAATAATATCTTTAATGGTGTTTCTAGATCCCTTACTAAGTCTCTAAGGAGACTCACATACTTTGACATTGCTTTTCAGGTCACCATCACCCTGAGGTTTTCCTAGGAGAAAATTTGAGAGATTGTTGCAGGGTGGAACAATAAACATCATCTGGGAAGAAATGTCTAATGGTTATACATAGACTAGAGCCACTCCAGAAATGAATCAGTATGATATTGCACTCCAAAATTTTATGGCAGAACTCAGGAATCAGGAAGAACAAAAAAAAAGGAACACCGATCATCCACCAAAAGTATCAGTTTCCCCTCCCTTGGTTGTTCATCCTATTTATATGGTTCCTTTAGTGGTCATTCTACCTACAACAATTCATCTTCCTATTTCAGGTACAACAAAATGCCTCCTCTCATTCCTATAGCAACAACATAACTACCTAGACTAGTTATTGAAATAGTTGCACATCCCTATGCACAAAGAATCAGAGATTATCATGTCCTTTGTTGGATGGAAGGTAGATTTGGTTGGATCACTTGGATTGAGAGAAGAGGAGATGGTTTATTTTAGGCTTATTCTATATTGTTATTACAAGTCCTTTTTGCTAGCATTATCTTATCTATGTTTTTTTTGTATTAGATCTAAAGTAATTTTAGATACTTGATGTAACTATGGTATAACTTTATCTACAAGAAGACACAAAGTAAACTCTCGAGTGTGTATTTTTTTTGGTCACTTTATATATAATACAAAAAAAATCATTATTTTATAGATTACCTTTTTTATATAATAATTTAAATAAAACACAATTTTTACAACATAGTTTATAAAACACTAATCCACACTCATTTATTATTCTTTGGTTGTCTTCCCTTAAGAACATCCTTAGGGAGACCTTGTTCTTCCCTTTTATTTCATGTATGAGTGCATTTTAAGAAGGGATAATCAATCAATAACTCATCCCTAATGGTAAGGTCCATAATAGCCTCAACCATTATCAATATATCAACCTCTCTTTCCATATCTCCATCTTCATCATTTATAACCTCAACAAATTGACAATTCAGTCTTACAACAAGGTCCCTTCCCTTACTACTCTTTATAAATCTTGTAATATTTTTGTGTGTGTATGCACATCCATCTATATACATAAGATGACCTCTATTAATTTTTTTTCCACTTTCTAATTCAATATGATGTGTATACATATTCAAATTTAGACCATATGATGACATGATAGGCTTATATTTTACTAGCCTTCTCCATTCACCACTGTAATATTATGAACCATAATATGACATTAATCTCCTAGTGGTTTGTTTTGAATTGTTTCTATCTTTAGATCCCACATATACATTTTGGATAATAAAGAGACATAGATTTACTCCATGAATCTTGGAGGGTCATATCATATACTTGTATCTTCGAAATTGAAACACCTCGTACAGTCTAGGTAGTTGTTGATCACTAGGACAATAAAAATATAGTCGAAAATCAAATGTATCTTTGTAATTTTTTCTCAATCTCAAGGGAAAGCCATCATCTCCATCACATTCATTCTCATGGGGTATTAGGTCCACCTTACCCATGTCTTTAAGAAAATTATGCATCTTTAAATTGGATCTTGTTCTATTACTTATTTTCATCAATTCCTCATCTTTCGAGATGATATATTGGCACATATTTTTGTTAGATGTATCATCTGATAAATGATCATTTCCCTCTAGGATGGAAGTTGGTGATCTAGGATACTTTAAACCAAGAAATATTTCCTGCAAGTATCCATTAAGAAAAAAATTAGTCATTTAAATAATATAGAACAATGCTTAAATGAAGTATACATGTTATTTATATCAATTTGGAAATTTTATTACAATAATTCCTATTGGTTTGAATCAATTGTAGGAGGCATAATATCGACTGGAAGCTCATCAAATATGTAATTCCTTTGTGCAATTTCTCATTTGATTTGTTTCTTTCCACAACATATAGATTATCCACAAACAATAATTTTCTCAAAGCATTCATCTCATGTACTATAGTCCTAACCAACCTCTTCTTTGGTTCAATCAATTATCATGACTAAAAAATCCATTATAAATCCTCTTCCACCCACTTTCATTTACGTGATTTAATAGATTTAGGTCTATGTCCATGTACATATCTTGTTCTTTTGCTAGTTGAACCCTCAAGCTCTACATTTGCTCCAATCTACATCTAAAATAATCAACAATATGCATTAATTTATGTCAAGATTGGATAATACATTATAAATTTCAAAAATTATGTGAAAAAAGATGGACGTATAACAAAATATCATCAAATCATGTATTCTTAAGTCAAAATTTGATTACGTGATGCCCCACTTCATCCGTTGTGTCCTCATTTGATATGACACAATTTTTTGCCATGGCCTCGTCTAGCTCCTATAATACACAACATAGTAAATGATATCATTTTGACAAATATGCTATCCAACACAAAACCTCACTTTAGTTATATATTTGATATATTGATATCATGTATTGGCCATACTAATTTTCAAACTTTTCACTTGATATAGAATCACATTTAATCACCATTCCTATGCATTTTCAACCAATAAGTTCGACCTCAGAGGATTTATGGATAAAAATGAATTTATCTCCTCTACTTACCTCTATTGCTACCCACTTTCCTCTTTTCAATTAGCAGCTCTACATTGTACGCTTCCTCTCTCCATGGCCTCTTGTAATACACAGCAATGACAATAGAGAAATAGAAAGAGAGAGCTATAGGGAGATAGGGAGAGAAATGGGAGAATTAAAAATAGATCCCCATGTGGCTGCTAAGCTTATTTTGTTTAGCAACCACTGCTCATTTTTTTTAGGAGTAAAATGTGGAGCTAGTGGTCCCATGTAAAATCAATCCCACTTATTATTTTTAAGCAACCCCTTCAGCTAGTTCACTTGTTTATTTACATGCACAAATTAATCTACCAGTAAAAACTTAGAGGAAAATTTTGGTAAAAACTAAAGGAGGGAAATAATTTTAAGAAGCCACAAGTAATGATTTTTTTATAAATGTTCATTTTATAGAGTTGTAAATTTATTAAATTGATGTTAGTTAATATTTTTATTAAAATATTCTCCTCCCACTTATTTACCTAACAATAAACAAAAATGAACCCTAAAAGTAAACCAAATTGAATTATGATCATAACCTTAAATGAAGTTCAACCCTAATCCAAACAAATCAAGAGGGCATAGAATCAAATCGAATCCTAACCATTTTAAATCATAACCTTAAACATTATTGAACTCAATCCTCACTCCATAAGATTAAATAAATGCCAATCGTAACTTTGAGCCTAATATAATTATAATATTTAACAAAAATATTAATCCTATAACTAAAAATAAACTAAATTGAATCTTAAAACCTAATAGTAGAAAAAGATAAATCCAAACCCCAAAAACAAATTAAATCCCATCTCTAACACTTAAAAACCTGAAACTTAGTTCCCTAATAATAAACAAAAATAAACCCTAAACCTAAACCAAAATGAATTGTAATCAAAACCCTAAAGAAATTTTAAGCCTAATAGTAAAACTAATTAAACATCAACCTAAATTAAACACTAACCCTAAGTTCCTAACCCAAAATTTACCCTAACCTTACACAAGAATAAATTTAACCCTAACACTAAGCTTATTTGAACACTTCAGTAAATTGAAACCTAACGCTAAACCTGATCAAATAGTATAAGAAATTACACAGAATGAATGTCAAATTTTGTTATTCTTTTAATCCAAACAAATCAACAAGACACAAAATCAAATAAAATCCTAACACTTTTAAAACATAACCTTAAAGATTATTGAACTTAAACCTCACTCGATAAGATTAAATAAATATCAGCCTTAACTTTGAGCATAATGTAATTATAATCTTTAAACAAAAATAGTAATCCTATAACTAAAAATAAACTAAAATGAATCTTAAAATAGATAGATAAATCCAAACTTGAAACCAAATTAAACCCCATCTCTAACACTTAAAAACTTGAAACCTAGTTCCCTAACAAAAAACAAAAATAAACCCTAAACTACAATGAATTGTAATCAAAACCCTAAAGAAAGTTCAAACCTATTCATAAAACTAATTGAACATCAAACCAAATTAAACACTAACCCCAACCCAAAATTTACCATGACCTTTTACTAGAACAAATTGAACCCAAACAGTACTAAGCCTATTTGAACACTAAATTAAATTAAACACTAACCCTAAACCTAAACAAACAATATAAGAAATTAAACCTAACAATTGTCACATTTGTGTTGTCCGTTTGTTCCAAAAAAATCAATAGGACATAGAATGAAATCAAATCCTAACCCTTTTAACACATAAACATTTTTGAACTCAAACCTCACTCCATCAGATTAAAAAAATACCAATTGTAACTTTGAGCTTAATGTAATCATAATCTTTAAATAAAAATATTAATCCTACAACTAAAAATAAACCATAATGAATATTAAACCTAATAGTAGACAAAGCTAAATCCAAACCCCAACCCAAATTATACCCCGCCCCTAACACTTAAAAACTTTAAACTTAGTTCACTAACAATAAACAAAAAATAAACCCTAAACTTAGACCAGAATGAATTGTAATCAAAACCCTAGAGAAATTTCAAACCTAATCATAAAACTAATTGAACATCAAACTAAATTAAACACTAACCTTGACCAAAAATATACTCTAACCTTACACTAGAACAAATTTAAATCTAACACTAATCCTATTTAAATACTAAAGTAAATTGAACCCTAACCCCAAACCTAATCAAATAGTATAAGAAATTAAACTTAACAGTTGTCAAATTTGTGTTGTTATTTTAATCCAAACAAATCAACAAGTCATAGAATCAAATCAAATCCTAACCCTTTCAAAATAGATCCTTAAACATATTTAACTAAAACATCACTCCATAAGCTTAAACAAATACCGACCTTAACTTTGAGCCTAATGTAATTATAAACTTTAAACATAAATATTAATCCTATAACTAAAATTAAACCAACCTAAATATTAAACCTAATAATAGACAAATCTAAATCCAAACCCCAACCCAATTTACACCCCACCTCTAACACTTAAAAACTTGAAACTTAGTTCCCTAACAATAAACAAAAATAAACCCTAAACCTAAACCATAATTAATTGTTATCAAAACCTTAAAGCAAGTTCAAACATAATCATAAAACTAATTGAACCTAAAACCAAATTAAACATTAACTCTAACCCAAAATTTACTATGTGATAACCTGCAACTGATTGAATATCTTGATGAAATGAATGGACAAGTGAAAGACAATGATTAATGGTCACCGAGATACTAAAGTGGTATGTAAGACAATTAAATCAGTCAATGTATTGTCATTGATGTCAACTAAGTTTTGACTGTACTTATCATGATGGTTAGAAACATCTAAAGAAGGAAAATGGTAAAGTAATGAGATATCTACATAAAGATGAGATGGATATGGAAGATATGGATATGGTACACATTGGGTAGCTTATTGATGAGTCTATGACATCATATTGTTGACTTGATTGTATTACATGATTTTGTTATGTATTAAAGATTAGAACTGAACAAGTTTATGTGCTCGGTAAATGAAGATTTATATATACACCAAGCTAGTGTAGTGTATACCGAGTATAGTATTAACCGAGTGGGTAATCACTACCACATTCTGGTATTGACTAAGTGAAAGAAACAATTAAAGTTTATAACAACTAACTGGATTGATGAATTGGACAATTGCTTATGATTTTGAGGTAGAAGATAAAGTTTGTTATAATTATCTAACGACTGATAAAATTAAAGATTGATCGAATGAAGGAGAATGAAACATGTTATTGTCACAACTATTGAGGAAGGTTAAAGCAACAAAATGAATGATGAAGATTAAGAGGTAAAATCTATCGGATGAAAAGAAAATGGTTTATGTTGTTTATTTAAAGAGACATGGGATTAATTATTGAGTCTGGGATTATTGATACTACAGGAGAATTCACATGAAATGGATTGTTTCATGCACCATTGATCAAATTGGTTGAAGACACAACTGAGTTGAATTGCATACATTACTGAGCATTAGAAAACCATACACCGAGTGGAATAAAGTTGGAGGATATGAAGGATTGAATTGTTTATTGATTACAGGAGGTATTTTGAGCTTATCATAGATCTGAAAATCTGCAAATCTTAGTTGTATTTGAATCAGATCATTAATGTATCACTTTAACCATTGTTACAATAAAATCTCTTAACCAAGTGGAACTTAACAGTATTTTTGTATTTCAATATGACATTCGATGAATGTTCATTGTTTTCTTGTTGACTCCATAGTGAATGCTAGTTAAAGGAGAAGTGATAAATCCTCTAACTAGGTCACACCTTACAGTGTATTTTGTAACCTTTAACATGGTTGGCTCCTAACTGAGCTCACTTCAGAAGAGTGAATTATTTTGGGTTACCGGTCCCAGGTGGTTTTTCCCCTAGCAGGGTTTCCATGTTATAAACCTATGTGTTATGTTTGAATGATGTGTTGAATTTTTATTTTTCTTTACACATTTCATAACTGGATAGATCGGTAAGCATAGTATTGAATTTACTATCAATCAATAGATGAAGAGATAGACACTATTGATATCTTACCGAGTTGATTATTTGATTGAAAAGTTTGAATATATACATTTGGGAGATTTGGGACTGTAGGATAACTATACTTAAGTTATTCATCCCCCCTCTCAGCTATCTAAAAATTGGTATTAGAGCATATAGTGATTGAAGGAAAAGTTTGAAGGACTTAAGCTAAAGATCACAAGATGTATAACAGAGAGGTGTCAAAGCTGAACAAAGACAACTTCTCGACATGGCAAAGCACAATGAAACTACATATATATGGAATTGAAGAATCTGCAATATAATACTTGAACAAGGATTACATCCAACCGACTGGTCCCTTGATTGTTGATCAGATGAGAGATAGACATGAACACAATGTCACAATGATAGATATTGTTGCTTCCTTATCAGATGCTGAATTTGAAGATGTCAAGACATGTACTACTGCCAAAGGAATGTGGGAAAAACTTACACTAGTTCATGAAGGAGATGAAAATGTGTTGAGGGAAAGAGCTAAGAGTATTAGAGTAAAGTTTGATGACATGAAGATGAAAGAAGGAGAAAACATTTCACAATACAACAACCAAATTAAGGAGATTGTCGATGCTATTCGAGGAGTAGAAGGTGTTATTGATGAAGACACTATTGTGAGTAAAATTCTTAGAGCCTTTTTGCCTATTTATGCTAATAGAATCTATGCAATCCATGAAATGAGATCAGCCATGGGTAATAGTCTTACACTTGATAGACTAATTGATAAACTGACTACTTTTGAGTTGAATAACCATGATAACAGTATTATTCCAAATATTGAGTCTGCATTTATGTCATCCTTGAAAATTGATAAATCAAGTAGTAAACACATGATAAGAAATGAGAGTGATAGTGATAGTGATGAGGATGAACTTGAAGCATTGATGGCTAGGAGACTGCAGAAAGGTAAAGGAAGATACAAAGGGAAATTACCTTTGTTATGTTTTAGCTATAAAGAGATTGGTCACATTGTAGCTAGATGTCCTAATTGGAAAGAAGATGACAAAGAAAATGAACGATTCGGTGAAAGAAAGTTTGAGAGAAGAGATAACCAAGAACACAGAGACAACCGATGGTATGACAGAAGAAGAAACCAAGACTACAAAGACAAAGGCAAGAAAGCATGTTACCTTGTTGAAGATGATGATGATGATGTTGATGACATCAACACCAACACTGATTAAGACATTGAGGTGGTATTTGTAGCCTTGAAAGAAGATTAAGAAGAAGAAGAAAGGTATGTTGAAATAAAACTTATTTCTAAAGTTAGAAAGAATGATACTTGGATTATTGATAGTGGTTGTACACATCATATGACTAGTGATGAAGACAAATTTGAATACCTTGAACATTATAATGGTGGATCTGTTAAAATGGGAAATGATACACCTTGTCTAGTAAAAGGAAAAGGATCTACCTTGTTGAACAATAAGGTCAGATGTGAGAATGCATATTGGGTGAAGAGACTTAACTATAATATGTTGAGTGTAGCACAACTAAATAAATTAGGTCACCGAGTTTCATTTGAAAATAGAAAGGTGAAAATCTATGATGAGACTGGAAAGTTGGTCGGTAGTGGTGAACAATCTAAAGGTAATCTATTTTATCTTGACAATGCTAAAACTTCTTGTTTATTGGCTAGAACTAAAGATGTGTGGTTATGGCACAAAAGTCTATGTCATGTGAGTTTTGACAACATGGTTAAAATTAGTAAGAAAAGTTAGAGGCTTACTGAGCTTACCTAAACCTAACCATGTCATGTGTAAACAATGTCAAAAGGGAAAAATGTCAAAATCTAGTTTCAAGAGAAAGAACTATTCATCTAAATCTATTTTGGAGTTGGTTCATACCGACTTGTATGGTCCTATGAGAACTCAAAATTATTATGGAGACATATATTTCATATCATTTGTTGATGACTACTCTAGGATGATGACTGTTATGTTTTTGAAGAAATATGAAGCTTTCAAGATGTTTAAATGATATAAAGCTAAAGTGGAAAAGGAAAGTGGAAAAGAGTTGAAATAGTTGACATCAGATAGAGGTGGTGAGTTTATTTCTGATGAGTTCACTAAATTTTTTAATGAGCATGGAATTAAAAGATAGGTTTCTACACCGAGGACACCACAACAGAATGGAATTGCTGAAAGGAGGAATAGATCTATTGTTGATTGTGCTAGAATATTGATAATTGAAAAAGATGTTGCACAAATATACTGGAGAGAAGCTATTAGTACTACCATATACACACTAAATTGAGTATAGCTAAAGAAATATTCAAACAAGATACCCTATGAGTTATGGTATGGGTATCGCCGAATGTAAGTTATTTCAGAATATTTGAAAGTAGATGTTACATTCTGAAAGATGATAGAAATGATAAATTTGATTCAAAAGGTTATGAAGGAATATTCTTAGGATATTCTACTAAAATAAAATCTTATAAATGTTTGAATAAAGCTACTAACAAAATGATTGAAATGAAAATGTAAGGGTTGATGAGTTTGCTGAGAAAAATGATTAGGAAAGCAAAAAGGAACCAAAAGATTATGGTAGATTCACATACATTGAGCAACTTGACACTCTACCCAAGAAATAACCTAGCATTACCAAGAAACATGATAATGATATCGAGCATCAACCTATAGAGATCAAGAATCAAGAAATAGTTACCGAGGAAGATCTTGATCCTACACCGAATGATAAACAAAGAAGAGAGAAAGTACTGGCAAAATTTTTGAGGAGACACCATCCACAGAATTAGATTATTGGAGACAAGCAAGCTGGTATGTTAACATGAAGTAAGTTGAGAAACAACATATGCTTAGTTTGTGAATATGAACCTAAAAATGTTAGAGATGCACTTGAGAATGATGAATTGATTAAAGCCATGAATGAATAAATGGATCAGATAGTGAAAAAAAAAACAAGAACATTAGTGTTATCTCTATGGAGCATTAAGTGTTGTCATTAGTATCAAAGTAGATTAGTCAGTTATCTATGCCGATCAGTCGATAAAAGGAAGAACTACATGCTACACTATGCTAGTCGAATAGACAAACAATCCTTCATACCGATTATTCTCAAGGCCCTACCAAGAACTAAAAGGAAATAGGTTTAACCAAGCACCAGAGAAGCTTTATTAAGCATCAGAGTATACCGATATTGAGCGTCAGTAAACACCGAGCAGATTGGACACTGAGCACCAGTATATTCATCGAGCAGTATTGATAGTGTTTACTGAGCAATCTGGGAAATGAGATACTAATTTGTTATGGTACATTTATCTATGTAAATGGTTACAACAGAATCATAAAACATTTTACCAAGATCGAGGATCATTTATTATAGATGTAATCATTAAATGTGATGATGATCTCTATGTAATAGTTAGATCTAGGTTAATTTTGTATACTGTGGATCTTAGGTTATTTTCCTAAGAAGATGTAAACCTAATTAGGTCATGTAAATCATAACAGTTTGCTATATATTTGTAATTGTCATTATTTGACAAGTGTGTGGACAAGATGATGAAGGAAGAGAGAGATCTTGAAGTAGTAGCCACCTTCAAGATATCCGTATTCAGACAAGGTTTTGCATGACAAAGCAGTTATCAGTTCATTCAGATTATTCAGAATTAGTTAAGGCTATCGAGCAGATTAGTGAACAATCTACTACACACAAAGTTGATATTTACTCAGTACATGACATATCTGATTTAGAAAAAGTATAGTTGTTAATTTTCAGATACTCTAATGTTATTCTCTAATCATTGTAATAGAAGTTTTGTAAAATCTCTTAATAGAGTAGACCTAACAGTCTTGTTGTAAATCTCTTAACCGAGTACACACTCAAGTAGTGTTGTTGAAATCCTTTAACCAGGTAGATCTAGTCAATATTATTGTTACTCCTAACAGGGTAAGATCACTAGAAGTGATCACAACTTTTAGCCTTAACTGACATACTTTATTATCTGCAGTAGTGAAGAATTTGTGGGTGTCATCCCCACCGCAGTTTTTACCTTCTAACAAGGGTTTCTGCATAACCAAAATACTTGTGTTATGTGATTGAATTATTGTTTGATTTCATGCAATTTACATTGACAAGTTAATTTAATGAATAATTTATACAATGGATTCAGTTGGATAGATCAATTACTACTATTTACAGTTTGAGTATCAAGTTAAAAGTTTTTGAGGCAACTGATTCACCCCTCCCCTCTCAGTCCCTTATCTCTCCATTCCAACAATTGGTATTAGATCTCAGATCTGTTATTTGAAGGTTTAACCACTGGAGATGAACGATCTAATCATGGAGAGATACAAGTTGGACAAAACTATTGAGAATCAAAAGATTCAGATGCAGATGTTTATTGAGAAATACAAACAAGCTAAGGATGCATTGAAGAAGTTATTGGTTCAGAGAAAGGAAATGGCTATTAGGGAATGTGAGACTAACTACCATGAAAAAGAGATTGATGACCCATTTGAGAATTTAGGATCTAGTTCACACAGTATTTTTGACAGTTCTGAAAGTATAATTTCTAATTTATTTGATAAAAATCTTCATTTGATTGAACAAGTGAAAGCCCTGCAGATCAATCAAGAGACACAAATGGTAAGAATGATTGATGTGATGAACAATACTAGACAAGCTGAACAAGAGAGAAATTTGGCTGTAGAAGATAGAAGATAAATGACTGAACAACTACAAGTGAAGGAAACTGAGATATTGAGACTTACTGGGCATCACTTTGAAATATCCAACAAGATGATTATTGTAAGCTAGGAGATCAACCGAGTGAATAGTGAGTTATCAAGGAAACTTGAAGACATTGGAGTACTCAGGGAAGAAAATGAAAAACTAAGAAATGAAGTGAAGATGCAACAACAACATAATGAGATGATGAAAAAGGCTAAAGATAGTTCTAAGAAAATTGATGATTTTCTAATTAGTCAAAGAGGACTTGGAAGAACTACTAGATTAGGCTACACCGAGAAAGGAGAATCATCTAAGAAAGCTGAGTAGATGAACAAAAACCAAAATTAGAGACCTAAGACACTGACATGTTATCACTGTGGTAAATTGGGCCACACTTCAAATGTTTGTAGAAGTAAAGCACAAGGTAAACCTAGAACCACTCCTAAGTTTAATGGTCACTGTTATAATTGTAAAAATTTTGGACATCAAGCATATGAATGTAGATCCAAGTTGAATAGGACACCTAACAAATCCCATATGGAGAAACATTGTCACACTTGCAACATGCATGGACACACTTCACAAGAGTGCAGAACAAAGATGAAGCAAGTATGAACGCTGAAAGGACATAACAAATCATATCAATCGAGAAGAAAAGGTAATGCTTACACTTGGGATTATAACACATGGGATAACTAAATAGTATGTGGAAGGTATGGGCATATTGCAGCTAATTGCATGAGGAAGAGATGGGCTAGAAAATCTCAAAGATGGATAGGCACTGGTATGGAATGTTTGCATTGTCACAAAGTCAGTCACCTAAGTAAAGATTGCAGAGATTGAGCACTAGAAGAACAATTTTTTGAGAATGGCAATACAATTGTAGATATCATGAGGATAAGAAATACTATGCAGAGAAAGGCATCAAATGATAATGTTGAGTCAAGCAATGCAGTTGGTGAAACCTCGTCCATTGGATTGGGTGACATCGACACCTCCACCTAAGCTGAAAAAGGTATGTATGGAACTGAAAATTCAAGTTGATCATATTTTACATACAGTTCCTTATATTAGATGTGTACATACCAAATCTACATAGATTGAGATGCATTATGGTTTTATAAGTTTTGGACTTTAAAGAGTTTACAGTTGGTATATGCTAGACCGAGTAAGGAGTTACCCGTTGGTGACTATTATGCAAGGTTAACCGAGTATCAATTTTAACAGAGTGAAAAGTTATGTTAACCGAGCTATTTGTACTTTGTTGTATTCACCAAGTTTGATAGTTGTCGCTGAGCTGTAAGTAGGTCGAGTATTTATTGCAAAGGTTTTGAGTAGGAATTTAAAAAAGGTTATAATTAGATGATGAACTTAGTTCATTTTTCACCTGTGATTTCAAAGAGAAAAAGTGTTTCCAGAGTGATTTCAAGAAATATATTTTTAGAGCATGTAAGAGCTATTTCAAAAATATTTCAAGTGATTTCATCAGTATTTTTGCGTAAGTATTGTTACAACCGAGTTGTTCATATTAGTATTTATCGAAACCCTATTTCAAGAAATAATGGCGTCCGCATCAAAGGTAAACAAATCCAAGTTTGCATAGGAGGAGGAAGTAAATCTTATAGTGTCTGCTACTTGCAATGAACCCCAATACAAACTTCATCCTGTAGTTGCATCACAAATTGATCAAGCCGGAGCTTTTTAGAGCATACCACCCAGGGTTCTACTAGTCGAGGATGTGAGATCTTATATTCACTACAAGATAGGTGAAATAGGAGATTTTGACATGTATGTAGCTTACCAGAGGCTTTGCAGAGAAGATGGAAGACTGAAACCCGAACACAAAGAACTAGAAGTAATAGGTTTAACAAATTCCGTAAATTTTTTGAAGGAGTTCAAGAGTGAATGGATTAGGGTTGTTCTAAGAAGGTTTCATGATGAAAGTTGTGGTTGGATGAGCTAGTAAAGATAACCAAGAACATGATTCATGTGATCACCGGGTATCCTACCACTGATAAGGCGAAGGCAATTTAGAGTGCACCGAGAATAGCTATTGAGAAGAATACCGGAGCCAAGTGGGATGGCCGAGCATTGAAGATTAGAACAATCAAAGACCCAGAGGTGAAATTTGAAGCTCATGTCATCAGCTATAAAATTTATCAATCGAGTAGACCGAATAGTGTGCCTTGTGGAGCCATTGACATTACACATAAAATGGTTAAGAAAAGTTTTTAGTTGGACCTCACTGAGCTTTTGTTGAAGCAAATTGAATAGAATATGAAGAAAATTAGGTCAGAAAAGTCAAATACATGTAAGTTTGGATCTCTGCTAGTGTGCATATTTTTCTATGTACAAATATTTTCCCCATCGGTTGGTAATATAGAGTGGTCTATTGGTTCTTCAAAAGATTTTACACTCCATGAGATACCAATATGCTTATGACTGATGTTAAGGGGTGGTTAATTCCAAATGTGGGAAATCTATAATCAATTGGACCAACTATAGGGACAAGACTACCCTCTTCACTTTTGGCTCTACAAAACCAAGGCAGGTACACCTGATCCAATAAATTCAACTCTATTCCTTACTCAATACTGGATCTTACAATAGATGATAGTGAGAGAGTACTAAATAACAAGCCATTATTTATTGACTCTCCATCAATGGGTAAAACAACTCATATAAAGTAAATAAAACTATAAAAGATTGGTATTGATTTTATGTTTTAGGATTACAAGATCTTGATCATTCCTCACAAAGAAAAGATAAGGAAAATACAGGCCAGTGCCCTATCCATTGGGCAAAATATCAAAAGATAGAATGAATACAAAGATATTGTGAGAATGACTAGTCTTTTAAATAGAATTACAAACATCCCAACTCTTTCCTACTTATAGAAAATCCTAAAATAGATTCAGTAAACATGTATTCCACCCTAAGCAATATCTAATCTAATCCTAGATTAGAACTCAAAGCCAAATACATACATATAAATCCCATAAAGACTTAAAGATTCACAGAATACAATCAAAGGAGAGACAAAGATTCAAGATTTGTATTAAGTATAACCTTTATCATTGTATACATCATATTATGAATAGTAAGCTTGTAGAATAGAAGCAGCAACTTGTACTTCTTCTCTACTTCTTTGATAAAAAATGATACAAAATGTTAAAATCATCGACTGAGGGTTAGGGTTTCAAAATATCTATCATTTCAACACCTAAACTCTCAATGCCTAGAATGATCATGGAAACTCCTTTATATACAAGGAAATGTAATAAGCTACCGATCATTCTAGGGTTTACAAAATTCCTAACCTAAAAACTTTACAATAACCCTATTGGGTTTATAATAAATACACTGATCAAACAGGTGAGATATTTTGTGGATGAGCCACCTTGCTTTATATCTTCAATTCTATCCTCGAATTCCTTCAAAAAATCTGATTGTAATATCTCTGTTGTCAATCTTGCAATAAATGCCTCTCTACATCTCAACAACCCTTATGGCTCAACAAGTAACTATTTTCATTTTTTTCAAGAGGTTGGTGGAGTATTTACTTTTTCCACATGAGGTATGCACTGATACCTCCACCTATTGTACACCTTTTCGCTTGGGAACTCAAAACTTGCAAATTCTACATTTTTAACAGACAACTGTCCCCACCTGTCCTCCAATTAACTAATCTCTTGCTGAATAAAATCAAACTTAGACTTAGCAAAAATTAAAGTTTCAATAGTATGTATAAAGAATAAAGTATTCTCTAGAGTCAAAATGCTAGTCATCCTAGTAGAGAAGTCATCATCAATTTGTGCTCATCACTTGATCAATTCTTTGAGATCACCATTCTTTCTGAAAACCCCTGGGATCAAGTCACAACTGGGTAGTGTCAATTCCATCTTCATTAAATTTGACTTCCTCCCAAAATCACCTAAGAGTTTGTCATGCTCCACTAGCTTCTTCACATTCTGGTGCAATGGCTTGATCAGTGGATCATGATCATTTTGAGATTTAGACAATAATCTGAACAATCTCACATTCAGAGATCTCTCAATCCATTTCTTGAAAACTGGTTCCAACTCATTCTTGTATTTATCCAATGATACAAGTAATACCTTTAGCCTTCTAGCATGATCAAACAAGATAGTGGGATTCAAATTTGTAGCAAACTACATAACAACTTCTGTTACCTTGTCTTCATATTCTTGCTTCAATAGGCTCTTATCTTTCACATACTCTTCCCTTATCCTGTCCAATTCTTTCCTCTTCCTTTTGAAGTGATTGGTTTCCTCCAGCAATTGTTGCTTTTCCCAACTGAGTCTTGCATCTAAATGTGTCTCTGGGTAGGGGGATGGTGGAAACTCAATGATAGGGCTAGAGGATGAAGCCACTATAGGTTTGTCAGCTATCATTAGTTGTGGTGACCTGCGATCCCATGGTCCTAATAACTCAGCAATTAACTTGTCTTTTTGAATCAACTCTATCTTGAGCTCATTGTAGGACTTGAGAATAGTTTCAAATTTGAGCCTTAGCTCCTCTTTTTCTTGAGCATCTTTCTATGCCACTTTGACGATGAATTTGGTAGTTTCCAAAATTAGGTTTGAAGCTTCTACACCAGAAGTCTCACCTACTCTTTGTACCAATAGATTTCTTGCATATTCTATAGAGAGAGCCTCTCTTTTTCCTTTTTCTTCCTCCATCTTAAGGGACCACATTACCAAGGCTGCATAATCTTCTAAAAAAGCAATTCCCCTAGCAGCTTGTTGGGCCTATTCTATAGTAGAAAGTATTTACCTTGCTCTTCTTGACTTGATCAAAGACTATTGCATCAACAATATCCCATTCTGGCAAAATCAGCACCCCTGTAGTATGGACCATAGCCCTCCCCTCCTCAGGAGTAATCTTTTCAAACTGCTTCATCATTTCTACCTTGGTCTTAGTTTTTATTTCTATTATGTCCCTATCAATGAACTCTTCTTTCTTCTTCTCACAGATTTCTTTGAACTGATTTATTTTCATTCTCCACAAAAATTGGAAGAATTCCCTATTCCTAACAAATTTATCATTGGCTACAAAAGAATCACTAGCTTGTTTTAAGATAGGGTCAATTTTTTTACCCTCAAATTCAGCAACAGTAAGGTCCATTGCAACCTCCTTAGGTGCCTCTAGCATTCCTTCTTGGAATTCATCATTGGAAACAAAAATGTTTCCCTCATTCCTCATTTGTACCAACTATTCTGCTACCCCATGTTCATCTAAATGTAAGGGGGATTGAGAGGGAGAGTATACATTTTGTTCTGATCTTGACCCCTCTGGTCTTTGCCTCTTTGGAGAGGGTCCTTGCATTGTTGGATCATTCATAGGCCTCTTTCCTCTAGAAGTAGAAAGAATATCCTCACCTCTTTGGTGTGTTGGTAAGAGAATAGTGTACCCACTTCTCTTCTGCATTGTATAGACTCCCCTTGTGGTCAATTTTACATATCCTGGCTGGCTCAAAATTTGCCTAGCTCTTTCAGGGTCTGTCTTGCTCACAAAAACCCTCTTCTCATTTATTGCATGCATGATGCCTTCAAAATTCTCCATAAGAGCCTCTACCTCTCTTGCCCATGGCTCAAAGGCCTTTAATGGATAATAAGCTCTATCAAATTTTTTTATGAAATCTACAACCTTCTTGTAGATCACCCATTTTTCCTTCTTTATTTCTTAAGTTTGGAGGTCAAACTCATTCCTTATTATATCCTAAGGGAAATTGAATTGGTGCTCCATAAGAGCACATGTAATCTTATCTCTAAACATCCCTGATAGGAAACCCTCATTATCTACACACCTTGCTACAACTATAGGCATTTTGTAGGGTTTCAATACTTGGTTCAAATATACCCATCCTCCCTTAGTAATAACATACTGATGAGCAATTGTAATATTAGGGAAGAAAGTCCCTCTTCCTTTACAAGAAAGGGCATTCTCTTGTATGTCACCAATCTAGCTTAATATTTTAGCATATCCTACCTTCAATGGCACTTGGTAGGGAAAAATGTAAGGTGCCTTCCTGCAACCATAAACTCTAAAAACTGTAGAAACAAGATATAAAATGATATCCCCAAAATTATGGACTATAGTAATGTCTTGATAGTACTCCTTTGGTCTGATTAATCTTAGCAGCTCCCTTGGGATTCTAGGATTGTCAAAAAATAACAGTGTCCTAAGTCTTGAAGCAAAATCCCTATCAAAGACAATGAAACTAGCATCAACTCTATCCCATGACAAAGCTATGGTCCACAATTAACTGGAAGGGTTTCTCCATTTATCTCCTTAACAATGTTCACTGTTGAGCTGAAAAAATGCTCACCCTTGTACAAGAACATATGCATAAGCATAGAATACCATCCAAATGGCCTACTAACCTACATGTTCTTTATCCCCATCAATCCCTCATGGATTAGGTCAGCCAAGTGAGAGGAAAAGTCAAAGATTAGTGCCAATTGGGGATGTAATGATTGCACCATCATGAACATATATGGAATTGGCATATGAGTGGCCTCATCATGCCCTAGGATTAAAGTCAAAGACTTGGAAAAACCCTGTGCTCTCTTACTGAATAAGTCCATCCTGAAGGGCTCTGGTGTACTTGGAATAATGACACACATGGATCTAATCTGGTTTAAAAAATCCCTCAGAGGCCCTATCCTCAAATAATCCTTCTGGGCTTCATATACCTCAGTAAATTCTATAAAATCTATTTTCTCTAACCCAACAAAAGGGTTATTCAATGAGAAAACCTCCCTAATATCCTCTTTTGTGATACTAATCAAATTATTTCCATTTATATCCTTGACACATTTTGTCATAGGATCATAGCACTTAGCGATTTGAATTAACAATTCTACATCCATAAAAACTCCAAGAACTACCAACTTTCCAATATCAAACTGTGAAATATTGCTGAGGGGGGCACATGAATTCCTTTGTGAGTAAGCATCTTTGAACAAAATGAGGCCATTATGATCTGTACCCACCCTAGCATCTCTCATGTAGTTCCCTCTATCATTGAGCCCACTGTTTACAGAATCCCTAGGGTTCCTTGGAACCAATTCTTTCAATCTAGCTGCCCCATTGTTTGAATGCAGGAGCAATTGCATTAAGTCTTCAAAGACACCCTTGTCTTTATACTATGTCTTCCCAGACAGTCCCCTCTTTGCTGGCATTTTAAAGTAGGGCTTTTAGAACAATATATAAATACTAGAGAAAAACCCTAAAAATATTAGCAAGCAACAAAATTCTTCCCATAATTCCTTCACAGACTTCCAACAAATCTGGAATTCAAAAAATTATGACCTACCAGGCACCTTAAAAAACTTTTCTTGATATCGCTCCACAGAACAATCCAGTTCACCAAAATGCTTATGAGAGCGGTAAAGAAAAAAAATGATCAAATTTTGATATATAATGTTGCGAACCATTTACAATTCATTCACCCGTAGCTCATTAAGTCCACCATTACTGAAAACTGGCAATCTCAGCATTCACAGGTCGTAAACAATGTCACAGAGAAAAAATTTGAATTCAAACCGTTGATCTTGTTTTCTTTTCAGGGCATCGAACGATCAACAAAAATAGCTGCGCAACCATCTTTTTATTTTTCCCAAATGAGTTCCTAGCCAATGAGAACAGTTCAAATTAACCATGTGGGGAAAGAAATAACTTAACTTTACCTTGATCAGAGTAGACATGGGTCACCCTATCGCTAAAGTGTGGGCATAGAATCTGAGCATCTTCCTTCAGTGGTGTAACTACAACCACAAGATTCTTTCCAACTCATAGCACTTTATCTTTTCCCAAAGCAACGAACCCACCTTCCCTTTTGAAACCTTCATTGAATCAACAAATGCCATGTTAGAAAAATCAATAGGTGGAAAACCCTAACTTTCTCCTCGGTGTCAAGTATACTAACAACTTGACATGTCATCTCTACCTTCAACCAATCAGAAATGATCATTTCAGCATGACCTAGTGACAGAGGACCCACCTTTCAGTCCTCATCTTTAAACAAGATCAATGGCTATCGCTATACCGTAGACCTTAAAAATCATGCACTTTACCTCAGTAGTATACCGACAATCATGAGATCTTGTCGAACCTTAACCATTTGAGAAGGCTGGCCCTACTATGACACATCACTTAACTTTCTATCAAATTAAAAGATGCCACGTTTACAAAAATAGGTGGGCATGCCCTTTCTCCTTTTCTTCTTTAATATCAATCATCCTGTTAACCACCACATTATATTTATTTCAACCAATCAAAAACACACATGTCAGAGTGACATGGAAATTTAGTGCCCACTCACCACCTCATCCATCATATAGCATCGAACAGTCATCGCTATAATGTGAATCTTAAATACTTCACATCTTTCATCAGTGGTATAATAACAACCGTAAGATCAATTAGTGCTTTACCCTTTGAAAAGTCTGACCCCATAGTTGCTATGTCACCCAAGACAGGTGTAATCCCAAAAAACATGCCACTGAGACTGTCATGTCAGAAATCTTGCTGCTGTTAGTAAATCTTGATCAGACACTTGTCGCTATACTGTGATGCTTAAAAAGGAATAATCTCAACCCAACGGTATAATGGCAGTTGTTGATGCACTACTCGGTTTAATCACCAACACAACACTGAAGATGGGCCCACTGAGATAGATGTCTGCTTGTTGCTAGATTGCATGTTAGAAATTCTGACAATAGGGAGTCTTGAGATTTCATGACATCCACTCATTTTTAAAGGGTTAGTCACTTAGGAAAAAATACGAGAAAATTAGGCTTTGAGATAAATATTAAAAAGGGTCCCATTTGACAACCTAACAATATAACATATAAAGTGGTCACTAAAAAGGGGTCAAAAATAGCACATGCATATTTGGAGAGTTAGTGAGCCAAAAAGTAACACAAATTTAGAACAAGGCCTAAGACCAGTTAGGGCTTCCATCGAACTTAGGGTTTTAATCATGAAACCTCACAATCAACTCTAAGAACCAGATTTTCAAAAAATTTAGCATGAGGATGAGAAATTTTAGGATAGTGATAACAATGGCTCATGCTTGGGGATGTGTATCTCTTGCAGATACAATGAGGAAACTAGAATCTCCTGGAAGAGCAGACCAGATCAAAATTTTGACTCGCAAACAAAATTGCACACAAAACCCAAAAACTAAACCTACACAGAGAGTCATTAAAATATTTAAGAGAAGTAAAATTTCAAGAATTGACCATGAACTGGCAATTCCATGAGCTCTCCTATTAGATTCTTCAATAAATATGAATTTGATCCCCATTTTTCTTCAATGATATATGGGCCTAACCAGATGGGATCAAATTTCCCATGCTTTCCTTTATCTTCTAATCTTGCATTCCACATAAGGACCAAATCACCACTTGCAAAATTTCTCTAAGTAGTCCTTTTATCATACATGACTTTACATTGGGCCTGCATCTTCTCATTTTTAACATGTGCATCATTTCTTACCTCATTCAATTGAATCAAATCATTTATTCTGACAGTCATATCTTCCTCCATATTATCATCATATGCCTGTATGAACTTATACATTTGTAGCAAATTGTTCTGGGGTAATCTTGCATTAATCCCATATACCAAGTCAAAAGGGGCACAACCTATTGCTTTCTTTACTATAACCCTGTTAGCCCATAGGGCTTGTAACAACTTAGAATCCCAACCCCTTTTATTTTTATCTAATATTCTTTTCAAAATTTTAATCAAACTCTTATTACTGGATTTTTCCTGGCCATTGCCCTGTGGATGGCAGGGAGATGAATATGATATTTTTATACCATTATTTTGACAAAAGTCAACAAACTCCTCTGACCTAAAACACATTTCATTATCAACCACCATGGTTTCTGGGCAACCAAACCTTGTAAAGATATTTTGTATGATAAAGTTTGTTACCACCTTACTAGTTGCTCTCCTTGAAGGGATTGCTTCAACCCACTTGGTGAAGTAATCAGTTTCCACCAAGATATAGGAATGTCCACCATTGGAATTATTAGGGATTTCACCAATGAAATCCATACCCCACTTTTGGAAAGGAGCCTGAACAGTAACAGGTTTGAGAGGCAAGTTTCCACTAAATTTCAATTTCCCTGCAAATCTTTGACAAGGATCACACTTTTTTACAAACTAATGGGTATCTTTGAAAAGTGATGGCCACCAAAATCCTGACCTGATGATCTTGTGGGTTGTAGTCTTTTCCATATAGTGTCCTCCACAAATCCCATTGTGCATTTCATCCATCAAAAGCTTGGCTTTATGCTGATCTACACATCTAAGCAAGACACCCTCATTGCTTCTCCACCATAACTGTCCACTTATAATTGCATATCTTATGGAATGAAGTTTAATAGTTCTTTTCTTGTTATCATCTAATTCAGGGGGTAAAACCATCGTTTGCAAATATTTAACAATATCCTTGTACCTCTCACAATAATCCATGTTACACACAAAAGGTCTTTAATCCTTCTCCAACATGTTTATCTGGTTTGCATTTAGATTGCTTTGAGCCATCAACTTTGCTAGGCCCAACCCTCTTACCAAATTTTTAATGTGAATGTCAATATTAAATTCTTGAATCCTATTAATCCATCTACATCTCCTTCCTAAAACTTCTTATTGGACCAAGATATCCTTGACTACAACATTTGGAACATAGGCAACCACTGTGGCTCCAACCAGATAACACCTGAATGTTTTAATAGCTTTCACCAAAGCATAAGCTTGCTTCTCAATGATATCATAGTTCAATTCTACTGCCTACAAGGTCTTGCTGAAAAAAGAAATAGGCTATTCAAAACCATCAACATTTTTCTGTAACAGTACTACTGCAACAGTATGGGCAGATGCAAAAGAAAAGATCTGCATAGGTTTGCTATAATCTAGTGTTTTCATAACCGGGGCATGCTTGATGGCCCTTTTAATATCATTAAAAGCTTGTATTGCTTCCACATTCCATTCAACCTTTGCTCCCCTTTTTAACATTCTTGATATGGGAATGGTAATTTCTGCAAAATTTGTAATAAATCTCCTCAAGAAATTGACTTTTCCTAAAAAGGAATGAATTCCCTTGATATTATTTGGTAGAGCTAGTTTATCATTAGCTTCCACCCTTTCAGGGTCTATCCTCAGTCCATCCTTTGAAACAATATGCCCCAGAAGCTTTCCCTCTACCACACCAAAATCACACTTCTTTGGGTTCAAAGAAACCCCATACTCTAATGCTCTAATGAAAATCCTTTCTAGATGTTGGCAATGTTGTTCTTCCTTGGCTAAGAAAGCTGTTAGATCATCTTGATATACCACCATGAATCTATCAATGAAATCTACAAAGGCTACATCCATGGCCCTTTGAAAAGTGGCACCAGCATTAGTCAACCCAAAAGGCATCCTTACATAAACATATGTCCCCCATGGGGTTGTAAATGCAGTTTTAAATTGCTCTATGTCTTTAACCATAACCTAATTGTAACCAGAAAATCCATCCATCATGGGCATCAATTCTGACCCAGTGACCTTCTGTAACATGTTCTCCATATTTGGTAATCCATAGTTATCCTTTAGAGAATTTATGTTAAGATTTCTAAAATCAACACAAAGCCTGATGTCACCATTGTTCTTTCTAACATGCACCAAATTTGAAACCCAAGTGGAGTGCCTAATAGGCTTGAGTATTCCAGCATCCATCATCTTCTTGAGTTCTCCCTACATTTTAGGTGCCAAGGTAGGGTTAACAGGTCTCAATTTTTGTATAAAAGGTTTTGTGACTTCTTTTAGTGGAATCTCATGTTGAAAGAGGTCCTCCCTATAAGCTTTGAGATCTTCATAGGACCAAGCAAAAACATGCCTAAATTTTATGAGGAGATCAATCAAATTTTTTCTAGTTCTTAGGGACAAACACTTACATATAAACCTTCTTGGGTACTATTCTTGTGCCCAAGTTTATTTCTTCAAGCTCATTGGTTTTATCAGCATTGGCAGAAAAAGTTTTGTCTTTATTGTCAAACACCCTTTCAAGAGAAACTAATCCTTTGGGAACTCTATTTGATTTTAACTACAAAACTTCTTTCCCAAAAATTACATCTTTACCATTCACTGTGTCAACATAAGTACTGAAATCCATCTCTCTATCACCAAAATGAGACTCACATTGGAGAAATCTTAAGATGTCTTGGTCATCAGAGAAAACCCACCAATTCTCTACATTATTAGGGATGGAAGGCTTGGCTTGCACCTCTATATTGGATATATCTGCAAATGTAACGTCTTCAGGTCTAAGGGCCACATTAGCCAACAAGTATGCCATCCTATTTTGACTTCTTTCCATCCAACAAATGCTAAAAGCACTGAAATTTTCAATCTCATCCCATACTGCATTCCTATACTACTTTAATTTCTAATTTTTTGAAGCATACTTTGATCTAACTTGGGAGACAACTAACTTAGAATCACCCACTACTTTTAAACATTTTATACCATGCCTTGATGCCAACCTTAGATCTATCAATAGAGCTTCATATTCTACAACATTATTTGTGCATGAGAAAAGAAAAGTAAAGGAAAATTTGAAAGTTTTACCATTTGGGGATATGAGCAATATTCTAGCTCCAGATCCTTCCTTGCTATTGGCACCATCAAAATACATGGTCCAAAAACTATCAATATCAATCCATCCCTCCTGGCTTTCTGACCTATGTGTATTTTCAACATTCTCATCATTATCTTTACCTTGGACCTTGAAAGCATTAATGTCAATGTCAAGAAAACAATTCATGGTGTCTTCTTCTTCTTCAATCATATGTGGAGTTCTAAGTTCTCTAGAAACTTTAATATTCTATCCCTCCAAGTTAAAAGTGGAAAATGACAAATCACACTATATGCTGCCTCCCATAGAATCACTCCACTTTCTTGATAGTAACATCCCATACTGGGGAGGAATATCCACTACCAAGACACTCATGGTCAATTGTTTGCTGGGGTATGCAACCAGTTTCTAAGGTAGAGCCTTGATACTACCCACAACTAGCACTTCCCTTGAATCCATTGTTTGGCATCTACCATGAGGTGTGTCCACCTTTAATCCTAATGCCTTCATAACCTCAGTAGGCATAACAGTGTTGGATGCTCCTGAATCAATCATGTAGTTTTTAAGCAACTTTCCATTTATCTGTAGAGTCAAAAAGAAAGGATCAATTGTTCCTGCTGTAGTACTAACAACATTTGTATCCAAATAAATTTGGGGAATTTTAAAAACAATCTCCTCATTACAATTTTCACTTTCATCATTCATAGTTGCTACTTGTTTCTCAACCCTTTCTATTTTTTGAGGGTCTATGGATACCACACCATTTACCCAATTTAGGGCCTTTTCCTTATGTTCTTCTATTCTCATCATTTCCAACAAAGGGACTTTGAGTGTAATCTATGACAATAATTTTCTCATATCAATTGGGACATATTTTGAATCAGAGACATCTGACTTCGAATTTGCAACTTCTTTATCAATCTCCTGGATGGATATGTCTGCAGGTTTTTTAATATGGACTCCATCCTCTTTCTGCAAAGTTGAAACAACCTCAACTGTGGGTTTGGATTTTAATTTATAAACAATGTTAGGCTTAGCATTTTTCTTTATTTTGACCTTATCAATAGCATTAGCATCCTTAGACTTATCCTGTGATGTCTTTACATCTTTGTCTATTTTCTTGATGAAAATTCCAGCAGGCTTCTGATTTGGATTACCAATTACTCTATTTCTTAGGTTGTAATTTGTTTTAGCTTGAGTAAACATATCTACTATTATCAAGGAAATTTCCTCATTAGAAGGTCTTCTCAAAAAAATTGTCTCCTTAATTTTCAAAATATTGCATTGGATGTTATCAGGCTCACTATCTTCATCTAAAAAAACTTGTTGATGGAATGATTCAGTTTTGGTCTGAGAATTGAAGACATCCTAATTTTCATCCTCTTCAGCAGAGTCAACCTCATCCCAAACATGGGAGGAAATCATTCCACATCCCTGGTCATCATAAGGTTGTTCCTCATTACACTCTTGCTCTTCTTGTGAAGAAACACTTTGGGATATGACACAATAATTGGGATCACGTGGTGACTGACAAAAAATACACCATGGGACATCTTCCACCACATTCATTGAGTTCCTTTGCAATGGATCAGGGGTCCTATCATTTGGTTTATCCTTTCTTTTAGGAAGAATAGGCTTCCCATCTTTCCATTGAGTATTGTATGGGTAGTTCTGCATTCTTGGCAATTTGCTAAAATTATTAAAGGCAGGCCTATCACCTTCTACAACCTTATTATTTCTATTCTCACTAGGCTTTAAGTCCTTTATTGCTTCCAAAATTTTCTTTAGGCTATCATCATCCTTAGGTTTTACACTTATAGGATTTCCTGGATCTTTTCTATTCAACAATTATGATTTGTTATCTTCCCTTCTCCCCAACTTTCCTAAAATTCTTCGGTTACTCTCTATGTTCACAACTAGTTTGTAAGCTTCAACAAGACTCCTTGGGTTTTTATCTCTCAAAAGGTAGCCCATCTCAAAATCAAAGGCATTTAAATATGTGACAAGACATACTCTATCATCCAATCTGATGACTTGCAAGAGCTTATGCATGGCCTTTTGGTATCTGACATTAAACTCAACAACATCCTCATTGAAATTCTTCTTAATGTTATTAAATTCATTTAACATAAAACCATCATGTGTTTTATCACCATACTATTATTTGAAACAATGCCTAAGCTGATCCCATGAACCTATGCTACCATGTGGAAAATCCCTAAACCAATCCCTTGAATCTTCTGTTAGGGATTGTACAAATAATTTCAGGATAACATCATCAGGCACAATGTTATAATCATCAATTACATCAATAAAATTTTTTAGGTGCTCCTCATAAGTAACAACATTACTTCCAGTGAACTTGGGAAGTTTCTTCCTGATTTCTTCAGGGATGGGGTTAGGATATCTAGGGATGCCAGTAAAAACCAACTGTTTGCACCTTTCATGTATAACCCCTGTATTAAAAATACTAGCACCTTGAGATGTAGATGCATTAGTATTTGCCATGGTAGAAATTCTAAGTCCTCCTAGTGGGGGAATACCAGTTGTTTGATTTTCTAAATTTACAACATTTGCCCCTTGTGTAACAGTACAATTAGCAAAGTTAGTGGGTCCTGTAGACCGTTTAAGAAAATCTATCTTCTTTTTCATCTCTAGTGCTGAAGCTTCCAACTTTGCCTTTTCCAGTTCTTTAGCAAGAAATTCTTGTTCCCTTTTGGCCTTTTCAAGGTTTGCTTCCAACCTTACAACCGAATCTATGGGAAATTTATGGCCTACACGCTCATTAATTAAAATGCCTACTGCTTTCTGCTTTCCCTTATCCCTTAGATTCCTTGTTTCAAAGACCTGTTGGACAATGGGCTATTCACTTGTCTGTTCAGGAATGGGAACATAATTTATAGCTCTTAAATTTAGCAATTGTCTTTTTAATTGGTCAACCCTTATCATGGCATGCCTAATTTTTTCTTCTCTTTCCTTTTCTCTCTTCTGCCTAATAGCTGCTTGTTCATGGATTCTCCTTCCCAATTCATATACTTCCTCAAATATCTCCTCAAAATCAGGTAAGGTTGTTTCAGATTCAACCTATTGTGCTTGAGGATCTTCTTGTTGATCCTGAGACTAATGGAGGCCTTGGGGAAATGATGAACCAAGGATGAAAGGGGGGACAAAATCTTGGCCACCCCTACTTTTACTTCTAGATCTTCTCTCCCCTCCATACCGTCTGTTAGGGATTATTTTCCTATTGTGGGGTAACCTTTCACCCTCTCTTTCTATGGGGGAATAATCCTCATATTGGTTTAAGGCTAGATCAATTGCCTCCTCATATTGTGAGGCAATTCCCTCCTGACTAGGAGGAGCAAGACTTTCTTGTCTTGAGTTTCCCTTTTGCTTCCAGGTAAGAGACATGTCATTAGTAATTTTTCCTCTTCTAACCTGACTTCGTCTAGATGTGGTTGGAAGCTCACCCTGCAAACCTTCTTCTGGGTGTTCCTTCCTCCAGGACCTTGTATGTTTGAAACTCATTGTGATATAGTGATGTTTTATTAAGCACTAGTTAACAAGATGTTTTAGAGTTGCCACCCAAGCTAAGTGGGATTTTCTATGATTTTAAACAAATAGGAAGGGCAGGCAAAAATTAAAAAGGAATCAACTCTATGTGTAAGGTAACTAAATGGTTTTGAAAATAAGCAGGCCAGGAGGCTAGCTCAACTTGTACTTGCATTATTTTATACAAATCTTACAACTTCCCCAGTAGAGTCACCATCTTGTTGGTTCTTCAAAAGATTTTACACTCCATGAGATACCAATATGCTTATGACTGATGTTAAGGGTGGTTAATTCCAAATGTGGGAAATCTATAAGCAATTGGACCAACTATAGGGACAAGACTGCCCTCTTCACTTCTGGCTCTGCAAAAGCAAGGTGGGTACACCTGATCTAATAAATTCAACTCTATTCCTTACTCAATACTGGATCTTACAATAGATGACAGTGAGAAAGTACTAAATAACAACCCATTATTTATTGACTCTCCATTACTAGGTAAAACAATTCATATAAAGTAAATAAAATTGTAAAAGACTGGTATTGATTTTATGTTTTAGGATTACAAGATCTTGATCATTCCTCACAAAGAAAAGATAGGAAAATATAGGCTAGTGCCCTATCCATTGGGTAAAATATCAAAAGACAGAATGAGTACAAAGATATTGTGAGAATGACTGGTCTTTTAAACATAAATACAAACATCCCAACTCTTTCTTACTTATAGAAAATCCTCAAATAGATTTAGTAAACATGTATTCCACCCTGAGCAATATTTAATCTAATCCTAGATCAAAACTCAAAGCCAAATACATACATATAAATCCTAGAAAGACTTAAAGATTTACATAATAAACTCAAAGGAGAGACACAGATTTGAGATTTGTATTAAGTATAACCTTGATCATTGTATACATCATATTCTGAATAGTAAGCTTGCAGAATAGTAGCAACAACCTGTACTTCTCTATTTCTTTGATAAAAATGATACAAAATGTTACAATCCTTGACTGAGGGCTAGGGTTTCAGAATCTCTATCTTTTCAACACCTAAACTCTTAATGCCTAGAATGATCATGGAAAATCCTTTATATACAAAGAAATGCAATAAACTACCAATCATTCTAGGGTTTAGAAAATTCCTAACCTAAAAACTTTATAACAACCCTATTGGGTTTATAATAGATACAATGATCAAACAGGTGAGATATTTTGTGGATGAACCACCTTGCTTTATGTCTTCAATTCTTTCCTTGGCTTCCTTCAACAAATCTGATTGTAATATCTCTACTGTCAATCCTACAATAAATGCCTCTCTGCATCTCAACAACCCTTATGGCTCAAAAAGTAACTATTTTCACTTGTTTCAAGAGGTTGGTGGAGTATTTACTTTTTCTACATGAGGTATGCACTGATACCTCCACCTATTGTACACCTCTTCACTTGGGAACTCAAAACTTGCAAATTTTGCATTTTTGCCAAACAACTATCCCCACCTATCCTCCAATTGACTAATCTCTCATTGAATAAAATCAAACTTAGACTTAGTAGAAATTAAAGTCTCAATAGTATGTATAAAGAATAAAGTATTCTCTAGAGTCAAAATGCTAGTCATCCTATAAGAGAAGTCATCATCAATTTATGCTTGCCACTTGATCAATTCTTTGAGCTCAACATTCTTTTTGAAAACCCCTGGGATCAAGTTACAACTGGATAGTGTCAATTCCTTCTTCATTAAATTTTACTTCCTCTCAAAATCACCTAACAGTATGTCATGCTCCACTAGCTTCTTCACATTCTGGTGCAATGGCTTGATTAGTGGATCGGGATCATTTTGAGATTTAGACAATAATCTGAACAATCTCACATTTAGAGATCTCTCAATCCATTTCTTGAAAACTGGTTCGAACTCATTCTTGTATTTATCCAATGATACAAGTAATACCTTTAACCTTCTAGCATGATCAAACAAGATAGTGGGATTCAAATTTGTAGCAAACTGCATAACAACTTCTATTACCTTGTCTTCATATTCTTGCTTCAATAGACTCTTATCTTTCACATACTCTTCCCTTATCCTGTCCAATTCTTTCCTCTTTCTTTTGAAGTGATTGGTTTCCTCTAGCAATTATTTCTTTTCCCAACTGAGTCTTGCATCTAAATGTGTCTCTGGGTAGGGGGATGGTGGAAACTCAATGATAGGGCTAGAGGATGAAGCCATTGCAGGTTTTTTAGCTATCATTAGTTGTGGTGACCTGCGATCCTGTGGTCCTGATAACTCAACAATTAACTTTTTTTTTTGAATCAGCTCTATCTTGAGGTCATTGTAGGACTTTAGGATAGTTTCAAATTTGAGCCTTAGCTCCTCTTTTTCTTGAGCATCTTTCTCTGCCACTTTGACATTGAATTTGGCAATTTCCAAAATTAGGTTTGAAGCTTCTACACTAGAAGTCTCACCTACTCTTGTTGGCATTAAGCAGTATTGCCACTAGTGACAACACTTATTAGCATTCTGAGTGTAAACCGAGCAGACAGTGCAAACCGAACAGACAGTGCAAACCGAGCAAACAGTGCAAACCGAGCAGACAGTGCAAACCGAGCAGACAGTGCAAACCGAGCAGACAGTGTAAACCGAGCAGACAGTGCAAACCGAACAGACAGTGCAAACCGAGCAGACAGTGCAAACCGAGTAGACAGTGCAAACCGAGTAGACAGTGCAAACCGAGCAGACAGTGCAAACCGAGCAGACAGTGCAAACCGAGCAGACAGTGCAAACCGAGCAGACAGTGCAAACCGAGCAGACAATGAAAACCGAGTAACATCTTGTCTACCGAGTCACCAATGCTTACCGAGTTCAATGCCTACCGAGTGATCAGTATGAACCGTGCCTTCACTTCTACCGAGTGCATGACGATGCCGAGTAATGCAGTGGACGCCGAGTATCAGAAAGTCACCGAGTCAGTGTGAAGGAACCGAGTAACCATATTTGGGCCGACTTAGTAGCACTTATGTTTATTTGTCAAGCCGACTGTGCAAATTGTAATTGTAATTAATTGTTTGAAATCTGTATATAAACAATGATGTAGAAATAAAAGAGAGACACACAAGTAATAAAACATATGATACAGAATATATAAAAGAGTAACAAAAGGCAGAAATAAGCGAATTGCAGAAGGCTTCAGAAGTATAAGATACAGAAAAGACAAATTCATCACAGAAGGTGATCAGTACATCAGCGAATCTCATTCAGCAATCCAGTTGCAAAGCAGAGATCTACTGTTTCATTCTAACAAGTGAATCAGTACTAAATCCTTTAACCGGGTAGACTTAACAGTCTTTGTATAAATCTCTTTACCGAGTGCATACTTCACTGTATGTTTGTAAATCCTTTAACAGGGTGGATTTAGCAATCCTTATTGCTCCTAACAGGGCAGATCATCGGAAGTGATCAAATTGTAAGCCTTAACCGGCCAACTTTATTCTGCAGTATTAAAGCTTTGTGGGTTTCATCCCCACCCTAGTTTTACTTTCTTTTGTAAGGTTTCTGGGTAACCAAATCCATGTGTCCTTATTGTGTATGCTTTTTTTAGTTTCATGCTTTCTGTATGCAAAGGTTAAAAGTAAAATACATGTTAAAATTAGAAGAGAATTTGAAGTTACTGATTCACCCCTCCCCTCTCAGTAACTTGGTTAATTCCTGAATATTTCCAACAATTGGTATCAGAGCGCATTGGTTCTCAAGACAAAGCTTAACTAGCTTGAGCAAAGATCCAGGAACAATGGAGGTATTCAAACTGAACAAGGTGATTGAAAATGAAAAGCTAGATCTGGAAATGGCCATAGCTAAACTCAAAGAAGCAAAAGAACATCTTTCCCAATCCCTAAGAAGAAGGAAGGAACTTGCAAATCAGATGAATGATCAGAATTACATTGAAGAAAAGATTGAAGATCTTCTTCCCTCAAATAACTCAGATGAAGCAAACAATGCTATCAAAGAACTCCTAGAAAAGAATGGGTCTCTGCAGGAAGAAGTGAGAAAATTGAAAAGAGAACAAGAACTACACTCTACAAGATTCTGTGAGATCTTGGAACAGAAAAACAAGTTGAAAGATGAATTAGATGAAAGAAACATTGAAGTCCAAAACAAAACCCTTCAGCTAGAAAACCTAATTGATCAGATCTCTCATACAAATGAAGAAATTCTAAATCTAAGTTCAGAAATAGAAAACACAAAAGAAGAACTAAGATCTGAAAAGGAAATCAATCTAAGATTGATGGATGACCTAAATGCTGAAAAACAAATCAATGAAGGAATGCTGAAAAGTCAAGAAGACTTGAATCAGCTGTATGAACGAAATCTTCATAGGCAAAAAGGAAAAGCAGGACTTGGATACAAAGAAGAAGGCGAATCCTCTAAGCAAGGTACTAAAAGAAATCAAAAACCTACTTGTAATCATTGTGGTAAAATAGGACATACTTCAAATAAATGTTGGAACAATGAAAAAGCAGAATTCAATGGAAAATGTTATAGCTGCAATCAACCTGGTCATAAAGCAAATGAATGCAAGGAAAAACCTAGATTCAGAGGTAATTGTCACAAGTGCAACAAACAAGGTCACAAGGCATCCGAGTGTAGATCCAAGATATTTAATCCAGCAGAACAAATTGTGAAAGCAATGTTTGGATGGGACTACAACACCTGGTATAGATGTCATTACTGTGGAGAATATGGACACATTGGCATGAATTGCATAAAACATCATCTAAGGAAAAGAGATACTACCATAAGATGTTTCAAATGCACTAAACTCGGTCACATAGCCAGAAACTGCATGAATGCCAGTGAAATTGAAGAAGGAAAGAAGAATGAAGCAACTAAGGTCAGGAAACAGGTCAGACAAAAATGGATTCCTAAAGCTACCGAGCAATCCAGTCCAAGTATTGGAATGGATGGCTCTACCGACTCAGACTAAATTTCCAAGGAAGCACTGGAACTGTACTCTCATAGATCAATCTCAAACAGTTCCAGAACCGAAATTAAAAGAAAAGTCTAAATCAGCATGCAAGATGCAGTGAGATCCCAGCGAGGTCGGTATAATCTTCACCGAGTGAGGTCGGTATAGTCTTTACCAAGCGAGGTCGGAGCATTATGAATTCTCGAGTTCACCGAGTTGCGAAGTCTTTACCGAGCAATTAATTCTTGGTGGGTGACAGTCTGTCAGAATTCCTACCCTAATTTGAAATGAGCATTAATGACAGAATTTTAAACAAAAAGCAAGTAATCGAACTCATTCTTCACCGCGAATCTTTAAGCACTCTGAGAGCAGAAAACTTCAAGGGCAACCCGGCGATTTAATACTCTTGCGAAAGGAATTTTCTGTGAGCTACCATGGCATCATCCAGCACCTCAGCGAAGAAAGGATCAGACATGTTAGTCCAAGGGGAGTGGAAAGCACCAGATTTTAAGATCGTGCCCGCAGTTGCAGCCGCCCTAGATCCGAACGGAGCTCAATCTCAGATTCCTCCTAAGGTACTGCTTATCAACGATATCCGTAATCATTTTAACTGTTCTATTCAAGAAATGGGAAACCTAGAACTAGACATTGTGCGTGAAGAACTATGTGTGGATGGTACTTTGAAACCCGAGCACAAACATCTGGAAGATAAGGGTTTAGTCCACATTGCACATCTTCCTCAAAACTTTCGAGATAAATGGGTTAGGTACATTCTCAGCCGAGTACACGATGGCAAGATTTGGCTTGAGCAACCTATTGAGATTACAAGGAAAATGATTCATCATGTTACCGGTCTTCCCATGTTGAACAAAGCGAAAACTACCAAAACCCTAGGTCGGACGGAACTAGAGAAGAAAACCCTAGCCGAGTGGGATGGTAGAGGCATGAAGGTTAGCAGCATTACCGACGCCGAACTGAAGTTTGGTACACATATCATTGCACACAAGATTTACAGTTCTAGTCGACAGAACAGTGTCTCATGTGAAGCTGTTGACCTAGCATACAAAGTGGTCAAAAACAACTTGACATTTGACCTAGCAGACTTATTGTTGAAACAGTTCAACAAGAACATGGAAAGCATCAAAACTTCCAAAAACAATCCATGTAAGTTTGGATCTTTGATAGTCTGTTTATTCTTCTATGTTCAGAAATTCTTCCCTTCAAAAGGAAAAGTTGTATGGAGAAAAGATGTGCCTGTACTTTATGAAATTAATGAATACATCGCAGAAATGGGTGAAAACTTTGAAAGCATCATGGATAATTATTTTGAGTCTTTCAAAGAGAAAATGAATGACAGATTCCGGATTCCACAGAAATTGGTGGAAGATTACAAAGATGATATCTGTTTCATGGTAGATTGTGATAATGTGTATATTCAAGCAGTTAAACCAAGAACTGTGTATGCAAAACCTCTTCCTTATGAAGTAAATATTGATGAAACCAAGAACATTATTGAAGCACTTCTAAATCAGCCTGTCAATCCCAAAACCGCATATTTTGGAACATATGATGAAGCTAAGATGAGAATTGAACTAAGCATAAAGCTTCCACAGGCGGTAAACAAAGGAAAGAAAAGAATAGCTAAAATGAAAATGATAACCGAAGAAAAAGAAGAGATAGGTGAAAAAGAAGAGGAAAAGGATGAGAAAACAGAGGAACCAGAACCTGCAAAGAAGAAAGGAAAAGTTTTTATCACTAAGGCATCTGTGCCTCCCACTGCTGTGTTCACAAGGAGAAATACAAGAGGAAAGGCAGACAAGGCAGAAAAGGCAGATAAGGACATAGTATTCAAAAGGCCTCCTCTAACCCTTCAAGAAAAGCTCAAACTCTTCAGAGATGGATCAGGATCTGGAGTAAGTAACATAAAATCCTTGAGATATGAAACCAGATCGGAAGCAGAGCAGAAGGAAATAGAAGATGCTGTTATTGAGAAGATGGGACAGTGGAAATACTCTCCTGAAGAAATTACCCCACAGGTTCCTGCAGTTCTATTGAATCCGATAAGAATGAGATGGAGCAATGCAAGGCAAACTGTAATAGACATATTTGATCAAAACCTAAGACAGTTGATGCCGAGCCTGAACAATGATGAAGTGAAGAAGGCACTAAAAGAGAATGAAAACAAAATGACACTGAAGTTCAATACTTGTTTGATTTTGATCAACAATATTGAATCGGTTGTGAAGGCTGCAAAAGCCACATGGAAGAACATTTACCACCTTCACCAACCGAGCATTGAAACTGTAATTATAAAGGATATTGAAGATGACAGCGATGAGCAAGAAGAAGACACCGAGGTAGATGATACTGTAAGGATAGCAGCAGAAGTCATTGCATCCCTTCCTACCTCTCCCGTGAAAGTCTCTACATCCAGCCCAGAGACACCTTCAAGCATGGTTGTGACAACTTCCACATTTGTCCAATCATCCCTAGCAACATCAGAGGCAGCTACCATTTCTTCTACCGAGCTACAGTCTCCTGTACCAGTAAGTTTTCCAGCTTTTGAATCATCAAGTGTAAATATTGTAAGTTCTCCAGTAGAAAGTATACCAGTATCAATAGCCAGCCCTATTTTATCTACTATCACCACTACAAGAGCATTAAGTACAGATAAGCCTAAGGCTCTACCGAGTATAAAATTTTTGGGTAAAAATATAGTTGAGGATATAGACCTAGACGAAGAGATAGAGATTCCTACTCTGGATTTTGCAAATCTATCAGCAGACCAGATGCAGAATATAGGTTAGATCCTCCAAAGGAAAGCAAAACAAAAGAAGCTTAAGGAGGAAAGAGACAAGGAGTATCAAATCATCAAGGATGCTAAGGACATTTTGTCTGATGCATTAGGCATTAAAGTAGACTCCTCCCAGCATGTTTTGTTACAATTGGCAGAAGCAGTTGAGAAATATAATGAGGACTCATCCGGGACAGAGAAGTTAGTTGAAAGAGCCGAGAAGAGATTCAACAATAAAGTGCTTGAGCACATTGCTCAGCACATAGCTATTAACCAAGTGGAATTATCTTCAGTTTTGTCTAACACAGAGTCTATTTATTCAAATGCTACCTCTCTTTTGGCCAGACTATGCAATTTTGCCGAGTTCACAAAGGATGTCAAAAATAAAATGAATAAAATGGATGAGGATATGAAGATTAGCATACAGAAGCTGCAACTTGAACCAAGTTCAAGCTCTGCTCATCACATGAAAATTTCACATCTATCTAATATGCAGTCTGATCTATTGAAAGAAGACTCAAGGATCCGGTCCACACTGCTAGACATCCAACACATGATCCTTCCCATCATGAATACAATGTATAAGCACATTGAACATTCCAGAACATTGATTCATGACAATCAGTTCTCCATAGCAGATCACATGATTGAACTCTCTGCAGAAATCCAAATTGCCATACAAACATGTAAGATTCTGCAAGAAAGTTGGGACAGAACCCTGGCACTAATAATGAAGGTACATTCTGATTTCTTATCAAATTTTGGATTCTCTCTGTAAATAAATTTTGGATGCACCTTTGGCATTATCGTCAAAAAGGGGGAGATATGTATAGAAGGAGAGAGATGTATACTGTATAGATTTGTATAAGAAAGAATCAGTTAGCACATTGAAAGGGGGAGACAATGTATATAGCCCTATAACAAAGACAAATTTTGAAAAATCAAAATTTACTCAGCATGATTCGGTGTATATAAATTTTGGCCAATAAGTGTTTTTGTCACTAATGCCAAAGGGGGAGATTGTTGGCATTAAGCAGTATTGCCACTAGTGACAACACTTATTAGCATTCTGAGTGTAAACCGAGCAGACAGTGCAAACCGAACAGACAGTGCAAACCGAGCAGACAGTGCAAACCGAGCAGACAGTGCAAACCGAGCAGACAGTGTAAACCGAGCAGACAGTGCAAACCGAGCAGACAGTGCAAACCGAGCAGACAGTGCAAACCGAGCAGACAGTGCAAACCGAGCAGACAGTGCAAACCGAGCAGACAGTGCAAACCGAGCAGACAGTGCAAACCGAGCAGACAGTGCAAACCGAGAAGACAATGAAAACCGAGTAACATCTTGTCTACCGAGTCACCAATGCTTACCGAGTTCAATGCCTACCGAGTGATCAGTATGAACCGTGCCTTCACTTCTACCGAGTGCATGACGATGCCGAGTAATGCAGTGGACGCCGAGTATCAGAAAGTCACCGAGTCAGTGTGAAGGAACCGAGTAACCATATTTGGGCCGACTTAGTAGCACTTATGTTTATTTGTCAAGCCGACTGTGCAAATTGTAATTGTAATTAATTGTTTGAAATCTGTATATAAACAATGATGTAGAAATAAAAGAGAGACACACAAGTAATAAAACATATGATACAGAATATATAAAAGAGTAACAAAAGGCAGAAATAAGCGAATTGCAGAAGGCTTCAGAAGTATAAGATACAGAAAAGACAAATTCATCACAGAAGGTGATCAGTACATCAGTGAATCTCATTCAGCAATCCAGTTGCAAAGCAGAGATCTACTGTTTCATTCTAACAAGTGAATCAGTACTAAATCCTTTAACCGGGTAGACTTAACAGTCTTTGTATAAATCTCTTTACCGAGTGCATACTTCACTGTATGTTTGTAAATCCTTTAACAGGGTGGATTTAGCAATCCTTATTGCTCCTAACAGGGCAGATCATCGGAAGTGATCAAATTGTAAGCCTTAACCGGCCAACTTTATTCTGCAGTATTAAAGCTTTGTGGGTTTCATCCCCACCCCAGTTTTACTTTCTTTTGGAAGGTTTCTGGGTAACCAAATCCATGTGTCCTTATTGTGTATGCTTTTTTTAGTTTCATGCTTTCTGTATGCAAAGGTTAAAAGTAAAATACATGTTAAAATTAGAAGAGAATTTGAAGTTACTGATTCACCCCTCCCCTCTCAGTAACTTGGTTAATTCCTGAATATTTCCAACAACTCTTTGTACTAGTAGATTTATGTAGAGAGAGCCTCTCTTTTTCCTTTGTCTTCCTCCCTCTTAAGGGACCACATTACCAAGGCTGCATGATCTTCTGAAAAATCAATTCCTCTAGTAGCTTGTTGGGCCTGTTCTGTAGTAGCAAGAGTCTTTAACTTGCTCTTCCTGACTTGATCAAAGACTATTGCATCAGCAATATCCCATTCTGGCAGAATCAACACCCCTACAGTATGGACCATAGCCCTCCCCTCCTTAGAAGTAATCTTTTTAAACTGCTTCATCATTTCTCCCTTGGTCTCAGTTTCTATTTCTATTATTTCCCTATAAGGGAACTCTTCTTTCTTCTTCTCACAGATCTCTTTGAACTGATTTATTTTCATTCTCCAAAAAAATTAGAAGAATGCCCTATTCCTAACAAATTTATCATCGGCTACAAAAAAATCACTAGCTTGTTTTAAGATAGGGTCAATTTGTTTACCCTTAAATTTAGCAATAGTAAGGTCCATTGCAACCTCCTTAGGTTCCTCTGGCATTCCTTCTTGCAATTCATCATTGGAAACAAAAATGTTTCCCTCATTCCTCATTTGTACCAACTATTCTTCTACCCCATGTTCATCTAAATGTAAGGGGGATTGAGAGGGAGAGTATACATTTTGTTCTAATCCTAACCCCTCTGGTCTTTGCCTCTTTGGAGAGGGTCCTTGCATTGTTGGATCATTCATAGGCCTCTTTCCTCTAGAAGTAGAAGGAACATCCTCACCTCTTTGGTGTGTTGGTAAGAGAACAGTGTACCCACTTCTCTTCTGCATTGTATAGACTCCCCTTGGGGTCAATTTTACATATCCTGGCTGGCTCAAAATTTGCCTAGCTCTTTCAAGGTTTGTCTTGCTCACAGAAGCCCTCTTCTCATTTACTGCATGCATGATGCCTTCAAAATGCTCCATAAGAGCCTCTACCTTTCTTGCCCATGGCTCAAAGCCCTTTAATGTATCATAAGCTCTATCAAATATTTTTATGAAATCTATAGTCTTCTTGTAGATCACCCATTTTCCCTTCTTTATTTCTTGAGTTTGGAGGTCAAACTCATTCCTTATTATATCCTAAGGGAAATTGAATTGGTGCTCCATAAGAGCACATGTAATCTTATCTCTAAACATCCCTGATAGGAAACCCTCATTATCTGCACACCTTGCTGCAACTGTAGGCATTCTATAGGGTTGCAATAGTTGGTTCAAATATACCCATTCTCCCTTAGTAATAACATACTGATGAGCAATTGTAATATTAGGGAAGAAAGTCCCTCTTCCTTTACCAGTAAGGGCATTCTCTTGTAGGTCACCAATCTGCCTTAATATTTCAGCATATCCTACCTTCAATGGAACTTGGTAGGGAAAAATGTAAGGTGCCTTCCTGCAACCATAAACTCTAAAAACTGTAGCAACAGGATATAAAATGATATCCCCAAAATTATGGACTATAGTAATGTCTTGACAGTACTCCTTTGGTTTGATTAATCTTAGCAGCTCCCTTGGGATTCTAGGATTGTCAAAAAATAACATTTTCCTAAGTCTTGAAGAAAAATCCCTATCAAAGGAAATGAAATTGGCATCAACTTTGTCCCATGACAAAGCTGTGGTCCACAATTGAACTGGAAGGGTTTCTCCATTTCTCTCCTTAACAATGTTGACTATTGAGCTGAAAAACTACTCACCCTTGTACAAGAACATATGCATAAGCATAGAATACCATCCAAACGTCCTACTAACCTTCATGTTCTTTATCCCCATCAATCCCTCATGGATTAGGTCAGCCAAGTGAGAGGAAAAGTCAAAGATTAGTGCCAATTGGGGATGTAATGATTGCACCATCATGAGCATATATGGAATTGGCATATGAGTGGCCTCATCATGCCCTAGGATTAAAGTCAAAGACCTGTAAAAACCCTGTGCTCTCTTACTAAATAAGTCCATCTTGAAGGGCTCTAGTGTACTTGGACTAATGACACTCATGGATCCAATCTGGTCTAAAAAATCCCTCAGAGGCCCTTTCCTCAATTAATCCTTCTAGGCTTCATATACCTCAGTAAATTCTATAAAATCTATTTTCTCTAACCCAATAGAAGGGTCATTCAATGAGAAAACCTCCTAATCTCCTCTTTTGTGATACTAATCAAATTATTTCCATTTATATCCTTGACACATTTTGTCATAGGACCATAACACTTATTGATTTGAATTAACAATTCTACATCCATAAAAACTCCAGGAACTACCAACTTTCCAATATCAAACTGCCAAATGTTGCTGAGGGTGGCATAGGAATTCCTTTGTGAGTAAGCTACTTTGAAAAAAATGAGGCCATTATGATTTTCACCCACCCTAGCATCTCTCATCTAGTTCCCTCTATCATGGAGCCCACTATTTACATAATCCCTAGGGTTTCTTGGAACCAATTCTTTCAATCTAGCTGCCCCATTGTCTGAATGCAGGAGCAATTGCATTAAGTCTTCAAAGACATCCCTATCTTTATACTCTGTCTTCCTAGACAATCCCCTCTTTGGTGACATTTTAAACTAGGGCTTTTAGAACAATATATAAATACTAGAGAAAAACCCTAAAAATATCAGCAAGCAATAGAATTCTTCCCACAATTCCTTCAAAGACTTCCAAGAAATCTAGAATTCAAAAAATTATGACCTACCAGGCACCTCAAAAAACTTTGCTTGATATCACTCCAGAGAACAATCCAGTTTGCCAAAATGCTTATGAGAGTGGTAACGAAAAATAATGATCAAATTTTGAAATATAATGTTGCCAACCATTTACAATTCATCCGCGCGTACCTCATTAAGTTCGCCATTACTGAAAACTAGCAGCCTCAACATTCATAGGATGTGAACAATGTCATAGAGAAAAAAATTGAATTTGGACTGTTGATCTTGTTTTCTTTTCGGCGCATCTGATGATCAAGAAAAATAGCCATGCAACCCTCTTTTTATTTTTCCCAAACGAGTTCCCAACCAATGAGAACAGTTCAAATTAACCATGTGGGGAAACAAACAACTTAGCTTTACCTTAATTAGAGCGGACAGGTGTCACCCTGTCACTAAAGCGCGGGTGTAGAATCCAAGCATCTTCCTTTAGTGGTGTAACGACAACCATAGGATTCTTTCCAACTCATAGTGCTTTATCTTTTCCCAAAGCAATGACCCCACCTTCCCTTTTGAAACCTTCATCAAATTAGAAAATGCCACGTCGGATAGATCAATAGCTACAAAACCCTAACTTTCTCCTAGGTGTCAAGTATACTGACAACTTGACATGTCATCTCTACCTTTAGCCAATCAAAAATGATCATGTCAGCATGACCTAGCAATAGAGGACCCACCTTTCAGTCCTCATCTTTAAACAAGATCAACATCTGTTGCTATACTATAGTCCTTAAAAATCATGCACTTTACGTCAGTGGTATACCGACAACCGTGAGATCTTGTTGAACCTTAACCATCTAAGAAGGCTGGCCCTACTATGACACATCACTTAACTTTCTGTTGAATTAAAAGATGCCACGTTTACAAAAATAGGTGGGCAAGCCCTTTCTCCTTTTCTTCTTTAATATCAATCATCTTGTCAACCACCACATCATATTTATTTCAACCAATCAAAAACACACATGTCAGAGTGACATGGCAATTTAGGACCCACTCACCATCTTGTCCATCATATAGCATCGAATGGTCATCGCTATACCATGAAGCTTAAATACTTCACATCTTTCATTAGTGGTATAATGACAACCGTAAGATCAATTAGTGCTTTACCCTTTGAAAAGTTTGACCCCACAGCTGCTACGTCACCCAAGATAGGTGTCATCCTGAAAAACATACCACTGAGACTGTCATATCAGAAATCCTTATGTTGTGAGTAGAGCTTGATCGGATGCTTTTCGCTATACCGCGATGCTTAAAAAGGAATCATCTCGACCTAATGGTATAATGACAACCGTTGATGCACTACTCAGTTTAATCACCGACACAACACCAAAGACAGGACTATCGAGATAGATGTTTGCTTGTTGCTAGATCGCATGTCAGAAATTTTGGCAATAGGGAGCTTTGAGATTTAATGACAGCCACTCATTTTTAAAGGGTTAGTCACTTAGGAAAAAATATAGGAAACTTAGGCTTTGAGAGAAATATTAAAAAGGGTCCTGTTCGACAACCTAACAAT
Source organism: Chamaecyparis obtusa (assembly GCA_027943335.1). Taxonomy (NCBI): domain Eukaryota; kingdom Viridiplantae; phylum Streptophyta; class Pinopsida; order Cupressales; family Cupressaceae; genus Chamaecyparis; species Chamaecyparis obtusa. Next base: position 2,143,623 of record BSBK01001331.1, on the reverse strand, counting down.
ATAACATATAAAGTGGACACTAAAAAGGGGTCAAAAATAGCACGTGTATTTGGAGAGTTAGTGAGCCAAAAAGTAACATGAATTTAGAACAAAGCCTAAGATCAGCTATGGCTTCCATTGAACTTAGGATTTTAATCATGAAACCTCACATTCAGGTCTAAGAACTAGATTTTCAAAAATTTTAGCATGAGGATGAGAAATTTTAGGATAGTGATAACATGGTCAACCAACAAGCCAGTGATATAAAAAATATCAGATGTAATTAAGGGCTTGGTAAATAATCTAAATAGTTTATTTGATAATTATTTTGAGCAATTCAAGAGAAAAATGAATTCTCAAAGAAGAATTCCCAGACAACTAGTAGAAGATTATGAGCATGAGATATGTTTTCTTGTAGACACAAACCACACATTGATTAAGGTTGTGGAGCCTAGGACTAAATGGTTTGCCCCTATGGTTTATGAGATTGACATTAATTTTTATTCAAAATCAATAAAATCTTTTTTGGTTGTACCAAAGGATGTAAAGGAAGAAAGGTTTGGAACCTATGAGGAGGCCAAAACAAGAATACAAACATGCCTAGTTATCAGTAAGATAAAAAATGAATCCAAGAAAATGATGAAGAATCTTGTAGAGAAGTTTGTAGATGATACTGGATCATCTGACAGTACACCAGTTGAGGTTGCAACTGAAGGTCAGTTACTTCTTACTAACAAGCCCCATGACAGTGAAGAAACCAAGTCAGACAAAGATGTAGACTCTACACCGATTTCCCCTTCACCAAATCCAGAGAAGAAGCACTTAGATGTGTAGAAAAGGGAATGCACAAGGTCTACAACTGAAGCCTCACCACCATTGAAGAAAGGAGTCACAAAAATATCAAGGCCAAAAGCAGCAACACCAACCAAGACATACAAAAAGAGGTAATAAATCATCTACTAAGGCCTCCAAGAAAAGAAGAAAGTTGATTAGAGGAAAAGATGACATAGATGATGATGATATTGATGAATTCAAAGTTGTTAGTAATAAAAATTGGTCAATTGATGAGGTAGCAGAAGAAATAATAGAAAATGGTGGACTTAGTGATCCTGAAATTAGTCAGTTTGAGCACCTGTCAACCGAGGATCAGAATAAACTTGAAGAGGCAAACATCCAGATGATGATTAGATTTAAAAGAGTTCGTGTTGAATTTTCCAAATACTGCCTAAGGAACTAGAGGAAAGAATTTCACAAAAGTGGTCCTATGCCTTGGATGTTGAGAAAAGAATGAGGGAACAATCCCTAGTTTTGGCAATGCATCAATTGATTGTTCCTAAACTTGATGAACACATGAGAAAATATTCAAAAAGATTTAGAGTGAAGAAGTAGGTACTATAGATACTTGATGAAAATCTAGCAGACATAGATGAGAATAGTCAACTCATTTGTACCTCAATAATACAAGCCCAAGAGGAATCAGAAAAGATGGCCTTAGCCATTATTCCTGAGAAAAAATAAAAAAGAAAAGGGAAGGGAATACACATTGATGATGCAGATTTGGCACCCACACAAAGAATTGACTTATCAGATACCAATTTACTTGATACCACATATGCCACCGAGGACATAAACCTAACACATGATGCACTAGATCAAGTTGAGATCCAAACAATAGACAATAGTGCATTAGATGTACTCATTAAGGACATCACAAATGGTGATCCTGATGACATAGTAGAAGATGAGGATGTTACTATTGCTAGAGAAAAAACACAAGAAGAGGGACACCTTACCGAGCCATCAATAACATCTATACCAGGTGAACTTCCAATTCTAATAGAAGCAGTAGAAAATTACCAAGGGGAAACTCGAAGGCTCAATCCCTGAGCAACCAATGGATACATCAGGGGAACAAGGGACTAGTACACCTACAGAGACAAATGAGCCCGAGGCAAAAGAGGCAGAAATATAGGGCCAAGATGACCCAAAGACTACTGAGACCACCCCACTAGAAACTACATTTGAAGCTCCGTCCATATCAACTAACACACAGGTCATTGAGGAGAAGAAGAAGAAGGAAGATAATGTGTCTACCAAGAAACAAATGCCAAGTGTTGAGGTAAAAGATATTGTACCTTTTGTTAAGAGTTCACCTCAAGAGCCGAAGAAGAAGAATAAAAAGCATGGTAAAGGGCCAGTCACCTTAGACAAATTTATTGTGATACTAGAATGTGACCCGAGGACCCTAGATCTCAATGAACTAAGAAAATATGGGGAACTATGCATAAGAAAGGAAGCCCAGGAGAAGCTGAGGAAAGAGTGTAAGAGAAAGAAAATACTGGAAGATGTAAGAAACATCTTACAACAGGTTGTACCTGAGGTACAAATCAATGATGACACACTAGTTATGGACCAACTAGCCACTCTAGTACAAGAAACTAATGCCCCAGATATAGAAGCAGAAAAGATAATTGAGGAAAGGGAAGAATCCAAGATACAAGACAAATTAGCAAAGAAAATCAGCCAGGAAGTGGCAGTAAATAAGGTAAAACTATCTGAGGTAATAACCGACATTCAATCTATTACTCAGACAATTATTCAAATATTAGTCAAGCTTTGCACTATGGAAAGTTTCACTACTGAGGTCAATGCAAAGATAAAATAGCTGGATACTAAAATCCAAGCCAGTGTAAGTAGAGCCTTAATCGAGCCTAATGCTTTTAATAGGCATATACTCAAAGTTCAAGAACTTAGGTGGCTAAGAGAATATTTGAGGAAGCGGGAGGACATAATTAGTGATCAAGTCACTGAGCTACAAGCAGAGCTATTTCCCCACCTAAAAATAATTGAGAAACATACTGTCAAAGTACAAGCTTTAGTTGCAACACCAAAAATTTCTATGTTGGAGAACACTTTTGACATGCATGCACAAGTTAGTCTTGAGCACATTGCTCTCACTAACTTGAAAGAGGAATGGAAGAACCTCTTAGATTCTTTGAAGAAAACCCACCAACATGTTTTTGATAAAATGTAAGTACATACTTTTTAGTTTTTGGTATTAATCTCAAAAAGGGGGAAAACATAATGTATATGCCAAAGTGTATAACTATATGCTAACTGCACTACATAGTTACCAAGAGCATGCACCGAGGGGGAATAAATTTTTGATGAAGAGTTATTTATGTATATATGGAGAAGTTAGAACTTTTTGAGAACATCAGGTCTATATACATTACAGATTTTGATACTAATGCCAAAGGGGGAGATTGTTATCTCTATGCAACATTAAGTGTTGTCATTAGTATCAAAGTAGATTAGTTGGTTATCTATGTTGATCAATCAGTAGAAGGAAGAACTACATGCTACACTATGCTAGTCAGTTAGACAAACAAGCCTTCATACCAAGTATTCTCAAGGCACTACCAAGAACTAAAAGGAAACAGGTTTAACTGAGCACTAGAGAAACTTTACCAAGCATTAGAGTATACTGATACCGAGTGTCAGTAAACACCAAGCAGACTAGACACCAAGCACCAGTATATTCATCAAGCAGTATTGATAGTGTTTACTGAGAAATCTAGGAAATGACATACTAGTCTGTTATGGCACATTTATCTATGTAAACAATTACACAAAAATCATAAAATGTTTTACCAAGATCAAGGATCATTTATTCTAGATGTAATCATTAAATGTGATGATGATCTCTATGTAATAGTTAGATATAGGTTAATTTTGTATACCGTAGATCTTAGGTTATTTTCCTAAGAAGATGTAAACCTAATTAAGTCATGTAAATCATAGCAGTTTGTTATATATTTGTAATTATCATTATTTGACAAGTGTGTGGACAAGAGGATGGAGGAAGAGAGAGATCTTGAAGCAGTAGATGCCTTCAAGATATCAGTATTCAAACAAGGTTTTGCATGACATAGTAGTTATCCGGTCATTCAGATTATTCAGAATCAGTCAAGGTTATCAAGCAGATCAGTGAACAATCTACTACACACAAAGGTGATATTTACTCAGTACATCATAGATCCAATTCAGACAAAGTATAGTTGTCAATTTTGAGACACTCTACTATTATTCTCTAATCATTTTAACAGAAGTTTTGTAAAATCTCTTAGCAGAGTAGACCTAATAGTCTTGTTGTAAATCTCTTAACCAAGTACACACTCAAGTAGTGTTGTTGAAATCCTTTAACCATGTAGATCTAGTCAATCTTATTGTTACTCCTAATAGGGTAAGATCACCAAAAGTGATCACAACTTGTAGCCTTAACCGACATACTTTATTATCTGCAGTAGTGAAGAATTTGTGGGTGTCATCCCCACCACAATTTTTACCTTCTAACAAGGGTTTTTGCATAACCAAAATACTTATGTTATGTGATTGAATTATTGTTTGATTTCATGCAATTTATATTGACAAGTTAATTGAATGAATAATGTATACAATGGTTTTAGTTGGATAGATCAATTACTACTATTTACAGTTTGAGTATCAAGTTAAAAGTTTTTTAGGGTACTGATTCACCCATCCCATCTTAGTCACTTATCTCTCCATTCCAAAAATTGGTACCGAAACCAAATGATAAGAATGTAATTGGAACCAAATGGATATTCAGAAACAAGTTGAATGAGAATGGTGAAGTCACTAGGAATAAGGAAAGACTTGTATGCAAATGATATGCACAAGAAGAAGGTATTGATTATGGTGAGACTTTTGCACCAATGGAAAGGCTTGAAAGAGTTAGAATATTTCTTGCATATGCTGCCTACAAAGGATTTAAAGTATATCAAATGGATGTCAAATCTGCATTTTTGAATGGAATACTTGAGTAAGAGGTATACATTGAACAACCTAAAGGTTTTGTTGATCCAAATCAGAAAAACATGGTATGTAAGTTACAAAAAGCACTATATGGACTTAAACAAGCACCGAGAGCATGGTATGAGAGACCATATTAATTTCTTATTAGTATTGGATTTGTTAGAACAAGTGACAACAACAATTTATAGTTAAAAGGTGAAACTGATGATAAGATTCTTATTGCTGAAATTTTTGTTGATGATATCATGTTTGGAGGACATGATAATCTATACAACTCATTTTCCAATGAAATGAGAAAAGAATTTTAAATGTGAATGTTTGGAGAGATTAAATTATTTCTTGGTTTGCATATTTTACAACAAAGCAAAGGTATATTCATTACACAATCAAAGTACATCAAAGAAGTTTTGAAGAGCTTTAGTGTGGAATATTCAAAACCAGTTGGTACACCGATGATAACATGATGTAAATTAATAAAGGATGATCAGTCAACTGAATTAAATTAGACATTATACAGATCAATAATTGGTAAGTTGATATATGTTGTGCATAGTAGACTAGACATTGCACATGCAGTTGGGATTGTACCAATATTTTCTACTAATCCTAAAGAATCACATATGACTGTTGTTAAAAGGATATTGAGATATTTGAAGAACAATGAAAACTATGGTTTATGATACAAGAAAGAAATAAATTTTGAACTACAAGTTTACACCAATGCAGATTGGGCTAGAAATATTGATGACCGAAAGAGAACTACTGGTGGAGCATTCTTTTTGGGAGAAATATTAGTAACTTGGATAAGTAAGAAACAAGCATGCATTTCTCAGTCCACTACCAAAGCCGAATATGTTGCTGTTGTTGCTACTAATTGTTCAAAAATTTCATGGATACAAAACTCTTGGAAGGTATAAAAGAGAAGATCATTGATCCAGTAATAATATATTGTGATAACACGAGTGCTATAAACATTTCTAAGAATCCAGTGATGCATGCAAAGATAAAGCATATATCTATAAAGTATCAGTACTTGAGGGAAAAAGTACAAGAAAAGAAAGTAAAAATGGAGTTTGTAAAATCAAAAGAACAACTTGTAGATATATTTACCAAACCCTTACCTAAGGATACATTTGCGTACTCGAGGACTAGACTAGGGGTCCATCCCCTGTCTGTCGATCACTAAGGTGATCAAGAGGTTGCATCAACCTATACTTTATTAGAATATCAAATGATGTTGATGCATATTGCTCACACTTTAGGTATCCTAAGGTTGTGAAAGTCAGAAATTGAAGAACAAAATGACTCTTCATATCGGTACATGAAGGTACTTGATCTGAACCAAACACTAGAGATACTATTTTGACTACTGCAGAGCAGTTTATTCTTTTTGGCATTTCTATCAAAGGGAGAGAAGATTCAATGAAATATTATAAGGGAGAGAAGAAGAAACATAGGGAGAGAAGAAGATCAAATCCATAGGGAGAGTTTCATAGAATGTTGTGTAGTGATTAAACATATTAAAACAACAAGCTAGTGAGAGCTTACCGAGCTACAACATTTTTTTATATAGTTGTAGAACAGATGTTTGGTATTCCATATAATATTTCATATTGTGTTGCCATCAATGCCAAAGGGAGAGATTGATAACCTACAACTAATTAAATATCTTGATGAAATGAATGGACAAGTGAAAGATAGTGATTAATGGTCATTGAGCCACTAAAGTGGTATGTAAGACAATTAAATTAGTCAATGTATTGTCATTGATGTCAACTAAGTTTTTGACTATACTTATCATGATGGTTACAAACATATAAAGAAGGAAAATGGTAAAGGAATGAGATATCTACATAAAGATGAGATGGATATGGAAGGTATGTATATGGTACACATTGGGTAACTTATTAAAAATTCAATGGAATCATATTGTTGACTTGATTGTATTACATGATTTTGTTATGCATTGAAGATTAGAACTGAACAAGTTTATGTGGTCGGTAAATAAAATTTTTTGTATACACCAAGCTAGTGTAGTGTATATCAAGTATAGTATTAACTGAGCAGGTAATCATCGACACATTCTGGTATTGACCGAGTGAAAGAAATAATTAAAGTATATAACAACCGACTGAATTGATGAGTTGGACAATTGCTTATGATTTTGAGGTAGAAGATAAAGTTTGTTATGATGATCTAACAATTGATAAAATTCAAGATTGATTGGATGAAGGAGAATGAAACATGTTTTTGTCACAACTGCCTAGGAAGGTTAAAGCGAAAAAATGAGCGATGAAGATTAAGAGGGAAAAATATAATGGATGAAAGGAAAACAACTTATGTTGTCTATTTAAAGAGACATGAGATTTATTATTGAGTCTAGGATTATTGATACTGTAGGATAATTCACGTAAAAAGGATTGTTTCATGCACCACTGATCAAACTAGTTGAATATAGAAATGAGTGGAATTGCAGACATTACCAAGCATTAGAAAAGCATACACCGAGTGGAATAAAGTTGGAGGATATGAAGGATTGAATTGTTTATTGATTAGAGGAGGTATTTTGAGCTTAGCATAGATATGAAAATCTACAAATCTTAGTTGTATTTGAATCAGATCATTAATGTATCAGTTTAACCATTGTTACAGAAAAATCTCTTAATCGAGTGGGACTTAATGGTCTTTTTGTATTTCAATATGACATTCAATGAATGTTGATTTTTTTCTTGTTGACCCCATAGTGAATATTGGTTAAAGGAGAATTGTTAGTAGGCTAATAAGAGTCTCCACCGTCCAATCCTTTTGCAATCTCTATAAAAGAAGGCCTCTCTCTCATTTGTAAGCTAATAAGAGTCTTGTAAGCATAATCATTAAGCATTCTAGCAATCTAGCATTGTAGCATTTCAATTTATTAGCATAGTTTATTTGCATCTTCATTCTTAGTTTAGATTTCAATTCTTGCATCATAGATTAACTTTGATTTCATAGCATAGTTTTAATCTTACATTCTCATTCATAGTTAGTTTGAATTTCATTTCTTATTAAAAAAAACAAAATATATTGCATCATTTTGCTTGTGCACTATCTTCTTCATAGATCTTGCACTTGCATATCATTGTGAGATTTGGGGCAAGTTTCTCATACTTGTCTTCAAAAATCTCATCTTGCATTTCATAGTTTTGAATTTAGGTTGCATTTCATTTGTGTTGGGAGGGAATACCCATTGTTGGTGCCCAAATCAACAGATTGGATAATTGATCAAGAATGCTTACTCAATCTGTAACTATCCAACCGAATTGGCCAACGAACGAGAGTGATCAATTATGATCCTCCTCCCCTGCACTTCTAGCTTTGCAGAACCAAGTTGGCTTAACCTAATCCTTAGACTTATTCTTCAAGTCTAGGTTTTTTATAGTAGATATATATATATATATATATATATATATATATATATATATATATATATATATATATATATATATATATATATATATATATATAAATAATTCACTTCAATATAACATGTAAACTTTAAAAGAACCTAAACTAAAAACTAAATGCTTCTGTAAACTCTTGAGATAAATGAAGTATGTCAAAACAATGTAATTATGTATGCAAATAAAATTTGATGCTTTGTTTATAAAATTCTAAATAAGAAATAAAAGAGTAATCTATCAGAGTAGGATCAGAACATTTTCAAATAATTAAATCGAATCAATAAAACAGACCAGTGTCTTGTTCTAGACCGGGCAATGGAGTCAAATCTATCCAATTATCATGTGCAACTCTGGAAATGGAATGCAACCAATATTACTGCTAATACATGTGAATGATCCTTATAACATTAGAATGAAATCACAGTAGTCCTATTGAATTTAACTTTTCACAAAAAGGCCATTAAGACAGGATTGAAATCTGACAACCGGTCTTTCAATCCGGTTTTACTATCTAGAAATCGACTAAAATTATGATCTATCTGAACAATGCAATAGGGTATATGTTTGCAAACATATGTTATCCAAAGGACCAATTGAACATAAAATGTAAATGATTGCCTATCAATGAAACAAAATACTTAGCTCTTTTATTGATCAAAAAAATAGTACAAAATGTTCGTGTTCTAGTGCTGATTCAAATGTTTTTATTTCCCCCAAAAATGTATCATAGTGCCTCTCCCTTTTCCATTGGTCTTGGTATCCTCTAAATACAAAACCCAAAGGATGCAAACAAGCTACAGACCAATGTGACCATTCATAAAAAAACCCAATCCTAAATCAACAACTGGAATATTAAAAGTTTACAATGTATAATATAAAATATTAACCGTCCAAATATTAATATGTTTAATAAATCAAATCTCTCCTTATGGCTCCTGTAAAGTCTTCCTTCCAATGTTTGATAAATATTCCCGTTTGTAATAGTATCCTTTCCTGCGCAAGTAAATTAATTAGGTACCTTGAAAAACTTTGTATGAGGGTTTTTAGGAGTTTAATAAAACTTTATAAATTCTCCTAATATTCCCTTTCTTGAAATCAACATTTACCTTAATATATTTTCAGATATTTATACAAGGTAAGAATATTATGTTGAAGGTAAAATTGAAGATATTTCTTTTATCACCAAAATATACCTTTTGCATTCCAAGTTAATTTGAATTCTAATGGAAAGATCTAATCACTTTGGATAAATATTAAAAATCTAATGCTTTTACACATGTTATGCAATTTACCCTAATAGGATTTACAAATATTAACTTAGGGTAAATCTTGTTGTACTCCTTTTGAAAAAAATAATTTACCTTAGCATATATTTTTCAAAAAAGTAACATAAGGTAAAATACTACCTTTAAAATAACATATAAAAGAATATGTCACTCCTTTAAAATAGAAACTCTAGGTAAATATTAAAGATGGGATTAAAATACCTATCCATATTATTTTGCTTAATAATTGATAATTAAAAAGGGATATATCTTTTCACCATAACCAACATTTTCAAGGAATATAATAGAGCAATTGGTAAAAAGGGGGGTAGGTATGGGTAGTTAGGATAGAAAAAGGGGTGGGTCGAGAGGTTGAGTGTTCAACTCCCTCTCCCCACTCTTTTTCTTGGTAATGATTTTGAAAATAATGTTTTTATGCAAAAATAAATCATATTGAAAATCAAAAATATTTTGGGTGAGATATACTCCCTGGGTAAATAGGAAAAGAGGGTAGGCTTGAGAGGTCAAGTGTTCAACTCCCTCTTGCCACCCTTTTGCCCAACATTATTATTATTGCTTTATAATTATTTTCTATTTCAAGAATATAAATACATTTAACACATTGAAAAAAAATATTTAAGTTTTTCTCATAAATATAAAAATGGAACAATAACAATCATTAGGGCCCTTCTAATTGTTTAATTTTTGAAAATAGGGAAATAATATAAAAATTAAAAATAAATATTTTACTTCCCTCATAATTTTGTATATATTTGGGCTTGAATTTTTAGGTGCCAACACCCACAATAATCTTGAAGAGAAAATCAAACAAGGTTATTGGGTGCCCTTGTTTTAGCTCATTGAGGTTGTGGTGAAAATTATTTATTTTCTTGCATTTGAAATTACTAACATCTAATGTGCTTGTTTGGTGTTGGTGTTTTTTTATTTGCAGAAAATAGGTCTATATTTTCATTGCATACATTTTGGCACGCCTGGTGGGACCCACATCCCTATTAGATCTACACTTTTGAAGATTTTTTTATGCCAATGCTTGTGTAGGTTGAGTTGAAGACAAAACCCTAGGAATTTTTGAAAGATTTGATCATATCTTTCAAATGGTTTGGATTTTTTGTCTGAATTTTTTTTTGCAGGTGGGGGATCATCATAGCATGTCTCAGTCTGAAACTCAAATTTTTCTAATCCGTTTTATGCGAGTTATAATTTTTTTTTTATGATTTTTAATTCTGATTGCAAATCACTATATTTTTCAGAAAACTTGACATTTTCAGTAAGGTCTGAGAATTATACACATGGAATGTTCTTTGTTTTTTTAATTTTGATGCACTAATATGGCTAAAAACTTCAATCTTTGAAAACTGGTCTATTTTAATAAATCAGGTCTCTAGGGCACAAATTAAGGAATTTTTCCAAAATTTTTACATTTTTGGAAAGCTCTCTATTTTTTAGTAGGGGTCTCTTCTTTAAATTTCTATTTTTGTGCCCGAAATCATATCAAATAAATTAGATCTTGTTGACTAGGTCAAATATAAAAAAATTAAAATTTTGTGATGAATTTGCACTTTATTTGCACATTGTTTAATGCATGGTTGAGTTTTCTTAGAAGTTTCTGATATTTTCAATCTTCTAATAGTGTTTTTGTAGAATGGTTGACCAAGATTAAGACATCTTGAAGCTACTAATCAAATTGTTTTGTAGGACTTTGTTTGAAGATCTTGAAAAGATTTGAGACTATTACTTCATTGGTTTTGTAGGTTGCCTTGGAGGTTCAAACAAACATTGTTTCTACTTTAATTTGATTTTTATAGGAACCTAGTTTAATTAGGAAGGTTTATTTCTTGTGATTTAATTGGGTAATAGGAGAGTATGCTCTTTCCTCTTTAAGGAGAAATCAGAAATCTAGACCTACTTAATTTGGTCATTAGAAAGGAATCTTGGGTAAATGAACATGTGCTTGAAGTGTTTGGGAGACACTATGGAGTAAGAGACTATGCTCTTTTCCTTTTGGAAAATCAGAAATCTAGACCTCCATTAGCTATCCTTTTACTTTCTTGCATTTACCTTTAGAGGGCCTGCCGAGAGAGCAATCTTTTGGGAATGACCCAAGTGGGGAACAAGCGAACCTGGATACTCCATCCCACTATACTCAAAAATTTCCTTCAATCCAAAGATAGGGGAAAGTTGGCTATTTTTTATTCCTAATGCTTCTTCATGTGTAGGGCCTAGTTGCCTCAATATTGCTAAGAAAGACTACATTTGATTGGGCTCTTGTAGGGCCATCAATGGTCTCAATCTTGTTTACTACAAGGGGAATACATTCATCTAGTATAGGGCCAAGAGGTCTGAATCTTGCTTGTGAGACTATACTATTAGAATAATTGATAGGGGGGTGAATTAGCTAGATCAGTTATCCTACAGTCCCAAATACAAAGATGTACTTAACAAAACAATTCAACCAAATTATGTAGCTCGGTAACATAAAATATTAGTCTGTTCTGTTCACTTTACCGATTACCAGTAAATATCCAACTGTGATTACCGACTAAATCAACTATGTAGTATGTAAAGTATGATAGCAAAATAATCATAATAAATGACACACAACACAATGATTTAACATGGAAACCTTGTTAAGGGAAAAACCACCTTGGACCAGTAACCCAAAATAATTCACTCTTCTGAAGTGAGCTTGATGTAGAGCCAACCCTATTAAAGGTTACAAAACACACTGTTAGGTGTGACCTGGTTAGAGGATTTATCACTAACAGTTAACTTTTCACCAGCATTCACTATGGGGTCAACAAGATAACACTTTACATTCAATAGAATGTCATAGGGTAGTACATAAGACTATCAAGTCCACTTGGTTAAGATATTTTATGAATCAATGGTTAAACTAATACAATAATGATCTTATTCAAATACAACTCAATTGCAAATATTTAGATCTATGCTAAGCCCTTAGAAATAATCCTTTGATCACTAAACAATTCACTTCCTTCAATATCTCAACTTACTTTCACTCAGTAAATGATTCTCTAACGCTCGGTAAAACTCTACAGCTCGGTTCTTTAATGACCAGTTTGATCAGGCATGCATGAATACAATCTTCATATGAAATATCTGCAGTCTCTTTCTTCCAACATAGTTTCAACAGTGAAACTCATATCTCTTATATAGACAAGTAAACCATTTTCATTTCAGCCATTAGATTTTTCCACTTAATCTCCTTCATCCATTTTGCCGCTTAAACCTTCCTTGGTAGATGTGTCCATAACACATTTCAATCTCATCCTTTAGATCATCTTCAAATTTTGTCAGCCATGGGTCTCATAAAAAACTTCATCCTTAACCTCGAAATCATAACAATATCCAGCTCATCATATTCAGTTAGCTGAACTTAGCATTTAATGTTTTCATCCACACTTGGTTAATATAGAAATGTGTCACTGATAACTAGTTAGACTAGCTGGATTAATACTATTACTCAGTATACATTGCACTGGCTCGGGGTATACATAAATCTTCAATTAACAACTACATTGACTTGTTCAAATTCAAATCTCTTCTTGATAATAGATTAATGTAACATGCTCAAGTCAACAATATAAAGTCATAGCCTCATAAAATAAATTACCCAATGTTTACCTTTTTCTTCTCTGTCATATTCATCTTTTCCACATGTAGATATCTTTGTTCCTCATCGTTTCTTCCTTCAACAGATGTTTAGATGTTTTTAACTAACATGATAAGTACTATCAAGACTAGTTGACATCAATGGCAACATATTGACCGATTTAATCATCTTACATATCATTTCAATACTTGAGATCTCTAATCATTATTCTTTTAGTTCATCTAGATATTCAATCAGTTGTAGTTCATCATATACTTTTTGGATGCTTGTAGGGCTATAGGCCTTAATTATGCTTGTGGAACTACAAAGGATAGTCATGAATGAAGGACCTTACTAGAAACCTAAGGACTTAGAGGCCAACTATTTTAGCCATGTGAATTCCTTTGTGCAAGGATTGATCCAAGTGGTCTTACCGAAATCACCCCAAGATACTCACCATATGTGTTCCCTTGGATGCTAAAGCTTGAATATGGCAATATGGAAAGACATGTGCCATGAGCATTGTTCTTTTCCAATTGATCCATAACCTACATAGTTCTAGGAAAGGACATTCAACCACTTAATTATGGGGCTAAGAGAGTCAAGTTGTGGGAAAAGGTTGGAACACCTCCCTTTTGACCTTAGGTAGAATGTGTTTGAAGTGTCTTCGATTATACTAGACCCGTGAAAATATTTTGGACATACACATTGCGCTATTATTTTCTATCATTTGGACTTGTCACAATTGCTTGTATCCCTCAAGGTTGCTTTGTCCATTATGGGATTGTTTTCAGACTTCTATTTGTTCCCTTGCTTGAGTATGGAAATCAGTTCTTTCCTTTGAACACGTTGGTTAACCAAGTCATCACTTCTATAGGCTATGTCCCATATCTCCAAGAACAAGAAAGCCAAGATCCCACTACCTTTGGCCTATAGAGAAAGCAAAGAAACCAATCTAAAAGATAGGAAGTATCAACACATTGTCAAATCTATTCAACAAGAGCTCCAAGATCAAGAGAAAGTTGGCAAGATTGCCTTCAAAAATGAGATCTCTAAATACTTGTGTAAACCTAGCATAAACTGAGACTTTGTGAACTTTGAGACCTATGATTAAACCTTCCTCTTTCATACATCCTTCATCATCTTAATCTAGCATAAGACATTCCCCCTCTTACGAGAGAACAAATTCATTTCCTTGGACCTAAATCAATCCTTTTTCTTCATTGTCCTTTGATCCACCTTCATCATTAAACCTAGGTGGAAAGATTTATCAAAGTTTTTTAGAGATCCTAATATTTAATCAAAATCAAATTTGTCACTTGAGAACATCATTCTATCTTAAGTGGCATAATATAATCACTCATATCCCCTTCTTTTCTTGTGATCATTAGTCTATCTACAAGTACAATGAAGGTTTTATCATTACTTTTCACAAGTTGTCTTTTTCACTAAGGTTGTCCTAAACCATTGAACTGAATCAAACCTTTGAGGCCCTACCCTAACTAATCAATCATCAATCCATCATCAAATCAAATCAATTAAACCATTGAGGCCCTGCTCTCTTGATCAAAAAAGGTTCCAGACCATGCTCCTAAGCTCATCTCTCTTCATCCTTTTCTTTCTAATAGTATGGTTGTAACCCACTCACAAGATAAGATGACAAGTCAAAGTTTTTGAGACAATGAGAATCCCTTTTCCTCTGTACCTCTTGGAGGTTTTGGGATGCCAAATATAACTAATTGAGAAGAGCATGAAATTAAGTATGTTGAACAAGCTGAGCAATCTAAAATACTGCCAAATGCACAAGTTGATGACTTTCTCAAAGATCCATGTACTGTGGAGATGATTGAGAAAGTGATTCAAGCCAACAAAATAGAAATATTTATGCACCTTGTCCATGATGGGGTCACAGTCCTTGATAATTTTGATGAATCACAGTCCCCCTCTGAAATAGTGCAGAATATGGGGGGTAGCACATAAATAGTTAATGAATCTTTGCCCAAGAGAATAGATGATTCTTTTGTTGAAGAAATTTAGAGTAGGCCTTTGGGAACTATGGAGGGTAAGGATGATTTTGATGTGTATTTGATTGAAAGATAAATGTTAGGAGGTAATGGTTTTACCTTACCTATACAAAATAAGGATACATGGCAAGATGCCCAAAATTGTCTGATATTGGGGTTTTTTGAGGACCTATCTTAGAAGACTATTGCTACACCTACAGGATTTGATAAGCAGTCACCCATTATATCCAAGTCTAAAAAGTAGGGAGATGAGGTAGATATTGATGCTGCCTTGTTGGGTTGTGATGTCTCGACTAAAGAGGGATGGTCAAATGTGGAGAGAAAAAAGATAGTTATAAATAAGAAAAAAGAAAGTTTGCTGAAGATGACAAAGAATGCATCTTCATATCTTAGAAGCACTAGAAGTAGAAAATATGGAGATGTGGGAGCTATTCATGTCTCCCCAGGAAGGCCCTCAAATCAGAAAAGGAGAGCCCTTGAGACCAGTAGGAGCATAGTAGATGGTAGTCAAAAAACTATCCTAGAGTCCGGACCATTCCATAAGCAATGAAGATTATTTCTTGGAATGTATAAGGATTAAATAATCCTCATAAGCAAGACATGGTTAAAAACATGATTAGAGATAACAAGCCAGATATTGTTCTACTTCAGGAGACTAAGATGTCTAAGGACAAAGTTGAGAAACTCCAGTTTTTAAGCAATGGCATGTCCCTTGGTTGTGATGTGGATGGGGCTTCAAGGGGTATTGTGACAATCTGGAACTATAATTTAATCAGGAGGGAGGTGATCTTCCAAGGAAGTAATGTGGCTAATATTAGATTTTGGCACATTAAGGATGGCACTTCTTGGGTTTTGAATAATATTTATGCTTCCAATACTAAATGGGGGAGGAAATCTTTTTGGAGGGATGATTCTAGAAAAAGGAGTGACTTTGCTGATGAAGGATGGATTATTATGGGGGACTTTAACACTCCTTTAAGGAAAATGAGAAACTTGGTGGAAGTCAACCCAATTTGGACAACAGAACTGATCTCATGGACTTTTTTGATGGCCAAGCATTACATGACATAGATTTGTAGGGGATAAACTATAAATGAACTAACAGGAGGTCTGGTAATGAGCTTATTCAGGTCAAACTTGATAGGGTGCTTGCAAGTAGTAAGTGGTTCAAAATTTATTCTTGCACCTTATCAGCTTATGTTAGAGTTGGTTTTGATTACTATCCGACTACCATTATTGCTGAGCCTAATGCGATGAAAAGGAACTTCCCTTTTCATTTTGAGAAAATATGGACTATTCATCCTAATCTGGAAAAACTTATTGAGGAATGGTGGAGTATTAGGATTGAAGGAATGGCTATGTTCAAAATAGCTAAGAAACTGAAAAATATGAAGGATAATATTAAAAAATTTAACAAAGAGACTTTTGGGAATATCTTTACCAACAAAAGGAAAATAGAAAAGGAGCTAAAGGAAATTTAGGACAATATTTAGAAAGATGGGTATAGTTTTTTTAGTAAGGATGAGGAAGATACTAAACTTTTGGAATACCATGATATTATATCTAAAGAAGAATGTTTTTGGAGACAAAGGTCTAGGAAGATATTTTTGAATGAAGGGGATAGAAATTCAAAATATTTTTTCATGACCACGGTGAAACACACAATGGGAAACAAAATCTCTAGACTTAAGATTAATGACACCATTAGTGAAAAAGATGAAGATTTCATGGGAGAAGCTAATAATTTTTTGGGGGAGCTCTTGGAAAAAGCTGATAATCTGAATGAGGATTGCCAAAAGGAGCTATTGGATGGTATCCCCTGCATTTTGAATGAAGAACATAATAGATCAATCACTGTTATCCCCTCTAAGGAAGAGATTCATAAGGCAGTCTTCTCCTTTGAAGGAGATAAAGCCCCTAGCTCTCACGGATACCCTCTCATCTTTTTTCACAAGTATTGGAGGATTGTGAATGATGATGTTGTTAACGTGGTTAAAGATTTTTTTGGTTCTAGAAGGATTCTTAAGGAACTTAATGGTACCTTTATAGCTTTGATTCGAAAGAAAGTGGGGGCAGATAGTTTGGATCAGTTCAGACCAATCAGTTTATGTAACTCTATGTACAAGATTATCTCTAAAGTCCTTACATCTAGGATTATTCTTTTTCTCCCTTCCTTGATTTTTGGACAGCAGAATGGATATGTCCCTGATAGGAAAATTTTGGACTCAATCATTTCTGTCCATGAAAATATACATTCCTTGACTATGTGTAAGAAAGAAGGATTTCTGCTGAAGTTAGACTTGTCTAAAGCCTATGATAGGGTTGACTGGGATTTTTTGAAGGCTACTTTAGAGGCTTTTGGTTTCAATAAGAGAAGTAGAGATCTTATTCATTGCTTGGTTTCTTTAGCTACTTTCTTGGTGCTCGTGAATGGATCTCCTATTCCCTTCTACAAGTCTTCGAGAGGTCTTAGATAGGGGGATCCTTTATCTCCAATTTTGTTCATTATTATGGAGAAATGTTTGGGAAGATTCATTGGCAGGCTGGTCAACAAAGGTGACTTTATAGGGTTGAAACCTTCTTCAAAGGAGTTGATTTGTTCTCATCAGCAGTTTGTGGATGACTCCATTATTATGGGGGAAGCCTCTATAAAAATGGTAAAACTATCAAAAAAGCCCTTGATAACTATGTTGTTGCTATTGGACACATTATAAATTGGAATAAGAGCTCTATTTTCTTCATTAATGTTCTTGAAAGAAGACAAGAAAGGATAAAAAGAGTGCTGGGATGTGAGGTGGGTTTTCTCCCTAGATCCTACTTAGGTTTTCCATTGTGCCTTGATCCCCCTGATTCTTTTTGGAGAGCTATGATTGATAAATTTCACAGGAGTTTAGCTAGTTGGAAGGGTGCTCTTCTGAGCCAGGCTGGTAAGATTTTGGTGCTTAAAGCTACTGCATCCCTCTCTATGCTTTAAGTATTTTCAAAATCCCTAGGAAGTATACTAAAAGTATTGAGAAAATCCAAAAGAACTTCCTTTGGTTTGGATTCGAACATAAAAATAGAATGGCTCTCATTTCTTGGGAGAAGGTTTGTAAACCTTTTAGGAAAGGGGGCCTTGGTCTTCATAATATAAGAAATATGAACAACTTTCTTATTGCTAAAATTCTTTGGAGACTGTTCAAGACCTCAGGAGAATGGAGTACCATATTGCACTGATGAGACAAATTAATGTCTCAATTTTGTTATAATATTCATACTTTGTTGACACTCTTTATGCTCTGATAGACATTTCTAAAACATTTATGACTTATACCTATGTGAACTTATGCTAAGTACAACTAAATCCACAAAGCCTATGGGTATCTTGAATGACATGTTTTGCTGACTATTATAAATATCATACAATACTTCATATAGTTATTTTAAGCTATGTTCTAACATTTGAGTAGGAGTTGAAATGTTGACTTGCATATGTGTATCGAATGTTACTAACCTTTCAGGTAAACAAGGAGCAGTACGAAGAGTGGTGCAACCGCATTAAAGAAGGAGTGTTAGAAGACCAGTCATGGTGAAATAATCTAGCATGGTTCTAAAGGATATACCATGCCTAGAAAGGAGATACCGATTCTAGAGAATATAGGAAATAAGTCTAGCTATATTTCCTCAGAATTATTATTCTATTATCTTCAGTAATTGTAATATGTCATGGTTGTTTTACCGCCTCCTTATTTGGTGAGGTTTAATCAGACTTTTATGTTATGTTTTCAATAAGCGTTAGTCCTCTTTATAAGGGATTTGATCGACTTAGTTAGGTAATGAGAAAATGTAGAATGATGTATTCAGTATAGCAGAAGTTGCTCTTTTATGTTCTTCATGAATTGTTCAATTGTTATGTAACCAGTTTAAGAAGAATTTAATGGAAGAGTGATTCTGGATTAGTTTCTGTGTTAGTAGTTAGTAGAAGCCAACCAAGGGGGCCCACTTGGGAGGTGAATTAGATTAAGATAGATTAGATTTGCTTCCTGCATTTTCCCTATTTTCAAGTAGAGTTACTATTTTACTCCTGCAACATTATTACTGTGGATGTTCCTACAACACTTGCAGAAGATAGACATGGTGAATGTTTTGGGTTTTTAGACAAGCTTAGATTCATTTCAAAAACTTTCTATCATATTTTCATTAAGTAGTCATGTGTATTTACTTTCCTGCAGCAATAGCATAGATTCCTTTCATGCATTTTATCTTCTTGTAGCATAGGTGTTATGACTCCTAAAGGAACTTAGTGCACAAACTGTGCTATCCCATTTCAAGTCTACATCTATGGGTTAACAATATAAATGCATTTCATGATGGAAATAGGTAATCCTTATCATAGATATATTAACCCTAAGAGAGACAATGGCATGATTATCATTACCTATTGTGAGACTGTTCATTTTTGGCATCGTTGCTGGGGATGGTGTCGAACTAGGAACCTTAATGAGTCATTTTTTTTAAAGATTAGTTTCCCATTTTTAGTCAATATCAAGAAGTTGTGATCTTGCTTCACAAGTCATCAACTTACTTGCATGCATCAAAGAAGGTGAGATGTTCATGGCAGATTTCTTCCAAAAGAACCTGTTAAACTGAAAGAAGAATTTGAAGAACTTGAGTTACCATTTCACGACGCAAGTCCCGAGTTTTCTGCATCATCTTCAACATAAGAAGACATTAATGAAAGATTTGACCTATATCCTTTTGAAGAAGTATTAGCCAGCTTCCATAATAATCCAAGTCCAGGCCCACCTGTGGTGGAGGAGCACCTAGGCTAGCCTCTATTATTTTTAAGTTTTTGGCTTGTACTTGACTCTAGACAAGTCAAGAGGATAGATTTGTTTGTTTGAAGAAATTAGAAGGTCATTTTCAATGTTGGTTAGGTGAATTAGTCACTAGGACTAAGGTCACTAATTAACCTTTTTTTGTTGTTATTTCAATTTTCTAGTGTTAGGAGCTTAGCTTAAGTTGGAGTCTTAAATGTGTTCTAAACACATAATGGTTGTTGTAAAGATTCCATAAGGTCATAAATGGCCTTGGATCCATGAAACATAGGTGGTTATGAGTCCTATAATATAGGATTGAGGCACATGACAAAGTTGCCAAGTGTTGAGAAGAAGTTGTCTTCAATTTTGCAATTATTGCAAAAGAGTGCATGCCATTCGGGTATCTTTGGATTCCCTAAGTTATATGATGGTTATGCTGTGGAAAACAGGCCCTAAAATGAAGGAAATGGCATCTAATGATACCTTAGACTCAAACACCAAGTTTCATTATGCATTGTAATAGTTTTAGAGAAAGTTAATAGAGCTCTGCAAGCATTTTACAGTGAATTTTCTTATGTTTTGTGTTGACAATCATACTTAATAGACTGAAAAACTAAATATAATTCTGGATTAGTGCTCTATAGGTTGTTTATGAACTTTTTCATTTGAATAGAAGGTCATTTTGAGTTCATCTAAGTACTAGTTTTGGGCGTTTTAGTTCAAGGAGTTTATTTTCAGCTTGTTTTGAGTAGTTTAAAGAGTCACGGCTCCTCCATGAAATCTAACCATGGATAATCATTGATGATAGATGGAAATGGAAGAGGAGTAATTTTTTTACATATTTTTAGGATTTAGGAGTCATGAAATCATGAAGAACTATTTTATATGCTAGGGCCTAGGTGAGTTTGTGCAGCCCGGTTAGAGGTCTAGAGGTGAAAAGAGTGAAGAAACATTGCATGGTTGAACGGATTTGTACTGCTCTAGGAATTTTTCATGAAGTTAAACATCATATATATCTATTATATGCATATAGGAGTCATACCAATCATTTAGGATTTGGTTTGAGCAAGTTTTCTATCAAAACCATAGTTTAGTCCTAGAAATTAGGCCTATTAGGCCTCTTGTCCTTGTTTGTAGGAACCCCCTGTACGGTCACTTTCAGATCCAGAAACCTGAATGAAAGTTTTAAAAATTATAAAAGGGTATCCAAATAAAGTTTTATTTTTCTAAGTTGTTTGGGAAAATTTTACTAAAAAGGGGAAAAACGGACTGGTGAAGGCTACAAGGGAATAGGCCTATTTTAAGGTCTCTACATGATGAATTGATGAAGTTGATAGGAAGATGATTCAAAATCCTTCCAAAATGGTTCAAATGGGAAATATTATGATTATTTACATGATGGAGAACATCCTTGCAATGTTGAAGCAAGTTTATGGAGATTTGGCACTTAGAGCCTTCTAAGTGATAGTGGGAAAGTGAATCAAAATCAAGGTGTGGATCATTCAAGGTGAAGTTTTCAAGGTCTGACTCTTGTAAAAGAGTTTTAATAGGTCTTAGTTAATTATCTAAGCCTATTAGGAGATCCTATAGAAGGATAGGATACTAAGAGGCAAGAGAAGTCTCTTGGAGGGAGTTGAAATCTAAGCCTTGAAGTTTATCATACATCATATTGGTATCAGAGCTTGGTTGATCAAGCTTGTGGTTAATGTTGCAGCCTTCTTAATTAGTAGGATAAAATACACTAGATAGAGACATGGTGACTAATGCTGAACTAGCAAAGAAGGTTGAGGAACAAGAGGAGAATAACAAATTGTTAAGGCAAAGACTAGCTCAAATGGAGCAGCTCTTGGGTGAAGTCCAAGACAAAGCTAATAGGGTCAAAGAGAAGATTGAACTTAAAGAAGAAGCTGAAGCAAAGGAGAAAAATTGGATTTGGAGGAAGAAGCACTAGCTCCTGACCCTGTTCTTCTTGAAGAGTCATTCTTAAAAGCATTGAAGGCATTGAGTGGCAAGGCTTTGGAAGGTGTTCCACTCTTTAGTGGACAAATGGATCCAAATTTAGTTGTGTATTGGATAGACAACATTGAGAACCATTTTGAATGTGATGGTATCTTTGAAGCACAAAAGGTAATGGTGGCCAAGTCTATAATAAGAGGTTCAGCTCTTACATGGTAGAAGTTTGTGCAAACCAAGAGGGAAAAGGATGGAAAAGGTCCTATTGTGACATGGAAGGGAATGGTATCCAAAGTGAAGCAAACCTACCTTCCTGATGATTATGAAGTTAAAATTCATAGGAGGAGACACAATCTAAGGCAAAAGGAACTAGATGTCCAAGCCTACACTGAGGAATTTCAAAAACTATGGTTGAGATCCAAGGTAGTTGAAGATGAGAGTATCAAGCTTGCAAGATACTTGAATGGCCTCAAATGGTCAATTCAAGAAGAGATGAGCCTAGCGAACTTAAAATCAATTAGGAAATGCTATCAAATGGCCTTGAAGATAGAGGAGAAGAGCAAGAGAAAGCAAGAAAGCTCCAAAGGTAAAGGCAAAGGAAAAGACACCAAAGGTCAAAGAGGTGGCTATGGTGGAAGAAGTTCTGATTCAAGAGCTCAGGGTGAGGTAAAATTTAGTGAGCAACAAGAAGGAAGCTCAATTAGAGGTGGTAGAGGAAGGAATTCTAACTCTAAATCTAGAGGAAGAAGTGGTGGTTCTTCACAAGGAGGAAGAGGCAATTATTTTGCTAATATGAACTACTACCATTGCAATCAAATGGGGCACCCTGCCTATAAATGCCCTGAGAAAGGTGGTTCATCACAAGGAGGTGATAAGAGATCTAACCTTGTTCATGAAGACACAAATGCAGCAGACAACCATTCTGAGATTCCATTAAATTTAGAGGAAGGAGAGAACCTCATGATGAGGAGGACTCTAATCAAGGAACTGGTGAAGGAGGACTAGCCAAGCCAAAGGAGGTCTTTGTTTAGAATCAAATGCAAGATAATGGGGAAAGTATGTAGGGTCATCATTGATTTAGGCTCTACTAATAATATAGTGTCAAAGGAAGTAGTCAGAAAGTTGAAGTTGACAAGAATATCCCATACCAATCCTTACAAGGTCACTTGGCTTAACAAAGGAGAACATGTGTTAGTGAATGAGCAAGCATGGGTGGAGTTCTCCATTGGAAGGTACAAAGACAAAGTTTTGTGTGATGTGTTTCCTATGGATGCATGCCATTTTATCCTAGGTAGACCATGGAAATTTGACTTCCAAGCCATACATGATGGAGGAAAGAATTCCTATTCTTTTAAGAAGGATAATACAACCTTCAAAATTCAGTCATTGTTGGAGGATGCAGAATTGAAGATAGCAGGTCCAAATGTTCTTATGGTAGGTGAAAAAGAGTTCCTACAAACCATGGAAGAGATTGAAGGCATAGGGTATGCATTGGTGTTGAAACCAAGAGAAGGAGGTGAAGACAAGGTGACTAAGAAGATTGAATTACCAAAGGAGATTCAAGGTATGTTGCCGACTTACCAAGGCATTGTAAGTGATGGTAAACCTTCATCCTTACCCCCTCAAAGAGCCATAAGTCATATGATAAAACTTATACCAGAAGCTACCCTACCTAACAAAGCAGCCTATAAGATGACCCCTCAACAAAATGAGGAAATAGCAAGGCAAATACAAGAGCTCTTAGACCAAGGCCTAATTAGAAAGAGTATTAGTCCATGTGCTATACCCACTGTACTTGCACCTAAGAAGGGAGGAACTTGGAGGCTATGTACTGACTCAAGGGCTATCAATAGGATAACCATAAGGTATAGGTTCCCTATCCCTAGGATTGAAGACTTAATGGACTGTTTAGGTGAAGCAAGGTACTATAGCAAGATAGACTTGAAGAGTGGCTATCACAAAATAAGAATCCATGAAGGAGATGAGTGGAAGACATCCTTCAAAACCAATGAAGGGATGTATGAATGGCTTGTCATGCCATTTGGATTGTCAAATTGCATCTCTACATTCATGAGGCTCATGAATGAAGTACTCAAGGACTACATAAGCAAGTTTGTATTTGTATATCTAGATGATATACTGATTTTTAGCAAGATAAAGAGTGAGCATTTGGAACATCTTGATATTGTTTTCAAGAAGCTACATGAGGAGAAGTTGATGATCAACTTGGAGAAGTGTGAGTTCATCAAATCAGAATTAGTGTACCTTGGGTTTGTCTCATCACATGGCAATCTGAAAATGGATAAGAGAAAGGTGGAGGCTATCATGAATTAGCCTACTCCAAGGTCAGCAACTGAGGTAAGGAGTTTTCATGGTCTTGCACAATACTATAGAAAGTTCATAAGACAATTTAGTGCAATTTGTGCTCCTATGTTAGATACTATCAAAGGAGGAATGAAAACCAAGTTTGTGTGGAATGAAGATGCTAACAAAAGCTTTGAGTTGTTGAAGGAGAGGATAGCTACCCAACTTGTTTTAGTGTTGCCAAGCTTTGAGAAGCTATTAACCATTGAATGTGATGCTAGCAATGTAGCAATTGGGGCTATTCTAAGCCAAGAGGGAAAACCGGTGGCTTTCCATTCTAAAAAGTTGAGTGAGGCTAAGAAGAAATACTCCTCATATGATCTTGAGTTATATGCATTGGTCCAAGCTCTAAGAAAGTGGAGGCATTACTTGCTTCCAAAAGAATTCATTGTGTATTTAGAAAATCAAGCACTTAGTTTCCTGAATTCACAAGAGAAGTTGAGTCACAAGCACATGAAGTGGGTTGAGTACCTACAAGCTTACACCTTCAATATCAATCACAAGAAGGGTGTAGTAAACAAGGTGGCTGATGCATTGTCAAGAAGAGCCCCGACACTCCAATAAATTTAGTTGAAAAGCATGGGGATAGAACATTTCAAGGATCTATATGCAGATGATAAGGACTTTGCTAACATCTAAGAGGTATGTGCTGAATACAAGAATCATTTTCATAGTAAATATGCTGATTATACTTTGCAAAGTGATCTCTTGTTCAAAGGGAATCAATTGTGTGTTCCTAGAGGCTCCATTGGAGAGAATTTGATTCAAGAAAAGCATAATGGTGCTTTGAGTGGTCACTTTGAGATCACTAAGAATCAAGACCTTGTTTCAAGGTTTTACTTTTGGCCTAGAATGAATCTTGATGCTAGGAGGTATGTGGAGAGTTGTGTAGTATATCAAAAGGCCAAGGGCACTTCTACAAATGCTGGTCTTTATCAGCCATACCTATTCCTACTAGGCCATTGGAATGCTTAAGCATGGATTTTATAGTTGGGCTACCCAAGACAAGACAAGGGATGGATAGTGTTTATGTTTTTGTTGATAGGTTTAGTAAGATGGCTCTTTTTGTGCCATGCAAGACTACAAATGATGCAAGTCAAATAGCATCTCTATTCTTCAAAGAGATAGTAAGAATCCATGGATTGCCTATCAGCATTGTATCAAATAGAGACACAAAATTTATGAGTCATTTTTGGAAGACTCTTTGGCAAATATTGGGCACCAAATTGTCTTTTGGATCAGCCTACCATCCCCAAACTCATGGTCAAACTGAGGTTGTCAATAGGAGCCTTGGAAATCTTTTAAGATGCTTGACTAAGGAGTATAGACAACAATGGGATCAGTTGATTGGGCAAGCTGAATATGCCTACAATGACACCATAAATAGGTCTATAGGGAAGAGTCCATTTGAAATAGTATATGGACTACATCCTAGAGGTGTCTATGAATTGAGATATTTGAAGGATGGAGTGAAAGGAAGTGGATATGCTGATGACTTTGTATATGCTATGCAAGAGATTCATGAAACAGTGAGGAAGACATTGACAGAGAACACCATAAAACATAAGGCCAAAGTGGATGAAAGTAGAAGGAAAGTTGAGTTTAATGTTGGTGACTTGGTTATGGTGCATCTCAACAAGTCAAGACTACAAAAAGGAGTCCCCCACAAGCTGCAAATGAGAAGGATAGGACCCTGTCCTATATTGGCTAAGTATGGTGACAATGCATTCAAGCTTGAATTGTCAGAAGACAATGGACTGTCACCCATTTTTAATATTGTTGACTTAGTCCATTATAGAGGACCACATCAAGACATGGATCAGACCCTTCATGAAGTGATCAAAGATGTGGAGGATCTCTAATTACCTACTGCTACAGTCACAGGCCTAGACAACATACTAGATACAAGAGTCTATAAAAAGACAAGGACTAAAGAGTACAAGGAGCATCTCATTAAAAGGCATGGACAAAATGATGCTGATTATATTTGGATAAAAGAATCAAAGTTTAAAAATATGGGAGTTGATCCTACCATCATCAATCCAAGGGTGGATTGATCTTCTTATTTTGGGGAGGATGGTGCAGGAGCACCTAGGCTAGCCTTTATTGTTTATAATTTTTTGGCTTGTACTTGACTCTAGCCAAGTCAAGAGGATAGATTTGTTTTTTTGAATACCTTAGAAGGTCATTTTAAATGTTGTTTAGGTGAATTAGTCACTAGGACTAAGGTCACTAATTAACCTTTGTTTGTTGTTATTTCAATTTTCTAGTGTTAGGAGCTTAGCTTAAGTTGGAGTCTTAAATGTGTTCTAAACACATAATGGTTGTTGTAAAGATGCCATAAGGTCATAAATGGATTTTTATCCATGAAACATAGGTGATTATGAGTCCTATAATATAGGATTGAGGCACATGACAAAGTTTCCAAGTGTTGAGAAGAAGTTGTCTTCAATTTTGCAATTATTGCAAAAGAGTGCATGCCATTCGGGTATCTTTGGATTCCCTAAGTTATAGGATGGTTATGCTATATAAAAAAGGCCCTAAAATGAAGAAAATTGCATCTAATGATACCTAAGACTCGAACACCAAGTTTCAATATGCATTGTACTAGTTTTAGAGAAAATTAATAGAGCTCTGCAAGTATTTTACAGTGAATTTTCTGCTATTTTGTGTTGATAGTCATACTTAATGGACTGAAAGACTAAATATAATGTTTTATTAGTGTTCTATAGGTTTTTTATGAACTTTTTCATTTGAGTAGCAGGTCATTTTGAGTTCATCTAAGTACTGGTTTTGGGCGTTTTAGTTCAAGGAGTTTATTTTCAACTTGTTTTGAGTAGTTTAAAGAGTCATGGCTCCTCCATGAAATCTAACCATGGATAATCATTAATGATAGATGGAAATGGTAGAGGAGTCATTTTTGTACATATTTTTAGTATTTAGGAGTCATGAAAGCATGAAGAACTATTTTATATGCTAGGCCCTAACCGAGTTTGTGCAACCTGCTTAGAGGTCTAGAGGTGAAAAGAGTGAAGAAACATTGCATGGTTGTATGAATCCGTACTACTCCAAGAATTTTTCATGAAGATAAACATCATATCTATCCATTCTATGCATATAGGAGTCATACCAATAGTTTAGGATTTGGTTTGAGCAAGTTTTCTATCAAAACCACAGTCCAGTCCTAGAAATTAGGCCTATTAGGCCTCTTGTCCTTGTTTATAGGAACCCCCTGTACGGTCACTTTCAGACCCAGAAACCTTAATGAAAGTTTTAAAAATTATAAAAGGGCATCCAAATAAATTTTTATTTTTCTGAGTTGTTTGGGAAAATTTTACAAAAAAGGGGAAAAACGGACTAGTGAAGGCTACAAGGTAATAGGCCTATTTTAAGGTCTCTACATGATGAATTAATGAAGCTAATAGGAAGATGATTCAAGATCCTTCCAAAATGGTTAAAATGGGAAATATTATGATTCTTTACATGATAGAGAACATCCTTGCAATGTTGAAGCAAGTTTATGGAGATTTGGCACTTAGAGCCTTCTGAGTGATAGTGGGAAAGTGAATCAAAATCAAGGTGTGGATCGTTCAAGGTGAATTTTTCAAGGTGTGACTCTTGTAAAAGAGTTTTAATAGGTATTAGTTAATGATCTAAGCCAATTAGGAGATCCTATAGAAGGATAGGATACTAAGAGGAAAGAGAAGTCTCTTGGAGGGAGTTGAAATCTAAGCCTTGAAGTTTATCATACATCAACCTGCTGTCCAGAACCTTCCAGTCAAGAATACTTTCCAGCCATAGTTTCAATATCCCACACCTCTAGTAATAGTGGTTCCTACATTTCTATTTCCTATTCCAAGTCTTATCAACAATCCTAACCTCAAGAATATACCTGCTTCAGCACTACCAAAGTTCTATGGCCTCATCACAGAGGATCCTGACACCTTTTTGTTCGAGTTTGACATACTGTGTAGAAGTTTTGACTATAATATTGACTGTCATAAGCTTAAGCTATTTCTAGTGACACTGAAGGATTCAGCTCTAAAATGGTTCATGGGCTTAGGAGCAAATGCAGTAGCAAATTGGGATGGAATGAGAGATTTGTTTCTAAGGAAGTATAAGGAATACTGCAAGGGGGGTGATTTAGAAGGAGAAGACATTTTTCAAATTTCACAAAGGGAAGATGAGATATTAGAGGACTACATATCATGCTTCTTATTTAACCTACAAAAGAATCCTCAACATGCATTACAAGAGGAGTCACATAAGCTGATTTTTCTAAGAGGAGTGAATGAAAACTATCTTGAAGCATTGGAACTCATGGCTAGAGGAGATATATCTTAGTCTTCCTGGGATGACCTTGAGAAGATTTGTCTGAACTATTCTAGAGTAGAAATGAAAAAAGGAAGAGGATTTCACTCAATAATGGCTAAAGGAAGTGGCTTTGGTATTTCAAAGATGGATATTTCAAACCTATTGTCAAACTTCAAACAAGACATCATAAATGATGTAGCTACACACTTGGACATGATGACTACCAAGAAGAAATATGCAGATGCCGAGGTGTAGCTAGCTGAATACTATCCTCATTACTGCAAACAAAAGAAGGATTGTTAGTGAAAATTGGTCACAAACCTGGAGAATCAACATCTTCCAACTGAATACTTAAATATAGAAGGATAGGACGAGAAAGTATTCTTTGTTGCTCAATGTCGGCCCTGGGCCATGAGACAAGGTATGCCTCAAGACCCATTACAAATTTCAAATCCTTATAATAGTTAGTGGAAAAACTAGAATGTACAAAGTCCTCCACCATATAATCAACCTACTTGGAATAATGCTTGGCCAAATAATCAATAGAATCAATGGTATCCTCCACAACAACCCCAATGGCCACAATTTCCAAACCAATGGCAACAACCACAAGGGAATTGGCAGCCCACTAACTAGTGGAGAGGACCTCAATAATGGCCTAATCCAAATTCTGGATATCCACCTTTACCACCTCCAACAAATATACCTGCAATAATGCCACCACCTACAAATACAGGTCCTCAAAAGAAAACACAGTTACCTGCTCAACCACAACCGAATCCCAATAGTAAAAAACCACAGCAACAAATGTATGCTACCGATGCTCATCATTACCTCACCTATGCATTGAATATAGTTGATATACATTTAAGATCAGGTACTACCTTCCCTACACCTAAACCACCTCTTATCACTGAAATGCCAAAACTTCCTACAACATTAGTACCGATTCTAGAGAATGCTTTGCCAAATACTGTTGCCCCAGAGAATGTTTCCAACTTAGCCAATGTTCATACATCAGTTAAACCACCTTTTCCTTAGAGGCTCAGTATGGGAAATCCAATACCAAAAGAAGACCAACCATTTGATATCATTGACCAGCTAAAGAACATGCATGTCCAAATTCCCCTATTTCAAGCAATAAAGGATGTTCCAATTTATGAAAAAGCAATAAAAGAAGCTTGTCTTAAAAAGCCTGGAAGAAAGAAAAAGGATCCTACAATAGTTCATGTTATAGGACAATTAGCTGATACAATGTTAGGAAAACTAGTAATTCCAAAATATTTAGATCCAGGGAGTCCAGTTGTGAATATCATCATTAATGGTCAGTCTATAAAAAATGCATTAATAGACTTAGGTGTTGCCATTAATGTAATGACTAAGGATACTATGAACAAACTGAGCATTGAAGGGTTGAGAGCTACTCCAACAATATTACAATTAGTAGAAAACTCTACTGTCACCCCTGATGGAATGATAGAAGACATAATAGTTGCCTTAGATTCTTGGGAGTACCCTGCTGATTTCATGATTCTATCATCAAAGGTCAATCTTGCTAGTTACCCTGTCATCTTAGAAAGTCCATGGTTGGAAAAAGCTGGTGAAAAAATTAGTTGCAGATCAGGGAACATGACAATTTCAGATGGGAAAGCCACTAAGAAACTAGCATTGTATTCTCTAGCTCAACCGCAGCCAGATTTAAGTACACCTATATGGCTAGATTTGGGAGATGGGGAAGAAGAACTGAACTCTATGGTTCAGCTCATGATGTTACATAGGTAGTCTTTTCTAAAGTTGTAAGAGGAAGATGAAGTCATTCAGAGCATTCTTAATAATGACTATGTTGTAATCAAAGATATAACAGAAAGTTCTGGGTTAGAATTAGTTACATATGAAGACAATTTTCAGAACTGTGTGTTTCCTATAGAACCCAAAATTATCCCTCAGTTGTTACCTAGTGAGGTGAACACAAGTCCTATCCCTGAAGTGTCAATGCTTGACCTTACAACTACTGTTGAGCTTTCTAAGGGTCATAATCTCTATGTGAACAATAAGCATCCTTCACAATAGATGGAGCAACTAATCAAATTGCTACAAACACATGAGAAAGCCTTTGCATGGGACTATGGGGACATGAAAGGACTAAGCCCCACACTCTATACTCATAGGATATACATCAATGAAGGAAGTCTACCACTCCGCCAACCTAAGAGGAGGATTAATCCAGTATTAAGGGAGATAGTCAAAATTGAATTACAAAAGTTATTAGATGTTGGCTTTATATATCCTATATCTGACAGTAAATGGGTATCACCTTTGGTTATAGTGCCCAAAAAGGGGGGTAAATGGAGAATCTGTGTGGATTACAAGGAGTTAAACAAAGCTACCAAGAAAGATCACTTCCCATTACCATTCATTGACCAAGTACTTGATACTTTGGCCGGTAAGAAGTATTTTTCCTTTCTTGATGGATACAGTGGCTATAATCAGATAAGTATTTCTCTAGAGGACTAGGAAAAGACTACATTTACATGTCCATGAGGGACATTTTCATATTCTGTACTTCTATTTGGGCTGTGTAATGCTCCAACAATATTTCAAAGAGCTATAATTCATATTTTTGCTGACATATCACATGATTGTATGGAGATATACATGGATGACTTTACAACATTTGGAGTGACATTTGAAGAGGCTTTGAAGAATCTTGAAAAAGTGCTAATCTGATGTAAGGAACATAATCTATCCCTTAATAGTGAGAAATGCTTTATGCTGATGTAGGAAGGTGTTGTACTCAGCCATTTTATTTTAGCAGTAGGAATACAAGTAGACCCAACCAAGATTGAGGTAATTCTCACGTTACCCACACCTACTAAACCAAAGGATGTAAGATCTTTTTTAGGACATGCTGGCTACTATAGGTGCTTCATTCAAAATTTTAGTCAAATATCTAGTCCTTTGTATACATTTCTTACCAAAGAGGCTGAATTTCTATGGACACCATCTTGTAATGAGTCCTTCCTATAGCTTAAGAAACTTCTAACCACTACACCAGTCCTCAAAGGACCAGATTGGTCTATCCCACTTCATATCCATATAGATGCATCTGATTATGCCATAGGTAATGTGCTAGGAAATAATCCTACCAACCTTGAGAATGCAATTTACTATATCAGTAAAAGCCTCCATGGCCCTGAATTAAATTACATAGTTACTGAAAAAGAACTCCTAGCTGTAGTTTATGCATTGAACAAATTTAGACACTATGTCACAAGTTATCCCATTTTTGTTCATACTGATCACTCAACAATAAAATATCTGATGAACAAACCTGCTATAACAGGCAGACTGGCAAGATGGCTTTTACTATTACAGGAATTTGATATAACAATTATTGATAAGCTAGGGAAGGACAACATAGTTGCTGACTACTTTTCTAGACTACAAAATGCTGATGGAGACACAAATCAAGTTGAAGTTACATTTCCAGATGAACACTTGTTTAACATAGAAATTAAAAACCCATGGTATGCAGACATAGCCAATTATCTTGCAGCAAATAAGATGCCCCCACATTTTTCTCAGAAGGACAGGAAAAAGGTTGCAGAGAAAAACTTTTAATTTTCAAGGATAGATAATAATCTATTTTATACTGGTCCAGATCAGATCATGAGGAAATGTGTGAGAGAAGATGAAATATATGACATACTCCATGCTTGTCATGATGAGCCATGTGGAGGTCACTTTGTAGCAAAGAGAACAACCCTAAAAATCCTAACAACAGGATATTATTGGCCAACATTACACAAGGATGCAGCCAGTTACACAACAAAATGTGACAAATGATCAAGAATGGGAAGCCCAACAAGATTAGATGAGATGCTACTTAATCCACAAGTAGTAATGACACCTTTTGACAAATGGGGTATGGACTTCATAGGACCAATTGATCCTCCATCAAATGGAAAATCCTACATCTTTGTTTGCATAGATTATCTGACAAAATGGGTGGAAGTGAAAGCTATGTAGAATGCAAGGGATCAAAAAGTAGCCAAATTATTGTATGAGGAAATGTTTACCTAGTATGGAGTCCCTAGAGAGCTTGTAACATACCAAGGAGCATAGTTCACATAAAATATGATCACTAAACTCATGAAGGAGTATAGCATAAGGCATTAAAAGTCTAGTCCTTACCATCCGCAGGTGAATGGATAGGCAGAGGTGACAAATAGAGAAATAGAGGCAATATTAACAAAGATAGTGCAATTACATCACAAGGATTGGAGTAGCCAGTTAACTGAAGCAGTCTGGGCTTATCATACAACATGGAAGACCACAATAGGGTTCACACCATTTGAACTAGTGTATGGAAAGGAAACAATGTTTCCCATAGAATTTGAACACAAAACATTGTGCATAGTTCTAGAGTTTAACATCAATCTTCCTATAGCACAAATAGAGTGCCTTCTCCACCTCAACTCATTGGATGAAATGTGAAAGCCAGCATTGGAGAGGACAAAGCTAATCTAGAACCAAAGAAAGAGGTGGTATGATTCACATATCAAGAATAAACACTTTCAAGTAGGTGATTAGGCTCTATTGTATGATTCTTGATTTAAGGAGATTCCAGGAAAGCTACAGACCAGATGGCTAGGGCCATATGAAATTCAATATGTCTTTGATAATGGGCAGTCCAATTGACCACACTTGATCTGGTATAATTTAAGTTACTTGTCAATGGAAACCACTTGCGCTTGTACCACAAGCCTCAAACCAAGGAAGAATTCTTACAGTAGTTCAACACACAAAGTTTAACAGCACCTCAGGAAATAGTTCTTGCAATAGAAGGTGAAAGGCTTCCTCCTGCAGCCTCACCATAACATGCCTTTGACAACACCCATAATAAAACTTCATTTAATATGAGGTATCTTTATTCATTCACTTTTCTCTCTTCTTCTTACCAACTCACCTCATTTCTATTTCTACCACCCACTCAAAATCCACATCACCCACAATTTTTATTTTAATACTTTCAATAAAACACCACCTCAACACTCTTATGCGATCGCTGGAATTGACACTCTCATCAGCTTGCATTTGTGTGTATGGTAACTAATCACCAGGTACAAATTTTTATCTCTTTCCTCACTTTTAGCACATAGGGTTGATTAATTATATCTAGTACTGCATTACATATATAATATTGACGTTAAGCTAGTTTCCCATTCTTGTGCCAAATTTATCAAGTGAGGAGACTTGTTCATGTTTAGTAGGGGGTAGGGGAAGTGTAATAAAGTTCAAGTGTTATTCCTAGGCCACCCTAGTCACATCCCTGTCACATCAAGTTGTACTTAGGCTGCATTCTATTAATTCTTTTAATCCTATACATTTTTCTGTACTTTCAAATTCTGATTTCCTAAGCTTGATATGACTGGAAAGGACCATAATCAAATTGCAAGATAAATCTCACTTAAAGTGATGATGTCCTCTATAATCAATGTCATTATTATTGTTCATGTCAAGCATAACAAAGGTAATGTAAGTGAAAAATTGGTATTTTCAAGAATAACAATTGGGATTTCAAGAAGAAGGTATTTGCAGAGTGTAAGAAGACCGAAGATTAGCAGTGAATGGGAGAGTAGAAAAATTGAATACTGGGCATTATTAAGATGGGTGGACAATTACAGAGACATGAACCAGTCATTCATGGTATTTTACTGATGGATGTTGAAGTAGTTCACAAATTTAATGCATGCGGCTGGCTAGGGTATTTCCTTCAGTTGATAGAATTCAATGAGGAGGTTGCAGTAGAATTTATGGGCACTTTTGAAGAGGGAAAATCAATTGTGTGGGGTTTAACAATTGTTGCTACTGAGGAAAGAATTACAGAAGTCATCGGGTTACCAGTCATTGGAGAGCACTATCCTAACGAGCATGATGCTAGGTCATCTCGAGCTCAATTCTCCCAACCGGGTGATCCTCCACTTGAAATCACTAAGAATGGATGCAAGAGGTTGTCTCTTCCACCACCATTTTCAGAATTGGCTAACCACATTATCAGGTATTTTACTTGTGAAGGAAGATTCTCAAACTTGCATGTCCATCATTTCAAATTGCTTAGCCCATTTAAGGCACAATCTTTAGGTCAATGTTCCTAATTTTCTCTATAATATGTTAAGCATTAGTGCTGAGGAAAAAAAAAGGGGTAATGCAAATTCCATAAGCCACCATGCCCTAATAAAACTTTTGGTTGAAAAATCCCTTAGGGATGTCTCTCCCATGTCCTGGGTGGAATTTGTTCAATTTAAAGCCTTGCAGCCCCAAGTTAACCCTGTTTCTCAATCTCTAGGGAATGAAGTAGAGTCTTCTGGGCCTAGTCAAGAAACAACTGAAAAAGGAAAAGAACCAGAGTTGTCCCCAGAAAAAAAGTCTTCTGAGCTCACTCTAGAGAGTAATATACCTACTTCTTCCACAAAGAAAGGTAAATAGAAAGCTCAAAAAGTAATCCCTAACCTAGAAGATGAAATTCAAAAACTTGTAGTTCAATTAAATAAGAGAAAAAGGTCAAGTCCTACAGTGTCTGTTCTTGTAGCATCTACTCCTATAGCACAAAAGCCAAAAAGATCCTGCCAAACTAAAATTGTAGTGGTTGAAGAGGCAACTGTGCATAGAAGCCCTCGCATGAGAGGACAAGTGTCTCCAGCTTCCCATGGAAATCCAAATGTTCCAGCACCAAAACCTATTCCAGAACCCTCTGTTGAAAATATTCCCGATGAATCCCCTTTGTGGGCAAAACCTCAAAATATGGAGGAATCTCAAAATGTGCAAGCACTGTATAGTAGCATGCCATAGGATGACCAAGGAATGCCTGAGCCAAGCCTAGATGTAGTACAAGACAACATTCCTATGAATGTTCAACCTACTCCTCCGTAGCACCCGGTATATTCCAATATCTTCATTATTCCCTACAAGTCCACATGATTCACTGAGTACTTTCAACAAGCTGCCAAAGAAAAGAAAAAGAAAGCTCAAATGCAAGAATTTCCCTCACAAACAATTTAGTATGTACTCTTTAACCTATACAATCATTTTGTTTTTCAAAAGACCTGGTGGAGACAAGAAAGGGATCAAATGCAAAAAGAGATATTTGATAAGGATGAGGAAATTGAATCTCTTAGGGAGCAGCTAAAGAAACAAAAACAACAAATGGACAAGGCTCTAAAACTAGCTGATCAGGTCATAGCTTGTAGACCACCACCTAGGGTATATGCTATTTGTTTAAAAGAATTTTTTTTTTTTTTCAACTTATGATGACCATGAAGAGTATTGATTGTGAGTTCAAGTTAGTCCAAGATTTTTATGGAATATATCAAACTCTTCCCCCATGGCAACAAAATTTATTATGTGAGCTATATTTGCACAACTTTATCATCCCAAATGAAACATAGTGGAATCCTCTGCTCTATATAGGGGATATTCACTTAAGGGCTCTGATGTCATGGATGCATAATGAAGCAAACTATGATAGATAGTTGAATAATTACAGGGATCTAGAAAAATCTGAACCCTTACCATTAAGGGCTAAGTCACATAAGCCTGATGTCCTTTTGAGGGATTGGCTCAATTTGACCTATGGGAAACAAAAGCCTAAAATCAGGGAGAAAGTCTTTGCATTGAGAGATAAGGTCTATAGAGACTATCAAACATTGCCCAATTTGACAGCCCAAAGAGCTCTTTCAGGGATAAGAAGTTGGTGGAACAGATTGCTAGAGGCCTTTATGAAAGTAGAGCCACACAACCCAATTAACTTTGAAGAAGTTGTGCACAAGGTGACTAAATATATGTAGTTGGGATGATAGGTCAGAAGGGAATTATGGATGCCTTTATCCTTCCAATCACCTACACTCCTTTGGCCCCTATACGACATCAATACTACTAGATTGGATCAGTTGGTTGAGGAGCACCGAGGAGATCACTTGGAAAGCACAAGGGGGTTTTACTAAACTTTTAGGAGTGGAAAGAAGGGGAAGACGAATGTTGGTGATTTCAGGTCCATAGCTAGGAAATACAATGCTTGAGGACAAGCATTTTGTTAGCAGGTGGTGATGATGAGACAAATTAATGTCTCAATTTTGTTATAATATTCATACTTTGTTGACATTCTTTATGCTCTGATAGACATTTCTAAAACATTTATGACTTATACCTATGTGAACTTATGATAAGTACAACTAAAGCCACAAATCCTATGGGTAGCTTGAATGACATGTTTTGCTAACTATTATAAATATAATGCAGTACTTCATATAGTTATTTTAAGCTATGTTCTAACATTTGAGTAGGAGTTGAAATGTTGACTTGCATATGTGTACCAAATGTTACTAACCTTTCAAGTAAACAAGGAGTAGTACGAAGAGTGGTGCAACCACATTAAAGGAGCATTAGAAGACCAGTCATGGTGAAAGAATCTAGCACAATTCTGAAGGATATGTCACGCCTAGAAAGGAGCTACCAATTATAGAGAATATAGGAAATAAGTCTTGCTACATTTCCTCAGAATTGTTATTCTGTTATCTTCAGTAATTGTAATATGTCATGGTTGTTTTACCGCCTCCTTATTTGGTGAGGTTTAATCAAACTTTAATGTTATGTTTTCAATAAGTGTCAGTCCTCTTTATAAGAGATTTGATCGACTTAGTTAGGTAATGAGAAAATATAGAATGATGTATTCAGTATAGTAGAAGTTGCTATTTTCTGTTCTTCATGAATTGTTCAATTGTTATGTAACAAGTTTAAGAAGAATTTAAATGAAGAGTGATTTTGGATTAGTTTTTGTGTTAGTAGTTAGTAGAAGCCAACCAAGGGGGCCCACTTGGGAGGTGGATTAGATTAATATAGATTAGATTTTCTTCCTACATTTTCCCTACTTTCAAGTAGAGTTACTGTTTTACTCCTGCAACATTATTACTGTGGATGTTCCTACAACACTTGCAGAAGATAGACATGGTGAATATTTTGGGTTGTTAGACAGGCTTAGATTCATTTCACAAGCTTTCTATCATATTTTCATTAATTAGTTGTGTGTATTTACTTTCCTTCAGGAATAGCATAGATTCCTTTCATGCATTTTATCTTCTTGCAGCATAGGTGTTATGACTCCTAAAGGAACTTAGTGCACAAATTGTATTGTCCCATTTCAAGTCTATGTCCTTGGGTTGACAATCTAAATGCATTTCATGATGGGAATAGGTAATCCTTAGCATCGATATATTACCCATAAGAGAGACAATGGCATGATTATCATTACCTATTGTGAGACTATTCAGACACAAAAAATATAACAGGGACATGAGTGACTTCAATTTTTTTTTGAATCAGGAAATTATTCAAGGAGGTTCTAGCATTTGGAATAATTCTTTGAGAAGGAAGGATTTGATCAAGAAGGGTGTCAAATGGAAGGTGGGAAATGGTAAGACTATTCTTTTTTGGGAAGATGTCTAGATTTTAGACCACCCTCTTAATGCTGATTCAAGCTGGAAAGAAAAAATGTTGCAATGCAAACAAGTTTTTGGATCACATGTGGCGGACTACTGGGAGGGGGATAATTGGACTAACTTGGAAAGGGTGGATCCCTCTCTTAGAAGTCTGAATTAAATTTTGAATGCTATCTTTCTCATTGATGAAGAGGATACTCTAATCTAGAAATATAATTCTAATGGTTCTTTCTCAATCTCTTATTTGGACATGCAGAATTTTGAAGATAGCCCTTAACTGTGTTGGGCCAAAGCTTGGTTCAAAGGTTTAACACCTAAAATTAATATGCTTTTCTGGATCTTATTGCAGGATAAAATCTTAACTATTGACAATCTTAGGAAAAGGGGCTTATACATAACCAACAGATGTTGTCTTTGCAAGAATGATGAGGAGAACATTAATCATATGGCTATTCACTATTCCTTTGCTAGAAAAATATGAGAGAAATTTCTAGATTTGATGAATATGGATTGGGTTTTTCCACAGGGAATGCAGGAGCTCTTCACTTCTTGGAAGCCTCCTACTTATAATAACCTTTTATTGTCCATATGGAGCTTATTTCTTCCCTACATGTTTTGGGGGGTTTGGAAAGAAAGGAATCATAGGATTTTTAGAAACAAGGAATCTAGTTGGGTGGTGATCTTCCACAAGATTAAGAGAACCCTTCTGGAGAACATTGGGTTGATTAACAATTATCAGGATCCAAAAGATGATTGGGAGGTTAAAGTCTACAAAAATTGGAAGCTTGATGGAAGGAAGGTCCATGATATCAAGAGAAGTTTGAGGAATGAGGCTCGTTGGGACTACCCCCCTAATGGTTGGATGAAAGTCAATTTTGATGGTGCCTCTAAGGGAAACCCATGAATTGCTGGTTGTGGCATAGTTATCCGTGATGAATATGGAAACTTTAAAGGTGTCAAGGCCATCCCTATTGGCTTCAATACTAACCATGTTGCTGAGGCTAACACTGCTCTATATGGTATGATGTTAGCTAAGAGGAAAAATTATAGAAAAGTGTGGGTTGAAGGGGATTCCCTAAATATTATTAAATCTATTAATAATACCATGACCCCTTCATGGAAAATTACCAATGCTATTAAAAAATCTAAAAACATTATTAATTCCTTTGATGAATGTATTATTACTTTGAATTTTAGGGAGACCAATTCGGTGGCTGACTGGGCTGTGAATGTGGCTTGCCATAGCTAGGTGGACATCGAGTGGGATGATGGGTTTTTCCTTCCTCTCAAAGGGGTATCATTAATCAATAAGGATCAATTATATAGCAGGAGACACATTCTTAATGAAGGTCATATTAATGAGTAATAAGTGCAAAATTTTGTGTGAAGATGACAAAGGACATTGTAG
Organism: Chamaecyparis obtusa; assembly: GCA_027943335.1. Taxonomy (NCBI): domain Eukaryota; kingdom Viridiplantae; phylum Streptophyta; class Pinopsida; order Cupressales; family Cupressaceae; genus Chamaecyparis; species Chamaecyparis obtusa. The sequence goes on along the minus strand of BSBK01001331.1, from coordinate 2,104,113 downwards.
TGATTATGAGATGATTACTGCTTTCATTTGGCATGAATTATGGGTCTTTCAAGGTTTAAGAGGGCATCATTACGATTTCAAGCCTAATTTGCAGAGTGTTGTGAGAAATTTTGGGAAGGGTTTTCTTGACTATTGTAGAGCTATGGGAGGTTGAAAGAAAAGGTGTGAACTAGGGAACTGCAACGAGTGGAACCAAAACTAGGAGGTGTGGAACATTGTCAAAGATGGGGGTCTAGCAGTTTATATGGAAAAAATTCATGGAGGGAAGGTTACCATTACCAAGCACTTCATTAAGACCTGGAACAAAGGGAAAGTCATGGTGGGAACGTAGAGCATGGAGGTGACTGAGGAGATCATTGTAGAGGCGACGAGTCTAAATATAAAAGGAACCAACTTCTACAGGGATAAGAAGGTGTTAGATAAAGCTCTAGATGTTTTTGTGCCAACAGATCAGGAAAGGAAGTGTATGGTAAAGGTGGATAATTCCTACTTTAATCCTAAATGTATTTTTAGGCCATGGAGACTGGTTCTCTTTGTGATCATTAGCTACATTAATTTGGATGGTAGATATTCCAAAATTTACAACCACCATCTGATTTTGCTGAATCATTTTAGACATGGGGTTAAAATCAACTTCCCCTTTTATCTTTTGAGCTCTTTAAATGATATTATTCTTAGTTTGCAGAGGGATCTTGATGGTGACCATGCCTACCATGATGGGCTGATGGTCCTCATTCATGAGGTTCTGAAATCTAAGAAGGTTGAGAGGCCTTGGCTGAATCGAAAGGCCCTCAAAGACTATGATACAGATGGTAAAGAGTCAGAGGAACCCTTCATGGAGGAAACTGAAGATGATGAGGGTGACTCCGAGGAGTATTAGGAGTCTATGCCCAAAAGAAATAACAAGAAGATCAAGGTGGAGGACTCGGTCACTGATATGGATATGGAGGAAGAGGAGAGTAGGGAGGACAGTGTGAAGAAGAAGGGAAAAATCAAAATGGAGCCCATAGGGAAGTGTACTAGAGCCAAAAATGGGAGTAAGAAAAGGGTTAAGAGGGTTGTCATTTCCTCTGATGAGGGCTCTTCTTCTCAGGAGAATAGCCATGACAAAAAGGAAGAGCGGGTGGAGAATGACCCTATTGTGGAGGAAAATGTTGGGTTGGACCAAAATGTTCCGGTCGATGAAAATATTCTACAGGATGTTGCCTAGTACATGGCCAATATTGAGAAGGAAGGTCAGGAGAAGGACATGGCCAATACTAAGAAGGATAAGGTGGAGAGCTCCAAGGAGGAGATAGTGGGAGAAAATAAGGATTTTGAAAATCTAGGGTGTCTTGCCTTCCTTGTTAACCTTAGCAACATGAAAAGTGACATCTCAGCTATGCAATCCCATATTCATCAGCTTCAAAAGGAGACTGGAATTCTTGGAAAGATGAATATGGGGGAGAAGACCATGGGTCAATGTATTGATGAGTTGAAGGAGACAGTTGGCAGGGTTGAGGGGCTTTCTACTTTTAATGACAAAATCATTGCTATGGAGGATAAAATTGAAGATGGAGAGGTGATGAAAAAAATAATTGAAATAATGGAAAAAAGAGTTGAGAAGCTAGAGAAAACAATTGGTAATATTGTGCAGCAGAGTTTTTCTATTCTTAAGGCTTTGGCTGAGCATGTCAAGATTCTGGTGGACAAAATGGACCAGGGGAAAGGGGAGTAGGAGATCATCGAGGTCAAGGAGGATCATGGTCCCAGTAAGAGAACAAGATCAAGGTTCAAGAAGCTGGAGGATAATAAGAAAAAAGACATTGAGGAACTCAAAGCATCCTCTGCTAACATGCAAATGCTGGCTGAACAGGCAACAGATCTTATGAAATGTATTTAGCCAGTTGGTTGCTGTCCTGCTGTCTTTTTGCTATCCTTTTCTCTCTATTTTTCTGTTTAAGGACTTGTTCATTTTTTTGTCTCTTTTTGGTGCTGTAGCATGGTTTCTACTAGAACTTCAATGCCTATCTTGTAATCCTATTGTAAAAGGTTTCGGGTCCTTTCAAAACCTTCTTTTACATAATCAAAACAATATTACTAAAGAAGGTATCTCCACATCAACTACTACAGTAGTTCATACTACACCATCTCAAGACAAAAGCAAGGCCGTTTCTAGTGGGCCTTCTACATCAATACCTGTATCAACAACAAAACCAACATTTATATTAACACATAGACAAATCCAAAAAATTATTAGTGCTATACCTAATACCACTTCACACACTAGCACTCATACAATGACAAATACATCTACTCCTTTTAATGCTAGTGTCTTGAACGTGGGTCAAACATCATTGTTGGGAACATAAATTCCTGAATCTTTAGTTAATTATGTTTCATCATTCTTTGGTGTTCCTTTTGGGGTCCTAAAAACATCTATCCCAACACCATCACAAGCTTATCATCATGTACCTCCTCCCACACTTGGACTTACACCAACTGGGTTTTTGACATCACGATTTAGAGGAGGACAAATTTTTGGTTCACATCTCACAAATAAAAATGCTCCTAACTTGGGAAATCAAATCAATGAACTAAAAAGCCTTATCCATAGTATGCAAAGTGGAGGTAAAAAATAATTTTCCTTTGAGGAAATATTCCCTTATCCATTCTATAAATCAATTAATATGATGCCTTTCCTTGCAAAATTTTAGATCCCTAAATTCGATAAATATAAGGGAAAGACATGTCCTATCCAACATCTCAAATAATTTTATGTCTCCTATCAGGAGGTCTCCTATAATGAAGACTATCTTAAGAGACTCTTTACAAGGAGTCTTAGAGTCTCGACACTCGAATGGTTTATGAATCTACCTCCTAGATCTATATCCTCTTTCCTTGATCTTGCAGAGAAGGTTGTTGCATAATACTCATATAATATCTAACATCAAGCATCCTCCAGTGACTTATGTAATAGTAAGAAAAAGAATGGGGAAACTTTTACTAGTTTCTTACAAAGGTGGAGACACCTAGCTAATAAAATGCCTTGGAAAATGCCAGATAATCATGTTATTGACATCTTTACTAGAAATCTAGTAAATAAAATGTCCTTCCAAATGAAAATGGTTGCTCCTGATAGTTTTGAAATGATTTTTAGGAAGGGAAAAATAATTGAAGATGGTCTCTTGCAAAGGGAGCCATTAACAATGACAAACCAAAATTTTGGACTAAGAATAAAGGGGTAGTCAATGATGGAGTGACCGATGCTAAACATGTTCAGAATGTTCAAGCATCTAAGCAAGGTAATTTAAACAAAAATTATAATCAAGGCAATGGAAACAATCAAAATTGTAATCAACAAAATCAAAACACCTTTCAACAGTAATCTTGCAATCAGGGCTATCTATTCCCTCACAGTAATAATAACAAAAACAACAATAATTATCATTCACATCCACAATGACAATTCACTTCTCTTGTAGAACCCTTGGATGCTATCTTTCCAAATCTTGTTGATCAAAATATGATGATATATCCTAATACCCAACCATATGATGAAAATCAACCTAAACCCGCTTGGTATAAGTATAATGAATATTGTGAATGTCATTGCATCAAAGGTCATGATATTAAGAAATGTATGAAATTCAAACACTATATCCTTGACCTTATTGATGATGGTAAAATTGAGGTTGAAGGTCATACACCTTCAACATCTAATGCACAACTTAAGATCTACAATCAACCATTCCCTAATCATAATCAAAACAATGCCTCATCTTGTGTGTGTGAAAATTGTACCTGATCTGTAGACACAACACTTCAGTAAAACATTAGAGGTTAGCAAAAATGAAATCGTGCAATGAATTGAAAGCTAAACTAACCAGGCAATTTACTGCCTTCTAATAGGTGCGAGTATGATGTTCTCAGATTGTTATCAAGATCAATGACCTTGACGACACCTAAATGAAGGATTTGAATGCAAAACTGATATAAAATATGAATGCAATTAATCTATTTTTTTAAATTTTAGATGCAATAAGAATGATAAAAACTTGATATGAAATCTAATCTATATGAAATTGATCTAACAGTAATATGAAAACAAAAGTGATCTCACAAAACGTGGTTGATTCGTAAAGAAGCTCCGATTCTCCAGATAGCAATTCACTAGCATAAGTTCGCAAATTATTAGATGATTTGGGATGAGCTGAAGCCTTAATTTATAGAAATCCAGGGCTTTAGAGGTGCATGGATAAAAGCCATAAATCACTCAAATAATTCAACTTGATTTTTGAGTTATTTTTAAATAAAGATAATTTAATTCACAAAAACATGCAAATCATGCAAAAACAACTTTTTAACTCAACTTAGAAGTTTAGATCAACTTTAAAACTCAAAAATGATGTTGAGTTCCAAAAAGTCAATAACTTGCATTGATTTTTTGATTTGGAGTTTAACTGCTCTTTGATTGTGCACATGGATAATTATGAATTAATAAATAAATAAAGTGATTTATTTTCAACTTAACTAATTTTTGAAAAAAAAGCAATTGATTTATGGGTTAATCAATCATTTAATCAAACTTTTATTCAAAAATAATATCATCAAATATGACAACTTGCTTTAATTAATTAAATAAGAATTTAATCAATTAATGATAGGAATTTTGATTTATTGTCAAATTTAAATAATAATACTTAGGAATAAATAGAATTAACTTCAATTAAACAATTAATTGGCAGTATTAAATCTAATTAATTAAATATTGAGAATATTCAATTAATCAAACTTTAGGATAAATTGGATTTATCGTCAAATAATCATTAAATCAAAGATAATTAAGATAATTAGGAATATTACTAGGAATATTCCCTGATGCAGAATTTGAGATAATCAATTAGGATTCGATGATGTTTAGATGTACATTTGGTTAGGAATTTGATGTCGATTTTGTTTGATATGTTGATATAGAGGTTAATGAACCTATAGCCCATTTTTGGGGTATTACATTTTGCCCCTCTTTGAATTACTGTGTGAAGCGCAATAGTTCAAAGACAGTCTGTGTATGATGCTTGAAATTGATGATCTGATATGAGATTGCAATTGATATGAAACAAAAACTATGATATGAGACAAAGATTGATTGAAAGATTCGAAGATATTAGGTCCTGAATGACCAAAGATAATGGAAACTATAAAAGTAATGAACCAATGATTGCAAAGAAGTGTCAAAATTCTTGATTCTGAACCTTATGATTGTGAAGAAGTGAGTGACCAATTCCAAACTTGATTGTCCTTAGAAGAATCACATAGGTATCACATCTGAAGCCTTCAGTTACTGAAGAATCAAGGAAATAACACAATTGAATCGATAGTTGCAAAAACTGATACAGTTTTACAAAATTAGGAGAATACCAGATTGATATGGATCTCGATGAATCTGATATGCCCCGAGTGATGATTGATTTGCCCCAAGCGATGAGGTCTTTTGATGAATCAGCAACTAGACATGGTTGTTGTCTCGATTACTAAGGAAACATATGATTTCAAATTAGATTATAGACTTTGAATGATGTGCAATACCATGCCCCCTTCGGGATTAAAATTGAAATCTGACAAGAAAAGTCAGCGTTGATAGTTTAGAAGCATGTTAATTGATTCGAGAAGTGGTTAAACACATTCAAAAATGCATTCTACATCATCTAGAGGTCTAGAAGACCAAGTTTGACTAGGTTTGACCATAAGTTGACCATGGCTAACTAAGTGGAAATTTTGATAGTTTGATGTAAGATAATAAATTAAGGTGAATACTGGATTTCTATGATGATTGAAGGTTGATTATGCAAGTAGTGAATAATATAAATGATCTCATATTTTAATTTTGATTCCGAAAAAATATTCTACTTGCTGTTTCATTGGATGGACCTTCATGTGAGATTCAGCTTGTTAGATTTGAAGATGTGATTGAAGAATCGTTTAAGCATCGAAGTTCATTTAATCATTGTGAGATCATGCAAAGATGAAAAATGAAATGCAACCTAAGACCTAGGACCTACTCACTGATCATATGTTGATTTGTTATCATCATTGAACTTTTAGGTAATTAGATAAATCAATACAATGCCCACTAGCTATGAAACCATAGACATATGAATATCGATTTGTATGCGCAAGAATCAATACAACACCCACTGGCTAGGCAACCATGGACATATGAATATTGATTTTGTTTTCAGAATGTTGGATTAGATATTAGCACCAAGGCACAAACACCAGGATGACCTAAATATCATGTCTATTTTGATATAGCAATTTGTATAAGCATCAAAACATAAACGTCGCGATGACCTGAATACACCTTGTGTACAAACACATCAAGCAGTCAAGAGATCATTCTAAATCCAATGTGAATTAACCATAGTGACCCTTTATCATTCACATCCTTAGGTAAGATCGCATTCACAATAGGAGAAAGAACTCACTCAAAAAGATAATAGTTAGATCAAACTTCTTTGATTTTTCTGGGTATCAATGGTTGAGGTACACATGGCCATCCAATTCGAGATAGAGGCTCTTACAGTCAGACACCATTTCAATCCAAATTTTCCAAAGTTGTTAGATTTTCACATACAAGAAGAAGACAAAGAAAAGATTATGCTCCTAGTCATCACTCTCTAAATCCTATAAAGGACATCATCGAAGAGCTCGAAGGGACATAATATGCAAAAATCTCAATGCGAATTAGTAAGCATACAAGGAGATAAAAGCATGTAAAAATAATAGATTATTTTCAGTTGAGTTTTGATGTTTGATTGCATTGTTGATGCAAAATCCTTTTTGGAGACAAGACTGACTGACTCACATGAAGCTTCAAAGGAATCTGATTGGATATGATACATCTAAGACACATTGATAGGATACATACGCTTGAGCTGATTGGTGTACAAACTGACTTATTGAGAACAAGAATGCAGAAACAAATCGGGAGATATGTACAAACTAAAGCAAGACTGAAAGCTGGAAAAGACCAAGATTGCACTGATAGATGGAGTGTTTTGAAACAAGTGGTGCCCATTTCCTGGGTTTTCACCATCTTGGTAGAGATTCTATTTTTGCTACCAAGGCGCCTGTTTCCAGGTTTTCACCAAGGCACTTTTTTTTTTCATTTTTTTTGTATTTTTCATTTTTTCAATTTTTTTTGTACTTTTGATATTTTTTGATTTTTTTGTGAATCATCAAGGTGCCTATTGCTAGGGTTTCACTAAGATGTTCATTTCTTCAGGACTTTTTCTGCTTTTATAATTTTTTTCAGGACATTTTACCATAGACTGAATGCTTTAAGCATAGAATTTCTTTAGATGGAGAACATTGACTGGTTCTCAGAGCTGTTCTCCTTCAGTCATTGAGAGTTGATAGGCACCAGAGCCAAAAGTAGTAGTGATTACAAAGGGACCCAGCCAGTTGGGTTCAAACTTCCCCTTGCGTTCTCGATGTGATTGATTTTTAGGGTTTTCTCTCAAGACTAGATCACCAACCTGAAATTCTCTATGTCTAACTTTCTTGTTGTAGCCTCTAGACATTCTCTTCGGATATACTCTGAGATGATCATACGCTGCTTGTCTGCACTCATCTAGTAGTTCAAGTTCTTGCAACCTAGACACTCTATAGTCATCATCAGTTACTAGACCATGCATTCTGATTCTTAGTGATTGGATTTCAACCTCAATAGGTAGTACCTCTTTAGACCCATAAACTAAAGAAAAAGGTGTAGCCCCAGTACGTGTTTTGATACTTATTCTGATACTGGTTTTGATACTGGTTCTGATACTTTTTCTGATACTAGTTCTGATACTGGTTCTGATACTTGGTATACTTGATAGCATCTTTTCCCATTGCAAACTCCCAAGAAAGATCATATCGTGCAGTCCCAATGTCTAGCAAGGTGGAGAACAAGAGGGATTAGCAAGTTGGTGGAGAACAAGAGGGATTAACCTCCTACATCTACAAATTGAATGAAATCAACATCGAAGTCCTAATCTAAGGTACATCTACACATCATCGAATCCTAATTGATTATCTTAAATTCTGCATCGAGGAATATTCCTAACAATATTCCTAAATTATCTTAATTATCTTTAATTTAATGATTATTTGGCGATAAATCACATTTATCCTAAGTTTGATTAATTGAATATTTTCATATTTAATTAATTAGATTTAATATCTTGCCACTTAATTATGTAATTAAATTTAATTCTATCTATTATTAATTATATTATTTAATTTTGACAATAAATCCAATATCCTATGAATAATTGATTAAATTCTTATTTAATTGATTAAAGAAAGTTGTCATTATTTAATAATATAGTTTTTAATAAAAGTTTGATAAATAGTTAATTAACCAATAAATTAATTATTTATTTTCAAAAATCAAGTTGAGTTGAGGATAAATTATTTTATTTATTTATTTAATTCTTAATTATTATGCACATTCAAAAGAAACAGTTAAACTCCAAATCAGAAAATCAATGCAAGTTATTGACTTTTTGGAACTCAACATCCTTTTGAAGTTCAAAAAGCTGATCTAAACTCTAAATTGAGCTAAAAAGCTATTTTTGCATGTTTTTGCATAATTTTTGAGAATTAACTATCTTTCATGATCAGATAACTCAAAAATCAAGATGAGTTAATTTGAGTGATTTATGGTTTTTCCCATGCACCTCCAAAGCCCTGGATTTCTATAAAATCAAGGCTCAGCTCTTCATAAATCATCTCTAAAATCTCTAAAATCTCATATTTTTGCACAATCACGCTGGAGAATTGGAATTGGGAAAATCAAAGCTCTTGTGAATCGACACCTTTGTGAGATCAATCTTGTTTTGCATTCATTTAGATTCATATTTCATATCATTGTTAGATAGATTTCATATCAGTTTTCATAGCATAGATTCATATCAGTTTTTTATTATTATTGCATAGAAAATATCAAAAAAATAGATTAATTGCATTCATATTTCATATCAGTTTTGCATTTAAATCCTTCATTTAGGTGTCATCTAGGTCACTGATCTCCATAACAATATGAGAACATTAATCTCGCACCTACTAGAAGGCAGTAAATTGCTTGGTTAGATAGTTTTCAATTTTGCATGATTTCGATTATAGCTAACCTCTAATGTTTTACTAAAGTGTTGTGTTTACAGATCAGGTACAATCACTTCTGGAAAACTCCTGGGATACATAGTCTCAAAGATAGGTATTGAAGTTGATCCAGCTAAAGTCTCAAAGAAAGGTATTGAAGTTGATCCAGCTAAAGTCAAGGCTATAATAGAGATGCAACCTCCCACAAATATTAGTCAAATGAGGACGTTGCAAGGCAGAGTTTAATCTATCAGAAGATTCATATCACAGCTAGCGGACATATCACAAACTTTTACAAAAATATTACATAAAGGTGTGACCGTTGCATGGAATGAAGAATGCGAGAACAACTTTAACCATATCAAGAAGTATCTATCAAATCCACCTATCTTGATGCCTCCTATTCATGGGAAGCCATTGATCTTGTATGTCTCTACAACAACCACATCACTGGGGGCATTGCTAGTGCAACATGATGAAGACAAAAAGGAAAGAGCCATCTACTATATAAGCAGAACATTGGTGGTGTATGAAAAGAACTATTCTATGATTGAGAAAGCTTGTCTCGCTATGATCTTTGCATCACAGAAACTGAGACACTATATGTTAGCTCATACCATGCATCTAGTAGAAAAAATTGATCCACTGAAATACCTACTAAGCAAGGCTGCCCTCACTGGTAGACTGGCTAAATGGGTCATGCTTCTAAGTGAATTTGACATTGAATATGTTGAAAGAAAAGCTATAAAAGGTCAAGTTATTGCTAATCAACTAGCAGATGCACCCATGTTTGATGACACACCAATGCAAATGGAATTTCCAGACTCATCTATTATGCACCTATCTTCTAGAGAATGGCAATTATTCTTTGATGGCTCCTATACACAGAATGGATCTCGAGCAGGCATATTGTTCCTAACTCCCCAAGGATACTCAATCCCCAAAGCATTCCGATTAAAGTTTCCTTGCAAAAACAATATTGCAGAATATGAAGCCCTTTTGAATGGTATGAAAATAGCAATTGAATGGAGAGTAACAAAGCTACATATTCATGGAGACTCTCAACTTGTTATTCATCAAGTCAATGATGTGTACCAAACTAAAGATGAAAAGCTCATTCCTTACAAAAGAATGGTCAATGATCTTAAGAAATATTTCATCTCTATCACATTTGAGCAAATTCCTAGAACAGAGAACAAGGCTGCCGATGCAATGGAAACACTATCTACTTTATTACAGCAGCCTGAACATGAGCTACGCTACGAGTTCCTGGTGGAAGCACTCTCTTATCCTGCATATGACTCCCCCAAAACTCGCATGATTTGTACTATTGTAGATCATGATTCATCCCGATATAAAAACCTATTTTCCTATCTCCAAGACCAAATCATTCCCGATACCTTCAACCGTCACGAAAAGAGATACCTTATCTTTAATGCCTCCCGATATGTCATCATTGGTAATGACCTATACAAATGAGGTCTAGATGGTACGCTACTTAGATGTTTAGAATGGGAAGAGTCTCAACGTGCATTAAAGGAAGTCCATGATGGTATTTGTGGGTCACACTTGAACGGTTTAACACTAGCTCGAAATTATTAGGGCTAGGTACTATTGGCCTGAAATGGAGAAAGAGGCTATCAAATTTGCTAAGAATTGTCAAAAGTGTCAAGTACATGGCAACCTAATTCATGCTCCAGGGAGGGATCTAATCCCCTTTACAACACAATGGCCTTTCCATCAATGGGCATTTGATCTTATCGGGATGATTCATCCTCATTCTTCTAATGGACATACCCATATAATCATAGCCATAGATTATTTTACAAAATGGGTAGAAGCGGTCCCTTTGACACAAGCAACTGGAAAGCAGATATCGATGTTCATCTTGAACTATATCATATGCAGATATGGGATCCCTCATTCCATAATCATAGATAATGGTGGGCCATTCAGGAATAAAGACCTCGATGATCTATGTTCCAAATTTAAGATCACCCAACATTGGTCTTCTATCTACTATCCACAAGGGAATGGACAAGCAGAGGCTTCTAACAAAAATCTATTGAAGATCTTGCACAGAACGGTAAACAAAACTGGTAGAAACTGGCATCTCATGATTAATCCAACTCTATGGGCCTACAGAACAAGTATCAAAACACCTACTGGGGCTACACCTTTCACTTTAGTTTATGGGTCTAAAGTGGTACTACTATTGAGGTTGAAATCCCATCACTCAGAATCAGAATGCATGGACATGTCACCGACGATGACTACAGAGTGTCTAGGTTGCAAGAACTTGAACTACTAGATGAGCACAGACAAGCAGGGTATGATCATCTCAGAGTATATTAGAAGAGAATGTCTAGAGGCTACAACAAGAAAGTCAGACACAGAGAATTTCAGGTTGGTGATCTAGTCTTGAGAGAAAATCCTAAAAATCAATCCCATCGAGAACGCAAGGGGAAGTTTGAACCCAACTGGCTGGGTCCCTTTGTAATCACTACTACTTTTGGCTCTGGTGCCTATCAACTCTCAATGACTGAAGGAGAACAACTCTGAGAACCAATCAACGTTCTCCATCTGAAGAAATTCTACGCCTAAGGCATTCAGTCTATGGTAAAATGTCCTAAAAAAAAAATCCTAAAAATCAGAAAAAGTCCTGAAAAAATGAACATCTTGGTGAAAACCTAGCAATAGGTACCTTGATGATTCACAACAAATGTAAAAAAATAAAATAAAATAAAATAAAATTGAAAAACTGAAAAATACAAAAAAAAAAAAAAGTGCCTTGGTGAAAACCTGGAAACAGGTGCCTTGGTAGCAAAAATAGAATCTTTGCCAAGATGGTGAAAACCCGGCAACCGGGTGCCACTTGTTTAAAATGCTCCATCTATCAGCACAATCTTGGTCTTTCCCAGCTTTCAGTCTTGCTTTAGTTTGTACATATCTCCCGGTTTGTTTCAACATTTTCAGTTTTCAATAAGTCGGTCTGTACACCAACCAGCTCAAGTGTCTGTATCCTATCAATGTTTAACACTTGGGGGAAATCAATGTCATATCCTATGGTCTCCCATGTATCTTAGATGGATCATATCTAGTCAGAGTCCTTTGAAGCTTCATGTGAGTTAGTCAATCAGTCTTGTCTCCAAAAAGGATTTTGCATCTACAACAACGCAATCAAACATCAAAACTCAACTGAAAACAATCTATGCTTTTTTTTTATGCTTTCATCTGCTTGTATGCTTACTGATTCGCATTGAGATTTTTTGCATATTTTGTCCCATGAGCTCTTCGATGATGTCCTTTATAGGATTTAGAGAGTGATGACTAGGGGCATAATCTTTTCTTTGTCTTCTGCTTGTATGTAAAAATCTAACGTCTTTGGAAATTCTAGATTGAAATGGTGTCCGACTATAAGAGCCTCTATCTCGAATTGGATGGCCATGCGTACCTCAACCATTGATACCCAAAAAATTCAAGGAAGTTTGATCTAACTATTGTCTTTTTGAGTAAGTTCTTTCTCCTACTGTGGAACGTGATCTTGCCTAAGGATGTGAATGATAAAGGGTCACTACGGGTAATTCACATTGGATTTAGAATGATCTCTTGACTCTTTGATGTGTTTGCAATGCAAGGCATATTCAGGTCATCATGACATTTATGTTTTGATGCTTATACAAATTGCTATATCAAAATAGACATGATATTCAGGTCATCCTGGTGTTTGTGCCTTGATGCTTATATCTAATCCGACATTCCAAAAATAAAATCAATATTCATATATCCATGGTTGTTGACCAGTGGGTGTTGTATTGATTCTTGCGCATACAAATCAATATTCATATGTCTATGGTTTCATAGCTAGTGGGCATTGTATTGATTTATCCAGTTACCAAAAAGTTCAATGATGATAAAAAATCGACATATGATTAGTGACTAGATCCTAGGTCTTAGGTTGCATTTCATATTGCATGCTTCTTTGCATTTTTCATCTTTGCATGATCTCACAATGACTAAATGAACTTCAATGCTTAAACAATTCTTCAATCACCTCTTCCAATCTAACAAGAGCTGAATCCCACACGAGGGTTCCTCCAATGAAGTAGCAAGTAGAATCCTTTTTCGGGATCAAAATTCAAATCTGAGATCATTCATATTGTCAACTACTTGCATAATCAACCTTCAATCATCATAGAAATCCAGTATTCAACTTAACTGATTATCTTACATCAAACTATCAAAATTTCAACTTGGTCAACCATGGTCAACTCATGGTTTAACCTAGTCAAACTTGGTCTTTTGGACCTCCAAATGATGCAGAATGCATTCTTGAACATGTATAACCACTTCTCAAATCAATTAACATGCTTCTGAACTCTCAACGCTGACTTTTCTTGTCAGATTTCAATTTTAATCCCGAAGGGGGCATGGTATTGCATATCATTCAAAATCTGTAATCAAATTTGAAATAATATCTTTATTTCTATCAATATCATTCATCAGTAATCAAGACAACAACCACGTCTAGTTACTGATTCATCAAAAAAGTCCTCATCACTCGGGGCAAATCTATCATCACTTGGGGCATATCAGATTCATCAAGATCCATATCAATCTGGTATTCTCCTAATCTTGTAAACTGTATCAGTTTTTGCAACCATTGGATCATAGTGTTCTTTCCTTGGTTCTTCGACAACTGAAGGATTCAGATGTGATACCTGCTAGTTCTGCTAAGACAATCGAGTCTAGAACGGGTCACTCACTTCTTTGCAATCTTAAGGTTTGGAATCAGGTGTTTTGACACTTTTTCGCAATCATAGGTTCATTTGCTGTTATAGTGAACATTATTTTTGGTCATTCAGGACCTATTATCTCCATATCAATTCAATATCAATTAGCTTCTATCTCATATCAATTATCAATTTTAAACATCAGTTTCATATCTTTATCAAACACAGACTATCTTTGAACCACTGCGCTTCGCCCAGTAATTCAAAGAGGGGCAAAATGTAATACCCCAAAAATGGGCTATAAGTTCATTAACCTCCTACATCTACAAATTGAACGAAGTCAACATCGAAGTCCTAATCTAAGGCACATCTGCACATCATCGAATTCTAATTGATTATCTTAAATTCTGCATCGAGGAATATTCCTAACAATATTCCTAAATTATCTTAATTATCTTTAATTTAATTATTATTTGGTGATAAATCACATTTATCCTAGGTTTGATTAATTGAATATTTTTATATTTAATTAATTAGATTTAATATCTTGCCACTTAATTATGTAATTAAATTTAATTCTATCTATTATTAATTATATTATTTAATTTTGACAATAAATCCAATATCCTATGAATAATTGATTAAATTCTTATTTAATTGATTAAAGAAAGTTGTCATTATTTAATAATATAATTTTTAATAAAAGTTTGATAAATAGTTAATTAACCAATAAATTAATTATTTATTTTCAAAAATCAAGTTGAGTTGAGGATAAATCATTTTATTTATTTATTTAATTCTTAATTATTATGCACATTCAAAAGAAACAGTTAAACTCCAAATCAGAAAATCAATGCAAGTTATTGACTTTTTGGAACTCAACATCCTTTTGAAGTTCAAAATGCTGATCTAAACTCTAAATTGAGCTAAAAAGTTATTTTTGCATGATTTTTGAGAATTAACTATCTTTCATGATCAGATAACTCAAAAATCAAGATGAGTTAATTTGAGTGATTTATGGTTTTTCCCATGCACCTCCAAAGCCCTGGATTTCTATAAAATCAAGGCTCAGCTCTTCATAAATCATCTCTAAAATCTCATATTTTTGCACAATCACACTGGAGAATTGGAATTGGGAAAATCAAAGCTCTTGTGAATTGACACCTTTGTGAGATCAATCTTGTTTTGCATTCATTTAGATTCATATTTCATATCATTGTTAGATAGATTTCATATCAGTTTTCATAGCATAGATTCATATCAGTTTTTCATTATTATTGCATAGAAAATATCAAAAAAATAGATTAATTGCATTCATATTTCATATCAGTTTTGCATTTAAATCCTTCATTTAGGTGTCGTCTAGGTCACTGATCTCGATAACAATATGAGAACATTAATCTCGCACCTACTAGAAGGCAGTAAATCACTTGGTTAGATAGTTTTCAATTTTGCATGATTTTGATTATAGCTAACCTCTAATGTTTTACTGAAGTGTTGTGTTTACAGATCATGTACAATTTTCACACACACAGTTGGATGAGATGGAAGACAAGAGAATGAAGGAGAATGAAGGGAAGAAATCCTCAAGGGAAAACTCCTCAAGAATACCCAAGCTAGGGAAAAAATTTCATGTAAAGCACATTTGGACAAGCAATGAAAGGCCAGCATAGGATAAGTCACAAAAGCGTAATGCCAAAGAAGGACAGGATGTAGTCCAAAAGAGTAGACATGTCAAGAGGCTTCATAGCACTGTGTTTTACTCTTTATTTCTTTTTTTATTAGATCAAGACCAAAGGGGAAATGATAGCGAAAAACTAGAATGAATGGAGGAAAATAAATATGAAGGCTAAATAGGAAGGGAATGAAAATAAGATCATCGTAAGATAGCTCACAAAATAGCCAAATGTTCGTGTATAGATCAACATTGTCAAGATCAAAGAGAGAAGATGGAATGGATGAAATATGTAGAAGAACTATGCATGATGCTTGATTGCCAGGTTTTCATCATGGTACTTATCCAAGGTGCCACAAGAGAGTGGTTTTCACCATAGGATGAATTTATTTCTCTTTACTTTTTCTACCAAGGCGCCTGTTTCCAGGTTTCCACCAAGGCACATTTTCAAATTTTTTTTTTTTTAAATTTTTTTTTTTTTGGAAGAAGGCAAGCTTTTTAGATAATGCTCCTTGAAAGGATAAACCATGATATGCTAAGGATTCAAAATGATACGCTCAAAGATGCTAATAGGGAAAGGGAGATGGAAGAGAAAAATGGAGGATAAGGTTTTATGTAAAGCGAGTGAGGTTGGAAGATAAGAGGAATAAGCAAATGAGAAAAAATGATAGGAGGTAGAAGGATAATGAATGGAAGGATTGTGAAAGGGTAAATTGAAAGGAAGGAAAGATCAACATCAACACACACCTTGAAGGGTGGTGAGAGGGTGGAGGAAACATGAATGAAAGAATACGTGAAGGAATATGGTGAATGGATAGCAGAGGTTGTGGTTTAGGCACATGGAATGGAAGAATGTTTTTGGAAGAAGATGAAGTGGAAGTCTTTGGAAGCTTGAATGTCAACTTCACTTTTTTCTCAACACCAAACTCTTTCAAGAGAGACTTTGGAATCCATATAGCTGTAGGCTTTTCATTTTTTTTTGATGATCTAGAGAGAATATCTTTAATGATAGATTTTGGAACCCATACTTGTCTTGTAATTTTTTTCTTAGATATCTCTTTTGACTTTATGTTTCCATGTCTATTAGAGGAGACATGGTGATCTTCTTTTTTTGATGGATTCTTGTATTGCTTCTTTTTCTTGTATTGAACATTCAAGTTACTTCCAAAACACTTGGGACTTGTGGAAGAAAAAAGAGGATATTGTTGGTTTAGATGGGTGGGTGGATGAAAAGGATTGAAGGGTATGCATCTATGTTGATCTTGAGGAAAGATAGGAGATGGAGGTATGTAAGGACCCAAGATGGATGGTGAATTAGGAAAGTTAGGAGGGGAAAGTGAAGGGACATAAGGATCCAAAATGGAAGGTAGACATGAAGCCTTTAGTAGTGGTGGAAGAGGTCCAAGGATGGAAGTGGAAGACGCAAAAGGATAATCAATAAGTTCATCAGCATCTATATGACAACCAAGGATATCAGCATCTTTAGAGTGAGCATTAGGATTTTCAATAGAACCATGGACATCTTGAATATGAGCACCTTCTTTGATAGGATTGTTCAAAGCTTGCAAAGACTTAGGAAGAGTAGAAAGTGGAAATGAACATGGAATGGTAGAATAAGAAGATGGAAGACTTTGATCTTGACAAGGATCTTTGGATAGCATAAGCACATAATTTTTCTCTTGATTTTCAATAGGCTTAACATTGGAAGTAACAACACCATTTTTACCAACCTTAATGGAAGTATCATCTTTGGAAAGCACAAGTGTAGTAAGGTTATTTTGATTGTCAATAAGCTCAACGGTGTAAGTAGTAGCTTGATCTTGCTTAGGAGAAGACTTCAGACATAGTGGAATGCCTGAGAAAGGGTGTGTAGGATCAAAAGAACCCTGAAGTGGATAAGAGACCTCGGGAAAAGGAGTGGATGACATGGAGGGTTCTTGATCTTGATCTTTCTTTATGTTCTTTTCTTTATCATTTTTGGAGTCCTCTTGACATGGAGCCACTTCTAAGGACAAGTAAGCATGTTGGGATTGTATGGAAGACTTTGGAAAAGATGGTGAAGGACTAGCTGGAGTAGGCATTATAGCATATAAAGGCTTAAGCTCTTTAGGTTTAGCATTATTGAAAGTATTTTCAGCCAAGTGAAAGTTAGTTTGAGTTTTTTTAAAAGGTAGCCCTGGAGGATAACTATAGGGAACCATATGAAAAGTATCAGGGCTTGTGTCGAATGAAGGTTCTGTGAAAGATTTGAAAGACTCAGAAACTTTAGAAAATATACGGGTATTGGAGGAAGTAGGGGATGGAAGGGAACCATCACAAGACAAAGGTCCAACATTAACATGATCTTGCTTGAGAGTGTAATCTTTATTTTCAGCTTGAGAGTTCTTAGAGGAGAGATTCTTATAGTATTTACTTTTGTAATCAGCACGAAAAACTTTCTCTTCCTCAATAGAAGTAGATGTATCATCTAGATATTGTTCACAAAAATCATCAAAGTCTCTTTCAAAATCAGAATCATGTAGATCACCATCACGATCTATCCAATGTGATGGCCCATTTGTAGTAAGTAGGAACACACGACGAGGCGGATTCTTAGGAACAGAGGGTTCATAGGTATCACTATATTGTCCCTCATCATAGTCATCATAGTCTTCAAAGTATTCAAAGATGGGTGTGTCACTCTCCATGGAAGAAGTATCATAAAGATTGTCACATTGCTCATATTCTATCTGAGGGCATGATGACATGTACAAGTCTTTATCAAATGGAAAAGGGCATAGAGCTTCCATGGAGAACACTTTAGGTTCCTTTTCTTTCTCAAGTTTGTTAAGTTTGACTTTTATAGCGTGTATCTATTTCATCATAGCTATGATTAGAATTTCTTCCTCATGTGTACTAATTCTTTGAGACATGTGTACTGATTCTCAATGGCTACTGTTCTGTTCTTGACACAGTGATTTGTTCGACATATTCTGGAAATAGGCTAAAAAAGCTAAGTATCTGGCATGACAGTTGCAAAACTCGCACGACAGTTGCTAGCAGGATTTGACTTTTTGAACTTGACTGGTAGAAAGACTCGTACAACACTGGGTTTTGTACCATACGACAGATGGGTAGTAATGAAATGGCACTTGATAGAAACTCGTATGACTTTTTGACCTCCTGAGATGACTTTTGACTCCAGAAAGGAATTTCACTTCAAATTTTGCAAATTTAAGGTTTTCAGTTTCAGATTGTTTGCAAATTTCAATGTCCAGATTTGAGGATTGTAACAGATTTGTTCATTTTCAATAACCAGATAGATAAACAAGCACGCAAAATAGCAAGCAAGTGATTTCAAGAATGTCTGAAAACAATGAACCAGGGAAAAAGCAACCTTGTGCATGGACAATCAAGTGATTTTATTCGTTCTAATCCTCAGAAGCACTAATTGTGTATGTTCCAAAATGTTTTGCAATGACACACATATACCTAGAAAATAAAAATTTGGCCTCGCTAGAGTTTTTAGTAATGGTTTGACTATGAAACTTTTATGATCCAAAGGGCGGAACTCCAATCCTAGCGCACCAGGGTTTTGACATAGTCCAAGAATTTAATCAATCAGGAGCTACTAGGGAGATCTGAAAACCCAACAATGAACCACACTTGTGAAGATTTCTTCCACAAGGACATTTATATAGCGGTTGTTACTATCACGTCTGAAATGGCTATTATCACTTGAGGTTCCATCAACGCAGTTTTCCCTATGAAGGGATCATCTGCTACGGTTAACCCTCTCTAAAGGTGACTCACAGTATGATACCACAAGGGGACTTGGCTCCAAATCCAAGGTTTTGACACCTCTTCACTTTTAACCCAAACAAAGCAAGCAGATTAATCCGACATGCTAAGACAAAGTTTGTTTCACCAAGGTCTGTGATGTTAACCCCACGTGATCTATCAACCTCTCCGGAGAGAGAATGTATCGATCAATAAGAGAAGACACACTAATTGAGTAGAATGTGAAACACACTAAGTATCCTCTCTACCTACAAGGATTCCATCATCAAGAAGGATTTCACTAGGAATCCAATCTCTCAAGAATCACAAATAGCGTTCATAGGGCCTAATTACTATTTGAGCACAGATATATTTCCAAAAGTAAATCTACTGAAAGTACCCAAAAGCAGAAAGAGGAACACTTAATGTTTAAAGAGAATATGAGGTGAGTCCACAAGGTGGAACAATTAACCCCTCACACAAGCAAAAAATGAGTCCACAACTTAGAAAATAAGTGAGTTCTAAAAAGCACAAAAGGGTTGCCTGGTGGAACAATTAACGCTTCTATCCTCTAGACCCCTCCCCTTTATGGCGCTGAGATTGCAACCACGGGGTGGAATGAGGGGCCAGTGGATTAGCGAGTCCAATAACCCAAGATAGAAATCTAGATCAATCACAAGTATCTAAGACTACTTAAATGAATACCTAAGGTGTCACAACCTAGTATCAATTATGCAAGTGTGTAAAACAAAAGCATGAAAAGAAGCACTCAAGCTAGACACACGAGAGATTTATTTTAAGTCCAAATCAAAATATTATCAGAACAAGTAGAATACCTGAGATCCTTGCGATGTGCTTAGTAGATATTTACTTGATTTTTATCTTTGTTAAGCAATCCCGCGCAAGTAAGCAACAAACTCTCCGATAAGAAAACAAGCAAACAAGATATGCAACGTATCTTCAACTTATGAAAACCCTAGGGTTAGCTCTAAAAATCAATTATTATCAGCAATAATAACCAGCAATTAACCCAAATGACAACTCATATCATTCATTGAACCATGTAAAAAAAATAAGTGCATACCCATCACAAAATTTTATTTTATTTTGCTGCATTTGACCTAGTCAACAAGATCTGATTTTTTTGATATGATTTTGGCCACAAAAATAGAAAATCAGAACAGAGACCCCTACTAAAAAATGTTAGGAATAAGGTGTCTCAACCTTGGATAATTCCTATTCTTATTATTTGTTTTGTAAAATGTATTTCTTGCAAATAATGTTGATGTGTCAGCATCTTGAATTGTGTGTAAGGAGATCATGGGTAAAACGGTTATGACAGATTCCTATGACATGTAAGAGCTATGTCAGGAAGATTCAATGACAGGTGAAGACATGTGGCAACTAATAAATTTGACTACTGTACACTCTTCCCCAATCGTGGGGTTCGGGGCATCGGCCTGAAAATTTTTTGGGGTTCCTATTTTCTCGGAGAATGGTAAAACCCTAATACGGTTATCTTTGGGAGTAGCCCTAAAAAATGAAGTGCATGATATAAGATTTTTTAGGGTTGTGAAGAGATATGATGCGAGTGTATTGTTGGAATGTTTTATGCTACCATGATTTGTCTTCAAGGGTTTACAAACCTTCTGAAAGAACTTGCATTGCAAGTGTATTGTAAGCTGTAATAGTTTTGATCAATACATTGTGCAGGTTTTGGAGTGCTAGGGTTTTTACCGAAAGGTTTCCCCAGGGTATATCATTGTGTCATTCTCTATTTTTTTGTATGCATGGTATGTGGTTGCAATATCTTTGTTAAAGTAGTTAACGAATTTGAAATTGTAAGGATTTAAAATAATTTGCACAATACTCTCCTATAGAGATTAGCGTAGGAAGCTGTTTCTGCACCTGAGTTTCCTTACAAGTGGTATCAGAGCTTGATCAACTTTTGATCCTAGTTGTTGGGTAGGGTTTTTTGAGTTGATCTCAAGTTTGAGTGGGAGTTTTTTGTAGAGCATTCTGAATCTTATTTGCAGATTGAGATGGCAAGTTCATCATATGGAAGAATGGAGGTGGAGAAATTTAATGGCACTAATTTCGAGTTGTGGAAACTCAAGATGGAAGACATGTTAGAAGATCGTGACCTATGGGAAGTGACTTCAAATGCTACAAGACTAGCAACTATAGCTCAAGTAGACTGGGATATCAAAGACTGTAAAGCTAAGGGTCTCATAAGACTCTGTTTAACCGATGCAGTTCTTTTGAATGTTCTAGATGAGAAAACCGCAAATAGTTTGTGGGAAAGACTTGCGGCCATGTATCAGGCCAAATCTCTGGTGAACAAGTTGTTCCTGAGGAAGAAGTTTTACTCTCTATGAATGGAGGAAGGTGGATCCTTAACAGATCATTTAAATGCATTTAATCTACCAGCTTCATAGTTGACATCAGCTGGTGTCAAGTTAGAGGAGGAGGATCGTTGCTACACACTTTTGTGTTCTTTACCGGATTCATGGGACCATCTTGTGATGGCTCTCGGAAGCATGTTAGTCACCTTCAAAATGGATGATGTGGTGTCTTCATTGCTATCAGAGGAGATGTGGAGAAAGACTTCCATTTCAAAAAAGAAGCCCTTGTTGTTCGTGGGAGATCCACTGAAAGAGGGAAGAAAAATGACAATAAGTCTGACAATAAGGGTAGATCCAAATCCCGTGGGAAGTCAAAGACTTCCAATAAGTCCAAGGAAAAATGTTGGAACTGTGATAAATCTGGGCACTTTCGTAAAGACTGCAAAGAGGCGAAGAAGAAGAAGAAAGGTTCAGATTCAGCTTCAAAAAGATCTCAAGAAGATGGCGATGCATTCATCACAGCTTTGGCAGCCCATGCATCTAATAATGTGTGGTTGGTTGACTCAGTTGCATCTTTTCACATGACCTCTCATCGAAATTGGTTCTCAAAATATGAAGAGTTCGATGGTGGAAAGGTGTACTTGGGTGATGATTCTCACCTAAAAATAGTTGGACGCGGAAGGGTCACTATCAAATTTCCTGATGGACAAGTAAAGGGAATCAACGGAGTTATGCACATTCTAAGTTTAGCACGAAACCTATTATCTGTAAGTATGTTGAATGATGTAGGTGTGCAAGTTGTTTTTTTGAAAAAAGGATGCAAGATGATGAGAGGATCAATAGTGCTTGCAAGGGGTACTAGGAGAGGTACCTGATTTTAGCTAGATGCATGTATTCCTCTATGTAATAGTTCTTCATCCTCACCATCTGAACAAGCAGTGAAGAAGTCTATGGCTATTGGTTCTGATGGTAGTGCAAACACTTTGGAAGGTAAGCTTCCTGCAGAAAAGACAATGTTGTGGCATATGAGATTTGACCACATTGGTGAAAAGGGTCTCAGAACCCTGAAAAATAAAAATCTCGTTGAGGGGTTAAATGATTGCAATCTCGAGTTCGACTTCTATGAACACTGTGTCTATGGTAAACAAAATTGTGTTCAGTTTTACTCTAGTTCTCACAAATCTTCTGATGTTTTGGATCTTATTCATTCTGATGTATTTGGTCCTGTAAAAGTTCCTTTAATCTCCAAGTCTGTATTTTTTGTATCTTTCATAGATGATTACAGTAGAAGGACGTGGATTTATTTCCTTAAAAGTAAGATGCAAGTCTTTAGTCGGTTCAAGGAATTTAAAGCTCTTGTAGAGAATCAGACTAGTAAGAAGATTAAGTGTGTGAGAACTGACAATGGTGGTGAGTTTTCCTCAGCAGAGTTTGAACAGTTCTATAAAGAACAAGGTATCAAGAGGCATAAGACAACTCCTTATACCCCACAGAAAAATGGAGTTGCAGAGAGAATGAACAGGACACTGATGGAGAAGGCTAGGAGTATGCTTAGTGGAGCTGGTTTAGAACAAAGGTTTTGGGCCGAAGCTATGGCCACTACTTGCTATCTGGTTAATAGATCTCCTACATCAGCCCTTTTTGGTCAGACACCCATGGAGGTGTGGTCTGGTAAGAAGCCTTCAATTAGACATCTTCATGTTTTTGGTTGTGAAGCTTATGCACATGTTCCAAAGGAGAAAAGATCTAAGTTGAAAAACAAAGCTGTTAAATGTATTTTCATCGGATACAGTGCTGGTGTGAAAGGATACAAGCTTTGGGATCCTGTGACTAGTAAGGTGTTGTATAGTAGAAATGTTATTTTTAGAGAGCTAACATCTTCTCCTATTGTGCTACAACTAGATGAAAAAGAAAAGGAAAAAGATATTGTTCAGCTGCCTCCTACACCTGAGAAGACTGAACAGAGAGACCATGTTGGGCCTAATGATGAGGAGAGCTCTAGCAGCTCTGATAGTTCAAAAGAAGAGGAAGAACAACCTCAACCACATCCCTTGAGGAGATCCACAAGAGAAAGAAAGCAACCAGAAAGGTTTGGTTATTCTATGTTAGATTCTAGTTGTGCCTTTGCTTTGATTACTAACACTGATGAGCCTAGATCTGTGAAAGAGGCTTTGGGCATGGAAGATGGAGGTTCCTAGATTGAGGCTATGGATGATGAGATGGCTTCATTGGAGAAAAACAAAACTTGGGACCTTGTACCTTTGCCTAAAGGGAGAAAATCTGTTGGCTGTAAATGGGTGTTCAAGAAGAAATTTTGTGCAGATGGCAGTGTTGAAAGGTACAAAGCTAGATTGGTTGCAAAGGGGTATTCACAGGTAGAGGGAATAGATTATGGTGAAACATTCTCTCCTGTTGCAAAGTTGACATCCATTAGATTTCTATTATCTCTTGCTACATCATATGATTTAGAGATAGAACAGATGGATGTGAAGACATCTTTCCTTCATGGTGATTTGGAGGAAGAGATTTATATGTCACAGCCTGAGCACTACATTGTTAAAGGTAAAGAATCCTTAGTTTGCAGATTAAAGAAATCTCTATATGGTTTGAAGCAATCTCCTAGGATGTGGTACCTTAAGTTTGATGCCTTTGTGTTGTCAATTGGATTTGTAAGATCAAAATTAGATCATTGTGTTTATTTCAGAGTTGAAAATGATCGCCTTCTTATTGTTGCATTATATGTTGATGATATGTTGCTATTTGGGAAGGGTAAGGGTATGATTTTTTATTTTAAATCTCAGTTGTCAACACAGTTTGAGATGAAAGATCTTGGGGCAGCTAGGTACATCTTGGGTATGGAAATCAGTAGAGATAGGTCTAACAGAAAACTTTGGTTGAGTCAGAGTAAGTATGTGAAGTCTGTGTTGGACAGGTTCAGCATGGCAGATTGTAGACCACTATGTGTTCCTATTTCTGTGGGAACAAAGTTATTTTTAGATGATTGTCCAAAATCTCCTAGTGAGGTGGAGGACATGAGTAGAGTACCTTATGCTAGTGCAGTTGGTAGTCTTATGTATGCTATGGTCTGTACTAGACCAGACATTGCCCAAGCAGTGGGAGTCCTGAGTCGGTTTATGGCTAACCCTGGACGAGTACATTGGGATGCAGTTAAGCGAGTATTCAGATATTTGAGGGGTACATCAGATTACTCCATATGTTATCATGGTAACTCTTCTGGATCTCCGCATTCAATTTGTATTCATGGGTTTGTGGATTTAGATTGGACAGGTGATATTGATAGTAGGAGATCCACCAGTGCTTATGTGTTCACTATGTTTGGTGGTGCCATTAGTTGGATGAGTAAGCGACAACTTGTGGTTGCTTTGTCCACTACAGAAGTTGAGTACATGGCTACTACTCATGCTTGTAAAGAAGCTATTTGGCTTAGAAGATTGTGTTCTGATGTTGGTGTTGATGCAAAACAAATTACTATTTGGTGTGATAGTCAGAGCGCTATTTTCCTTGCAAAGAATCCAACTTTCCATGCCAAAACGAAGCACATTGATGTGCAGTTTCACTTTGTGAGAGATATGGTGGAAGATGAAAAGGTAAATTTGGAGAAGGTAGATACTGTGAAGAATGTTGCAGATGCATTAACAAAACCAGTGGGCACTGAGAAGTTTAGATGGTGTTCGGAGTCTATGGGCCTTTTGGCCTATAGTGGTTAGTTCCTGTTATGTTCCTGTTGCTCTTACAAGGTGTTCGACAAGTGGGAGAATGTTAGGAATAAGGTGTCTCAACCTTGGATAATTCCTATTCTTATTATTTGTTTTGTAAAATGTATTTCTTGCAAATAATGTTGATGTGTCAGCATCTTGAATTGTGTGTAAGGAGATCATGGCTAAAACGGCTATGACGAATTCCTATGACACGTAAGAGCTATGTCAGGAAGATTTAATGACAGGTGAAGACATGTGGCAACTGATAAATTTGAGTACTGTACACTCTTCCCCAATTGTGGGGTTCGGGGCATCGGCCCGAAAATTTTTTTGGGGTTCCTATTTTCTCGGAGAATGGTAAAACCCTAATACGGTTATCTTTGGGAGTAGCCCTAAAAAGTGAAGCGCATGATATAAGATTTTTTAGGGTTGTGAAGAGATATGATGTGAGTGTATTGTTGGAACATTTTATGCTGTCGTGATTTGTCTTCAAGGGTTTAGAAATCTTCTGAAAGAACTTGCATTGCAAGTGTATTGTAAGCTGTAATAGTTTTGATCAATACACTGTGCAAGTTTTGGAGTGCTGGGGTTTTTACTGAAAGGTTTCCCCAGGGTATATCATTGTGTCATTCTCTATTTTTCTGTATGCATGGTATGTGGTTGCAATATCTTTGTTAAAGTAGTTAACGAATCTAAAATTGTAAAGATTTAAAAGAATTTGCACAATACTCTCCTATAGAGATTAGCGTAGGAAGCTATTTCCGCACCTGAGTTTCCTTACAAAAAATAGAGAGCTTTCCAAAAATGTAAAAATTTTAGAAAAATCTCTTCATTTGTGCCCTAGAGACCCATTTTACCAAAATAGACCAGTTTTTATAAATTGACTATTTGAGCTATTATATTGCATCCAAATTGAAAATAAAAAGAATGGACCCCTTGTAGAATTTAAAGAGATTTCTAAAAATATAAAAATTTCTGAAAAATATGCTGATTTGCGTCAGATATTGATTTTTTCCATAATTTCAAGAAAAAATTATTAAAAATTCAAAACATCTCAAACAATTTTGAATTTTTTACTGTAGCTTCCTTGATATGTGTCCAACCTACAAAAAAAATTTCTGAGCAAAAAACCTAGCCATTTGGGAGATAAAATTAAATCTTTGAAACTTTAGGGTTTTAGCTCTCCTAAAAAATCAAAACTAGCATGTAAAGGTGGGTTGCCCCATGGTGGGCACCACAAATGTGTGTGTGAAAATTATATGTGATTTGTAGACACAACACTTTAGTAAAACATTAGAGGTTAGCAAAAATGAAATCGTGCAATGAATTGAAAGCTAAACTAACCAGGCGATTTACTGCCTTCTAATAGGTGCGAGTATGATGTTCTCAGATTGTTGTCAAGATCAGTGACCTTGACGACACCTAAATGAAGGATTTGAATGAAAAACTGATATAAAATATGAATGCAATTAATCTATTTTTTTTTTATTTTAGATGCAATAAGAATGATAAAAACTTGATATGAAATCTAATCTATATGAAATTGATCTAACAATAATATGAAAACAAAAGTGATGTCACAAAACGTGGTTGATTCGCAAAGAAGCTCCGATTCTCCAGATAGCAATTCACTATCATAAGTTCATAAATTATGAGATGATTTGGGATGAGCTGAAGCCTTAATTTATAGAAATCTAGGGCTTTAGAGGTGCATGGATAAAAGCCATAAATCACTCAAATAACTCAACTTGATTTTTGAGTTATTTTTAAATAAAGATAATTTAATTCACAAAAACATGCAAATCATGCAAAAACAACTTTTTAACTCAACTTAGAAGTTTAGATCAACTTTAAAACTCAAAAATGATGTTGAGTTCCAAAAAGTCAATAACTTGCATTGATTTCTGATTTAGAGTTTAACTGCTCTTTGATTATGCACATGGATAATTATGAATTAATAAATAAATAAAGTGATTTATTTTCAACTTAACTAATTTTTGAAAAAAAAACAATTGATTTATGGGTTAATCAATCATTTAATCAAACTTTTATTAAAAATAATATCATCAAATATGACAACTTGCTTTAATTAATTAAATAAGAATTTAATCAATTAATGATAGGAATTTTGATTTATTGTCAAATTTAAATAATAATACTTAGGAATAAATAGAATTAACTTCAATTAGACAATTAAGTGGCAGTATTAAATCTAATTAATTAAATATTGAGAATATTCAATTAATCAAACTTTAGGATAAATTGGATTTATCACCAAATAATCATTAAATCAAAGATAATTAGGATAATTAGGATTATTACTAGAAATATTCCCCGATGCAGAATTTGAGATAATCAATTAGGATTCGATGATGTTCAGATGTGCCTTTGGTTAGGACTTTGATGTCGATTTTGTTCGATATGTTGATATAGAGGTTAATGAACCTATAGCCCATTTTTGGGGTATTACACATCTTCCAAAAATGTGCCTTATGACTACACCACCAATAACATTCAAGGCTCTAAACTCCAGGACAATGATTGTTGTGGCTTTGAATCTCTTTGTGGTTGCATAGAAGAATCTGACAATCATGTGTGCACTCTTAAGCTTAAAGCTACTGATTGTAATGCTACCACTAGAAGAGGAAAAATTACTATTTAGGTTGCCAATCCACCCACTGCACCATCCACA
This sequence comes from Chamaecyparis obtusa, assembly GCA_027943335.1. NCBI lineage: Eukaryota > Viridiplantae > Streptophyta > Pinopsida > Cupressales > Cupressaceae > Chamaecyparis > Chamaecyparis obtusa. The sequence goes on along the minus strand of BSBK01001331.1, from coordinate 2,076,061 downwards.
TCTACCAGGCCTTCTTCATGCTATGACCTCCTGGCACAACTAGGGAAGAATCCTAAAAATATATCCATACTTGAGCCACTTCATACATAGCCTATGCATAAATAAGTCCTTGAAAAACCCCTTACTGAATCTCAAGTCACCGAAAACATCAATACCTCCCAATTTCAAGCTATGATTGAGAATATAGATGCACAATCACATCTTATTTTCACAGACAAAGACTTTCATGGTTCTGACCCTTGTCATAATAATCCTCTTCACATTGAAGTCATCATTCACTCCACCAAAATAAAAAGAGTCTTGATAGACAATGGATCTGGGTTGAATATTTTCACTATGAGAATGACAAGAAACATGAGACTTTCAGAAGATCTCATTGATATGACAAAACACATTACTATAAAGGCTTATGATGACAGAGAAAGAGAATTCAAAGGATTGATCACACTTCCTTTACAGGTGGGCCCTGCTATAATGGAGACTTCTTGTCATGTTCTTGATCTATATCTCCCTTACAATATACTTTTGGGAAGACCTTGGATACACGCTATTTCAGGTGTACCATCTACATACCATCAATGTTTGATATTTCCACATCATGGACGTGAAATCACTATTCCTAGAGATCAAGAACCATTTCAGTACTACAAGAATTTAGAATCAAGGAAATCTTAATATTGTCCTCTGAATGAATTAAAGGCTTCCACTAAACGTCCTCCTAAAAAAATCTCCCATTGAAGAAACAAATAAGGTATCTAATAAAGGAAAAGGTAAAGTCACCGAGGAGAAGATTTTTGGATTAGAAAAGAAAGTAAAATTTACAGATAAAGGAATGTGAGAGTATAAATTTGAGAGTTCCTTATACATTGGATAACTTTGATTATCCCCGAGGTCCTTTGGTAAACCTAAACAAATTTTTCCTAAATTCAATAAGGAAACTATGACATGTAAAAAGACTACTTTCGAACACTAGAGATCCCTTGCAGATGAACACATGGAGAATGATGTATTATATTGGTTTTTCAAAGATGATGAAGAGAAACCATTAGACATTCCTAAGGACAAATACTCGAAGGTCACTCCTATTATTGAAAGCATGGGATACCATGGAACTGGCCCGGGGAAAAACTAAAATGGGAGAAAGATAATTATTGAAGCAACTGGCTATCCTCAAGGCCGAGGATTGGGCTCCCTAGAAACCAAGGTGTCTTTGGATGAGGACTTTTGTTTAGATGAAACTGACTCAGACACCGATAAAGAGTTCCATGAAGTCCCTTTCCAATACATTGAAGATGATCTCATCAACTCTAACCGTATCCTAGCCATCACTATCGTAAACTTTTCATCCCCCACCCTTCTCCTCAAACACCCTAAACTCATCAATTGGGACCAACAAGATTTACCACCAGCTTTAGACATATGTAATTCAGATGAGGCATTACTCACACCTTTCAAACTTAAGAATCTCCAAGATCACAAGCACAACATAGTCTAAAATGAGAAAGCCTACTTTGGTAGCCAAGTCAATTTTTAGTCGCAAAAGTGAAAATAAAAATAAAAATAAAAAATAAAATAAAAGACCCTCTAGTGAAAACCTCCCTAAGGCATCTTTGGGTGAAGAAAAAGAGAAAATAAAGGATGCATCCTCTAGTGAAAATATTTCTATGACACTAGAGGAGGGAGAAGTTGAATTTCTATTCATGTCAGAAAAATCCTCAATCCTAATTGAAGATACAATAGAGGTCAATCTGGGAACTACAGATAATCCTAAGATCACATACATAACAACATCACTCAATGAGAAAGAAAGGAAATATATGACTGAGTTTCTTTGCAAGACACAAATAAATTTTGCATTTTCCTATAAAGATATACCTGGTTTGGATCCTGATCTTGTAGTACATCATCTTGTAGTTGATCCTACAATCAAGCCTATCTAGCAAAAATTAAGAAAGATACATCATCAAGTTGCCTTGCTTGTTAAAATAGAATTACAAAAAATGCTAGATGCTAAATTTATACGACCTATAGATTATCTAGAATGGGTCTCTAACATTGTACTAGTGGGTAAGCCTTCTAGGGGCATACAAATTTTTACTGACTTTAGAGATCTTAACTTGGCATGTCCTAAGGATGATTTTCCACTACCTAACATTGATATTATAGTGGATTTGACTGCCAGACATGAGATGCTATCTCTTATGGATGGTTTCTCTGGATATAATCAAATTAGGATAGCAATTGAGGATCAACACAAGACAACTTTTACTACACCATGGGGTACATTTTTCTCTCAAGTAATGTCTTTCGGTCTTAAGAATGCAGGAGCTACCTATCATAGAGCTACCTTAGCAGAACACTTGTTGGTTATGAATTGAACTATACTGCTATTGAGCGAGCATGTTTGGCCGTGGTATTTTGCATGCAAAAACTACGTCATTAAATGCTTAATAAGAAAGACACAACTTATTGCTAAAGTTGATCCTCTTAAGTATCTCTTGTCAAAATCCACTCTTACTAGACGCACATAAAAATGGGTTATGATCTTGAGTGAGTTTGACATTATTGATGTAGATTAAAAAGCTACCAAAGGCCAAGTAATCATAGATCAGTTAGTAAAATCTCCTATTCAAGGTGATCATCCTATTGTTCTAGATTTCCCAGATGAATCAATCATGACTATCACCTCAAGCATACAATGGAAACTTTATTTTGATGAATGTTATACACAAAAAGGATCAAGATCAGGATTCTTATTTGTAAAACCACAAGGAGATCTCATTCCTAAGTTTTATAAGCTTACATTTCCTTGCACAAACAACATTGCAGAATATGAAGCTTTGGTAGTTGGACTTTGTCAAGATATTCATTGGAATATCTCTAACTTGCTTATATTATGTGATTCTTAGTTAGTTGTCAAAAAAGTTAATGACAAGTTTCAAACAAAGGATGACAAGATCCTTCCTTATCACCGCATGGTTTAGGATCTAAAGGCACACATCACATAAATCACTTTTCAACATATCCCAAGATCTAATAATAAAGTAGTTGATGCAATGGCTACCATTGCCTCTTTGATAGATATGCCATAAAATAGTCAAAGGTGTGAGTTTCTTGTTGAGAATCTTATAGTCCCTGCCTATGACCAACCAAAGTCTGAGATGGTATGTGAAATCGTTGGTCCCGATTCCCCTTGGCACTAAGATATTTATTCCTACCTTCATGATGAGATCATCCCACTTACCCTTTCTACTAATCAACGCAAAACCTTCATCCGCCAAACTTCCCATTACACTATCCTGGGTGACACCCTTTTTTGAAATCACTTTAAGGGAACTCTTCTTAGATGTCTGAATTTAGAGGAAGCACAAATGGCCTTACAAGAAGTACATCAAGGAATCTATGGGCTTCATTCCAGTGGACTCACTTTAGCTAAAAAGTTACTACATACTGGATACTATTGGCCAACTATGGAACAACATGCATACCAATTTGTGAAAAATGTGTTTCTTGTCAACAACATGGAGATTTGATACATGCTCCTGCTCAAGAGCTACATCCAATATGGGATAGGATAGTGGGAACCCAGACACCCAATAACTCAAAAATTAGTGGAAAGTGGGTTAATCCAAGTTGCGGGTTTTCTAGTCTCTGTTCACTGCGTAGATTTGAGAATGGAGTGTTTTAGAAGATATAACCCCAAAACCAGATAGATCAAAATTGTAGATGAAAGGGTTCTTATCACATTGGATAGGGCAACCATAGAAAGTTATTTTCACTATAATTTTTATCGGTGGAATTCTTCAAGGCTTTTAAAAACTGTATTAGAGTGATATATATTGGATATGGGTAGGTATATAAAACATGTAGTTGCAACATGAATTCTGAGGGGTTCCTTACTCTAGAGGTATGATTGAACTCTCCTCCAAGCTCTTTCCATGGTTTAATGCTCCAAATCCAATAGTTTTAAGATAATCTAGCCTGAAACTAAACATTCATAAGATTGAATTTGGAACCTACATATTCTTTTAGAGGGGGAAATATTTTTTAAAATGTTTATTAAAGGGTTGAAACTATATGTTATTTTTTTACTATAACATTTATTAAGGTTCAAATTCATCTAGCTATAATATAAGGGGTGAGATTAGAATTGTGTCTTTAATGATATTAATTAAGGTCTTTGTTCTTGTATTCAAGAAATAAATTAACTCATACGTAATATAAAATTCTTAAGAGAGAAATGTGTTTCTTTAAAGAACCAAATATTTTTCATGGAGCTTGGCTGCCCTTAAACAAGGGCACAAAGGAAAAAAATTATGCTGGGAGAAACACTTCTAGCCTAGAAGTCAGTCGTTATTGTGCATTGTTTAAGCCAACCGATAGGTGAGGTCTTATTAATATGTCTAATTTACACTCATATTTATATATATATTGAGTGCAAGTAAATGCATGTATTAGTCGATGTAATTTTATTTGAGCATCACCACTTAAGTTGCCTCATTTAGTGGGATTTGATATTAATAATTGTTTACTATTAAGTGCTAGTGAAATATGATCTTTATTGTTGTTTTCTAATAAGTACTAGATATTTTTAGTATAATAGGATTCAAGTTTTGATATAGTGGATGTGTTGTGCATTAAAATATTTTATGTTCAAAGCATTGATCGATTTTATCTAGAATCTATGTGAGCGCCTCTATTAATAATGATTGCAATTAATTGATTTGAACATCACCACTTAAGTTGCCTCATTTAGTGAGATTTGATATTAATAATTGTTTACTATTAAGTGCTAGTGAAATAGGATCTTTATTGTTATTTTCTAATAAGTGCTAGATATTTTAGTATAATAGGATTCAAGTTTTAATATAGTGGATGCATTGTGCATTAAAATATTTGATATTCAAAGCATTGTTGATTTTATCTGGAATCTATGTGAGCACCTTTATTAACAATAATTATGTAATTAATTGATACTTATCTATAAATTTTATTTTTGTTAATTTTTTTAGTTAAAAAAATAATTTAAACCCAACAAAATTAGTACTGATCAATAAGAAAATAGAAATTAAATTCAAAAATAAAACTTTGCAAAAATTAGTACTTGATGAGTGATATTCTTTTATTTTGAATACGATCATGAGGATAACCTTAAATAGCTTAGCAAGAATTATCTCTTAGGCCCCTATTATAAAATTATGTTGAGTTAGCTTGATGAAACTAAATGTACATAACACTTAGATTTTATTAAGTCATTCTTATGCTAAATTGTTGTGTCCTGGCCTCATCATGTTGGCCACATTAGTATTTTCCTTTTTGTGCAACTTGACGTCATCATGTTGGCCACATTAGTATTTCCCTTTTTGTGCAACTTGAGGGCACCAGGTGACCAAGTCGTTTTAGGATAATTTTGGTTAATATTTAATTAAAGATGTTTCTAGAGATGATTTGCACCTTAAAATCTTTTTTTTGAGAGTTTTTATGTTGTGTCATGTTTACACCTCGCAAAAGTAGGCACGACATTAGTTATCAAAATAAGTATTACATTTATTTATTTCAATTCCATATTCAATTATTAATATTTTCAGTATTGATGTAATGTCAACTCTATAATATAGAAATAACATTTTATTAATGTTTTACAAACTATAAAAAGTAAATAAATTATTGTAGTAAATCTTTCTCTAATAAATTTTATTCTAAAACTTATAAAATAATATTTCTTAATTTTTTTAAAAAATATAGATAAAATAAATTATTCTATTAGCAAAATATTTTTCATTAAATAAAAAATAATAGATTAGTCAACACTGCTTATTTTCAACGAGAGTGACACAACAAAACAATAGGATAGATCATTTCTACAAACAAATTAAATTACAAATTCAAATTAGGATAAAGATACAAATTCATTTATCCTTACACATCAAAAACAATAGAATAGATCATTTGTACAAACAAATTTAATTACAAATTGAAATTAGGATAAAGATACAAGTTCATTTATCCTTCCATACAATTAAGATAAAGATACAAATTCATTTATCCTTCCATACAAATGTGCTATTCCAAATTTAATAGCCTTGTTCTTCAAGGAAATTTAGATTTTCCAGTGACATATCACCAGCGTCCAAATCTAAATCCTTGAAAATATCAATATCATCATCCGTAGACATGACTGGGTTCAAAATATCTGATGAGGCATCAGCAGTGTCCACCCATAATTCCTTGAGAAAATCATCATCATCATCATCAAATGTTATGATGTTATCTATGGCATCAATGTGAACGTGAATGGTGTTATCTGTGACAGAGACAGAGACAGCAGTATCATTATTTCCATTCTGATTGGCCGCATGATCATGCCCATCCTCGCCTTCTCTCTTCGGGGCCGCCTTTGGCACTTTTGCGGCTCTAATTACCTGACCCATTAAACAAAACAAAAACCATGTTTAAGTAAGATCCAATGACAAAACAAAAACATGGACTTTGAATCATCACATTTATTAGATTCTCACATTTCGGCCTTCCTCATCTCGGTAAAGCATCACGTAATCTCCAGCTTCCAGGCCATGCAATTTCACGAACTCCTCTGAAATAAACCATTCAATACTCATGAGTGGATTGTAATCATCAACTGTACTCAGTGTTTCACAATATGAACAAAAATGGCAATGGTGGACTGGAGATCATTCAGAAACAGAACTTTTAATACTTACTTGTGTTTTCTAGAACATACATTCTGGTCTTGTTGTTTGGCCAAAATCTACATCAATTTCAAACAATGTTAATGAGTGATTTTCATGACCCATTTGCAATTCAATGTCAACGAGTGTTATGAAAGCACAAAAAGCATTCTGTGGTTAACAATTCAATACCTGTAACGTAGATGCCACATGTTGGATGTTGCAAAATCCTCCATGTCAATTATCACTCCCTGTTTATCATACAGCACTGGCAGGTTTGCTTCTGCTGCTTTCTGAAAACCAAAATTAGTTTAATTTGAAACCATGCTGAAAGAATGGTATTTAAGAGGATAATAACAGTGGGCAGAAGAAAAACAAATGAAATTTAACTCAGATGTGTATGGATTACGAATTGGATACCTTGGGAAGCACTATCCTTCCAAGGGAGCTCACATCACTGTTTTTCAGTTCTTTTTGCAGCAGGAATGTTAAACTTTTGTTGGAGTTATCAATCTGCTTCAAGGAAATATAACATAATGTAAGTTGATGGTATGATACTTTCATAGTCCATAGATTATTACATGATTTTTTTCTTCTTCTTGACGAAGTATCAGAAAGTGTAATCCAAAATATCGAATGCAAAAATTAACACAATCTTCTACCAAAACCTAAACCTAAACCTAAAAACTCATCAAACAAGAAATCTTTCAAGATTGGAAGATTGTAAAACATACCATGATGGGGCTTGTGGAATGCTGAATCTTCTGCCGACTTGGAACTCTTTTTGGTTCTCTCTTAGAGGTCGAAGCAGTTGCAGCCATCTTCATCCTGCTGATTTGCTTTAGTTTGGAAAGATGATTATACCTGTGATTGCGAGCTGCCTTGGTAAGATGAATGAAGTTACTTGTCTCTGCTACCTCTGGAATCACAACACATCAATTTCATCTATCAAAAACAACACAATATGATAAATCCCAATAAATTATCACTTTATAATTTGATATGCTGGCAAAGATCATTTTATCAATAAGTGGTAAGCTTACCGTAGGTTGGAATGAATATGTTGTGACCTGCATAAATGGAGGAGGAGGAGTGATATTGGGAAGTGGAAGGGCAGAGTGCAGAATTGGGTATGCCCTGATTGATTAGGGCATCCATGGAATCTAAGATTTCGTCAGCGGCCTCTGACAGTCCAATTCTTCCCACCAGAATATCAACACAGCAGGCCACCAGCTGAGGTTCAGAACCCGCAAATGTGCCTGGAATAAATGCATTCCCCAGAAGCCTCGCAATTGCTCTTCTCCCTCCCCCAAAAGCATTGATCTGCTCTCTCACATAATTCATGCCCATCAAACTGAAACCCCTTCTGATTTGACACAGGGGGATAGGCCAATTTCTGCTGAGCCACTTAAAAGCAAGCTGCTCCAGGCAAGAATTCTGCATAGGCCAATTTATGTTGAGCCACTTATAAGCAAGCTGCTCCAGCCAAGAATTCTGACTCTGCATAGGCCAATTGATGTCCGTGGACGGCTGATTGGCATTAATGGAGGCATAATGGAGCTGAACAACTGATTTCCCCTTGTTGTCTATCTTGTCCGTGAGCCAGGAGTCCGCCTCAGAAAGAAAATCGGCATAGGCAGCGCCGCCGGAATTAATGAAAGAAGCATCAGATGCGCCTGCAAAAAATTCTGCCCCCACAACATTTGACATTGTGATAAATTTCCTAAAAACCCTTACACCCAAACTCAAAATCCTCCGCCAATGATGTAAAAGTGTCAACACACTACCGCAGCCTTGTGTTCTGTTCTTCAGGGTTTCCATCCTTAAATAAATCCGCCGCTCTAACACGCCGTCCAAATATAATGAAGAACTGAAGTTACAATCGAAGTCCAGTTCAAGACTGAGATAAATGATATAAATCCTAATTTGTATCATTAGTTTTCTTGTAATTGTCAAAAAAGCTGCTACTCTTTCCCACAATCCTCCAAGTAGGGATAATATGAAGTGAAATTGACTGCCATATATAAGGATTCTGGTGGACATTTCAAGGTATCTGCTCAGACCTAACTACAGAAACCAGCAAATAACTGCTCATTTTGTGATAGATGATGACTGGTTCTCTGAGATTCGGAGGTGTATTGGTATTGGTATTTGATCAAGAACAACTCTGAATCCTTCACATCTGCTCCACTTATCTCAGCTTCAACTTCAACTTGGCTCCTCTCGAAATGATGCAAAAGCAGGTGATGATGATGGGGGTGCAATTTCTTCAAAACCATTCCAAACTTCAATCTGCAACTCACTGTCATCTCATCCCTCGATGGTGATACACACGGAAGTGCCATGGAATTCGATTAAACTCAATTTGAACACAGAAAAGTAGATTAAAAATGACAGGTTTATTTTGTGGAAGAAGGGAATAAGTGGCTCTCAAAGACCAGTCTTTTTCCCTTTGCACCGCCACTTATCTCAGCTACAACTGCAACAAAGAAATGCCATCATGTGCAGTTGCAGTTGCAGTTGCAGTTGTAGTGGAATGGTAAGGATAAACCGCGTCAATGACTTTGGAGGTTGCCACGTTTTTAATCTCGCTCTTTAATCGTCTGCCTAATTTTCCAATTATACAAATATAAATAGTAATAGTAATTTTTAAATAAAAAATTACAAATATAAATATAAATAGTAATTTTTAAATAAAAAATATGATTATTTTTTTTTAAAAATAATAAAATCTATGAAATAGATCAAAGAAACAATAAAAATTTAAAATATATTTAATTATTAATTCTATTATATTTTTAATTACTTACAATAGATAAGTAGGAGATATTTTCCAAGCAAGTCAAATTATGATGTTAGATTCAACTCTTTAGGTTTTTGGATTCAAAAAACTGCACAGTTGAATCCTCATAGCAACATCACTACTTACGATAATTATATTGTAAATTTTATTTTTCTTTACATAATAAAATATATTTTCAACTTAAAAAGTGTAAACTTAAATTATGGTTGTATTGTTTAATATAATCTGAAATAGGTGACAATTTTTTAATCCTTCAAGATGAACTTTTTCTTGACATGTCTTGAATAATAAATTCTATTATAATAATATTTATATAATAAAAAAATATATTTTAAATAATATTATGATAATACATTTATTTTATTTGTTATATTTTATAAAAGGAAATAGTACAAAATCGTCATCCATACAATTTCAATATTATATATTGTATATTATATATTTAATATTTATGTTAATATATTTATCTTATGTAATTAATATTATTATTCTATACTCTCTCCTACACACACATACATTACTTGTCTCACCTACCTATCTCTTGTAATCAAGTAATAATAGGATCAATAGAAACCTGCAATAACATATAAAATCTCAACCACAAAGAGATTGTTAGAGTAATTAGTATTCTCAATATTCAAGAAAGGATGCAAGACAAATAATAAGCATACTCAATCAAATACTATGAAATCAATCCAAAATATGAATATACAAACCATAGAATCTTTCCTTAGTGTTCTCCTTCTCACGCAATGTGGGCTCTCAGAATTAAGCTCAAGATCGTGCCAGCATAAGACCTCAAAGCAATTGTGGTTACCAAAATCAAAGGTTTGGCTCTGTATTTATAATATTTTTGGAGTTTCAACCAAGAATCCATGACTGAAAAGGCTGATTGATGTGATTGAGGAGTTGAACTCAAAGTGAATGAGAGTTCAACTAAGTTGATGGATTAGCTTAAGAGAATTGATTGATCTGTTAGTAAATAGATTGGAGACATGACTTGAATGGACTGGTGAGTTAACTAATTGCATGTGAGTTAACTAATTGCATGAATGAGTCAACTGATTGCATAGATTAAAAGACTGAATTGATGAAATACTTGTGGAGTTAAGAGCTTTGATTGAAAAGCTAACTCATAGTGAGTGTGACTTAGGATTTAGGAGGATAATTATGATTTAAATAAATAAAATATTATTTATTTGTACATATGGAGATATTTTATAAATAAATAATTACTTATTTATTTATGAGAGGGAGTGTTAGTTGTAATTAAATAAATATAATTTATTTAATTGAGAGGGGAATAATTAGTTTAATTAAATAAATAGCATTTATTTAATCATGAGATGGAATTTGATTTAATTATTATTGAAATGAAATAATTAGGAGGGAACATTAATTAAATTTGGTTATTTAATTAATTATAATAAGGTAGGGTATAATTAAATAAGGTTATTTATTTAATTATATTATAGATGAATAGATGATGAATTAATTGTTTAGAAGCTTAATAATTAAAGTAATTAATTAAAATAACTTAATTATGGAATTAAGGAGAAATGATGGTTGTGATCTTAGAATATGGTAGAATGACACGTTAATTAAATAATAAAGATTATTTAATAATTTAAGAGGAATGTTAGTAATTTCATCGCGTTAGAGCAATAGGCCATTTTTAAGTGTCTACATATTTCCCCTATTTGATACAATACATTTTAGTCATTTTTTCAAAGAACAATAAAAATTATGCCTCAGTAGGTCCTAACAAGAACAATGTGATAGCAAGGTAAATGATGCCCCCCTCAAGAGATTATTTGTGCCAGAAATACATGAATGATCTCTTGAAAGATGATTTAGATTAAATGATGCAAGAAGTGAAGAATGTTGGTAGGCTGTGATGACTGCTCGATCGATATTGAACATAGAAATTGTTGATAAGAATCATGTCTAGTTTCAAGAAGGACCTATCATGTATAAGACTAGCTACAATGTTTGGTTTTAGGAAAGATACATCCTGTATAAGACAAATGATGATGGAATGAATGACCAATTGATTTGACCATTTTGACAAATAGATTGAGTGAGTGATATAAGAGAATAGACTGATATAAGAGAATAGACTAATAGAAGAGATTAGACTGATAGAAGAATCATTAGTAAAGAAACTTTAGAAGATTATAGAAAGGGGATGAAAGAATGATAATGAATTCTTGATTGAAACCCTTAGTTTATAGTAAGTAGAGAGCTTAATGATTTAATAACCATGCTTTTGATTTCTAACTGAATTGAGCTATTTATTTATCCAAGCATTGAGCCACTATTATTACAGAAAAAATGGATATCATCCTACCAAGATATGAAAGATCTAGGTATAATTATCCTCTTGCATTGAAAACAGGTAAGCTGAACAAACAAGGAATGTGAGCCAATCCATCTAGGTCAAGCATTCAGAGTTGAGGTATGTGTGGCGTATCACAACAAAAGTATCTGGATTGCAATGTTGCAAATTAGATATTTGTAAATGGATGTGAAGGCTCTTATCACAAACACCTAGATTGCTCTTTTAAGACTTCATGAAAAATATTTCACAAATAAAAAACAAAGAAAAAATAAGTCATGAACTATCATGACATCTCTAAATCACTTGTGGACATCCTAGAGATGCATAAGAACATGACTTGCAAAGATCAAGACATAATAAGACTAACTGGACTCAACAAGTTGCATCTAACTTGACAATAGATAAGTGTAGATGTTTTCTACAACAAGTCAAACTGTGATGTTACTATTATGATTCAATGTTTAGTTTTTTGGATCATCAATGAGTTTGACTCAAAAAACTACACATTGAATTCTCATAGCAACACCACTACTTACAATAATTATATTGTAAATTTTATTTTTGTTTGCATAATAAAATATATTTTCAACTTAAAAATGTAAACTTTAATTATGGTTGTATTGTTTGATATAATTTGAAACAGATGACATTTTTTAATCCTTCAAGATGAACTTTTTCTTGACATGTCTTGAATAATAAATTTTATTATAATAATATTTATATAATAAAAAAAAATATTTTAAATAATATTATGATAATACAATTATTTTATTTGTTATATTTTATAATAGGAATAGTACAAAATCATCATCCATACAATTTCAATATTATATATTTAATATTTATGTTAATATATTTATCTTATATAATTAATATTATTATTTATACTCTCCGCATATGCACACATACATTACTTGTCTCACCTACCTACCTCTTGTAATCAGGTAATAATAGGATCAATAGAAACCTGCAATAACATATAAAATATCAACCACTAAAAGATTGTTAGAGCAATTAGCAATCCCAATATTCAAGAAATGATGCAATACAAATAATAAGCATAATCAATCAAATACTATGAAACCAATCCAAAACATGAATATGCAAACCATAAAATCTTTCCTTGGTGTTCTCCTTCTCATGCAATATGGGCTCTCAGAATTGAGCTCGAGATCGTGTCAGCATAAGAGCTCAAAGCAATTGTGGTTACCAAAATCAAAGGTTTGGCTCTCTATTTATAATATTTTAGGGGTTTCAACCAAGAATCCATGATTGAAGGGCTGACTCATTGTGATTGAGGAATTGAACTCAGAGTGAGAGAGAGTTCAATTGAGTGGATTGCTTAGTTTAACATAATTGATTGATCTGTTAGTAAATAGATTGGAAAGATGACTTGAATAGATTGGTGAGTTAACTAATTGCATGAATGAGTCAACTGATTGCATAGATTAGAAGACTGAATTGATGGAAGGCTTAACTGATTGTTGAGGGAGGAATTAACAATGTGGATTGAATAGTTAGGAGAGGGAATTGTGGAGTTAAGAGCTTTGATTAAAAAACTAACTCAAAGTGAGTGTGAGTTAGGATTTATGAGGATAATTATGATTTAAATAAATAAAATATTATTTATTTGCACATGTGGAAATATTTTATAAATAAATAATTACTTATTTATTTATGAGATGGATTGTTAGTTGTAATTAAATAAATATAATTTATTTAATCATGAGATAGAATTTGATTTAATTATTATTGAATTGCAATAATTAGGAGGGAACATTAATTAAATTTGACAAATATAGTAGGGTATAATTATATAAGGTTATTTATTTAATTATATTATAGATGAATAGATGATGAATTAATTATTAATGATGATTTTGATCTTAGAATATGGTAGAATGACATGATTAATTAAATAATAAAGATTATTAATAATTTAAGAGGAATGTTAGTAATTTCATCATGTTAGAGAAATAGGCCATTTTTAAGTGTTTACATTTTGTCCCTTTTTGATACAATGCATTTTAGGAGTTGTTTCAAAGAATAATAAAAATTATGCCTCAGTATGTCCTAACAAGAACAATGTGATAGCAAGGTAAATGATGCCCCCCTCAAAAGATTATTTGTGCCAAAAATACATGAATGGTCTCTTGAAAGATGATTTAGATTAAATGATGCAAGAAAATAATAATTAGTAAGAAGTGAAGAATGCTGGTAGTCTGTGATGACCGCTCGATCGATATTGGACATAGAGATTGTTGATAAGAATCATGTCTAGTTTTAGGAAGGACTCATCCTGTATAAGACTAGCTACAACGTTTGGTTTCAGGAAAAATACATCATTTATAAGACAAATGATGATGGAATGAATGACCAATTGATTTGATTGATTTGACCATTTTGACAAATAGATTGAGTGAGTGATAAAAGAGATTTGACTGATAGAAGAATAGTTAGAAAAGAAACTTTAGAAGATTATAGAAAGGGGATGAAATAATGATAATGAATTCTTGATTAAAACTCTTAGTTTATAGTAAGTAAAGAGCTTAATGCTTTAATAACCATGCTTTTGATTTCTAACTGAATTGAGCTATTTATTTATCATCATTGAGCCACTATTACTATAGAAAAAATGGATATCATCCTACCAAGATATGAAAGATCTAGGTATAATTATCCTCTTACATTGAAAATAGGCACGTTGAACAAACAAAGAATGTGAGCCAATCCATCTAGGTCAAGAATTCCGAGTCGAGGTATGTGTGGTGTATCACAACCAAAGTATCCATTGCAATGTTGCAAATTAGATATTTGTAAATGAATGTGAAGGCTCTTATCATAGACACCTAGATTGCTCTTTTAAGACTTCACGAAAAATATTCCACAAACAGAAAACAAAGAAAAAATAAGTCATGAACCATCATGGCATCTCTAAATCACTTGTGGACATCCTAGAGATGCATACAAACATGACTTGCAAAGATCAAGACATAATAAGACTAACTTGACTCAACAAGTTGCAGCTATACTGATTATGTGTCTGTGTTTTTGCAAAAGTTTGGACATTGAAATTTGATGAATTGTTGATTCTATCTGATTTCAAGAACAAGGTACCTCGTCTAAGACTGCTCTATCTAATTTCAAGTGTTCCTTCCCTTGTCTAAGGCAACATGTTTTTTGACAAAATGCTTTGTTGTGGGATTGATTGATAGATAAGATAGCTTGGGTAATGTAGTTGAGGACATGTTGACTAGTTTTGACTATTTTGACTTGGTTCCACTGAAGCTCATATGTGTTATATGTCGTCATTCGATGCCTAGTTTTGAA
The DNA here is from genome assembly GCA_027943335.1 of Chamaecyparis obtusa. Taxonomy (NCBI): domain Eukaryota; kingdom Viridiplantae; phylum Streptophyta; class Pinopsida; order Cupressales; family Cupressaceae; genus Chamaecyparis; species Chamaecyparis obtusa. The sequence continues at coordinate 2,060,901 of BSBK01001331.1, read as the reverse complement.
ATGTCAAAGAATTGGTTATGTAGAAAAGAGATTTATTGCATGATTTTTGTTGGTTATTTTTCAATTTGTTTGGTTGTCTTCGACAAATTTTTGGATCTTTTGCAAATGTTTTTGGTCCATCATAGGGTTCGTACGTTTGGAGTCGAGGTATGTGTGGCCCATCACAAAAAGTGAAAGCTCTTATCACAGACACCCTAAACATGGTAGCCTTTAGATGAATGTTTTATATTTTTGATGTTTTTTATTGTTTTGAAAGTTTTGCTATGTTTTTGGAGTTTTACGGGATGATTTTGTGTTGTTTTTGTTGTTTTAAAGGACTCTTTTTAATTTTTAGAAATTTTTTAACAAAATTTTTTCAATTTTTTTATTATTTTGAAGGACTCATTTAAATCACTAAATGAGGTGAAAGACATATGTTAGGTTTTATTCTCAAACATGATTATATTTATTTGCCCCAGTGTCTAGCAAGGCATGGAACACTATGAATGGATAAATGAGTTGATGAGATGACAATGGATAGGTGAAGGATTGGTGAATCAGAGTTAATTTGGATGTAAGGACAATCTCACAATGGGATAACATATTTACCCAAGCTAAGGGACCAAATATGTGGCTATGTAGGAAATGACATGACACATTGAATGACATGGGCTCTATGGGGAATGGACATGTCAAGAGACTTTTGAAAATATGTTCATTTTTTTGTTCTTAATTTTGATCAAGACCACAGAAGGGATTTGGGATAGGCAATATGAAACATGACAATGGATGCTAAAAGTAAGGGATGGATAAGAGATAGGATTATTGTAGGGTATGGATGAAGTGAAGCAGAAAGGATCTGATAGGTAGGATTTCATGAATGAAACTTTCCCCCAAGTGTAGAGGGTAATAGATTTCACATGACGCTTGTTTGCTAGGTTTTCATCATGGTACTTTCCCAAGGTGCCACAAGAAGTGGTTTGCACCATAGGATGAATTATTTCTCTTGATTTTTTTTATTTTTTTTGTGTCACACAAGGTGCATGTGTACCAAGTTTTCACCAAGATAACCATTTTCTTCCTTTTTTACTTTTTTGACATTTTTGGAAGATAATAGATGTAGGAAATGACATGAAGGAAGGACTCAAGAATCTTTTTCTTTGGATAGTATTCATGAAATGGGTATGTGCAGGATCATGAGGGGTCAAACTATGCCCTTAAGTGGCAATGAAAAATCAGACAATCAGGATTAGTCAACTTGGCGTGAAAAAATGAACTAGTTATCAACCTAATATCAAAAAGTTGTAAGAATATAATTTGTAGGAAATTGAATGTAGTTTCTAAACTACTAAGCCTTTTCTGAAAAAAAAATTAATATGATTGGTAAAAAGTATAGATTGCAATGCAGCACTACAAACATTTCAGCAAAAAAAAAGAAGTACGTGTATGTCTGACCACCCTAATCAAAAGCAAATGATAATGTTTTTTTATAATATTCTATATATAAGTAGCTGACTCATGCCCGGATGTGACGCATATTTTTTGGTGTTTTTATTCCAAACAGATAATTAATTATGATTTTTTTGCTACAGCACTTTCAGAATTTAAAAACTCTCATGTCTGACCACCTTAACTCATTGAAAACTTATCATAATTCAATTTTTAAATTTTTTTTCTGATACTAGATGAAGCATAGAATGTGACGCATCTTTCGGATTTCATAAATGTTATACCGTTTGAAAGATATAGTCATTTTTCAATCAGTATCTAAATCAGCACTTTAGAGGTAGCTCGATTAGAAAATAACTAATAATTACTTAACAAATTCAAAATTTGACAGCAATTATATCGATAGAAAGCTGATAATCTCTTTAAGATACCCTTTTCATTTTATCAAATTCGGGTGAAAAAAAAGTCGTCAGCTACATGTTCGAAGTTTGGAACTGAGAGAAACAGAAGAAAAACACATTTTTGTGACACTTGAAGAGTTGACCAGGTAGGTTTGGTGCACAGACCAATACCGAGCCTAATTGGGTACCTGATATTATCGAGTACTCGATATTTTTGGGTACCTGAATCTGGCGGCAGAATTTTAAATTTTTGCTTTGCCTCCACTTTCTCTAATTTCAAATTTCAAAATTTGGTTCCACTTTATCAATTATAGTTATATAATAGATAGTTATATATTTGATAGTTATTAGTTATATATTAAATATTATATAATATGAATTATATATTAAATGTTATATTTAATATTATTTAATATATATTAATATTAAAAACTATATATTAGATTATATATTATATATTAAATATTATATAATATACATTTTACATTTTAAATATTATTTAATATGATTCAGAGCACGAGCATGAGTCCCTACAGTGGCATAGTAGTGCCTTTTATAGGTGCCAAAAACCCTAGCTATGCAGAAATGGAGGCTTTGAAGAATAGTTCACTGGAGGCGGATTATAGAAGCAGAGGGCAAGAGAATCACTCTGTTTCCACCACTTGTGGCTATGAAATGGTATCTTTCCCTACTTTTTCAACTGAAATGCTAAATTGTAAAGGTTCTTGAAATAGATTCTAGTCATGTCAGACAATTGTACCATGCCTATTGATAATCCAATAGCTGAACAGAGTCATTGGGAGGTTAAACAAGAACAACTGGATGGATCTTTGAACCGGTCGAAGATTATGGAGAGAGGGGAAGGGTTTGGTAAAATGAGCAGTTGTACTAGAAATGATGCATGTGCCGTAGACTGACCGCATTAATAAATTTAAAGAAGAGATCAATGGCGACATGACATTATGAGGAAAGCCTTGCCATTTCGATGGTGGCCCCCCACCCCACCCCCGCGATATTATGAAGAATGTCTTACCACTTCAATACCAGCACCACCTATGTCTCAGACTTTCACCATTGCTTCTCATCAGTACTCTGAAATATGGCAAGGATTGCGGGCACATTATTACCCCTAGGGATTGCGATTGAGATATCACACGTTAGGACCCCTAGGGAGTCCCCATGACCCCTTATGACACATTAGAATGCTCAAATGTGTCTTAAGAGGTCTTAGGACCCCTTCAAACACACTTGAACATTCCAATGTGTCAAAAGGGGTCATTGGGACTCCCTAGGGATTCTATTATGTCTTATCACGCGTTAGGACCCCTAGGGAGTCCCCATGACCCCTTTTGACACATTGGAATGCTCAAGTGTGTCTTAAGGGGTCGTAGGACCCCTTAAGACACACTTGAGCATTCCAATGTGTCAAAAGGGGTCATGGGGACTCCTTAGGGGTCCTAGTATGCCTTATCACGTGTTAAGATCCATAGGAAGTCCCAATGACCCCTTATGACACATTAGAATGCTCAAGTGTGTCTTAAGGGGTCCTACAACCCCTTAAGACACACTTGAGTGTTCCAATGTGTCAAAAGGGGTCATTGGGACTCCCTAGAGGTCCTAGTATGCCTTATCATGCGTTAGGACCCCTAGAGAGTCCTCATGACCCCTTTTGACACATTGGAATGCTCGAGTGTGTCTTAAAGGGTCCTACGACCCCTTAAGACACACTTGAGCATTCCAATGTGTCAAAAGGGGTCATTGGGACTCCCTAGGGGTCCTAGTATGCCTTATCACGCGTTAGGACCCCTAGAGAGTCCTCATGACCCCTTTTGACACATTGGAATGCTCAAGTGTGTCTTAAAGGGTCCTACGACCCCTTAAGACACACTTGAGCATTCCAATGTGTCAAAAGGGGTCATTGGGACTCCCTAGGGGTCCCAGTACACCTTATCATGCGTTAGAATACATAGAAAGTCCCCATGAACACTTTTGACACATTGCAATGCTGTAGTGTGTCTTAAGGGGTCTTAGGACCTCTTAAGACACAATTGAGCCTTCCAATGTGTCAAAAGGGTTCATGGGAACACCCTAGGTGTTCTAATGCATGATAAGGCATACTAGGACCCCTAGGCAGTCCCCATGACCCCTTTTGACACATTAGAATGGTCAAGTGTGTCTTAAGGGGTATTAGGACCCCTTAAGACACACTTGAGCATTCTAATGCATCAAAAGGGGTCATGGGGACCCCGTAGGTGTCCTAATGCACCTTATCACGCATTAGGACATCTAGGGAGTCCCCATGACCCCTTTTGACGCATTAGAATGCTCAAGTGTGTCTTAAGGGGTCCTAATACCCTTTAAGACACACTTGAACATACCAATGTGTCAAAAGGGGTCATGGAGACTCTCCAGGGGTCCTAACGTGTGATAAGGTGTACTAGGATCCCTAGGGAGTCCCCATGACCCCTTTTGACACATTAGAATGCTCAAGTGTGTCTTAAGGGATCCTAATACCACTTAAGACACACTTGAGCATTCTAATGTGTCAAAAGGGGTTCTGGGGACTCCCTAGGGGTACTAGTACACTTTATCACACATTAGGGCACCTAGAGAGTCCCTGGGTATGTGCAGGATCATGAGGGGCCAAACTATGCCCTTAAGTAGCAATGAAAAATCAGACAATCAGGATTAGTCAACTTGGCGTGAAAAAATGAACTAGTTATCAACCTAATATCAAAAAGTTGTAAGAATATAATTTGTAGGAAATTGAATTTAGTTTCTAAACTACTAAGCTTTTTCTGAAAAAAAATTAATATGATTGGTAAAAAGTATAGATTGCAATGCAGCACTACAAACATTTTAGCAAAAAAATAAGAAGTACGTGTATGTCTGACCACCCTTATCAAAAGTAAATGATAATATTTTTTTATAATATTCTATATATAAGTAGTTGATTCATGCTCAGATGTGACGCATATTTTTTGGTATTTTTATTCCAAACAGATAATTAATTATGATTTTTTTGCTACAGCGCTTTCAGAATTAAAAAAATCTCATGTCTGACCACCCTAACTCATTGAAAACTTATATTAATTCAATTTTTTTAAATTTTTTCTTATACTAGATGAAGCATAGAATGTGACACATTTTTTGAATTTCAAAAATGTTATACGGTTTGAAAGTTATAGCTATTTTTCCATCAATATGTCAATTAGGACTTTAGACGTAAGTGAACTAGAAAATAACTAATAAATATTTAACGAATTCAAAATTTGACAGCACTTATATCGATGGAAAGCTGACAATCATATGAAGAAACCCTTTTCATTTTATTGAAATCGGGTGGAAAAAAAGTCGTCAACCTAATGGTCGAAGTGTTGACATAAGAAAAAGAGAGAAAAAACACATTTTTTGCACACCTTCAGCGTTGACCATGGAGCTTTGGTTTCCAAAGCTATTACCCGATTTTGCTTTAATTTCAAATTTGAAAAGTTTCCCCCTACCACTCTTTTTTTATTTCCCTTTAATTTTGATGTTTTTTTCTTTCACCCTGACAATGAATAATTTATATATTTTATATTTAGGTTTTATATTTTATGTTTTATATTTTATATTATATAGTATATAGTATTTATATTATATATTCGATAATATCAATTTAAACGGCCTAAGTATACAGTCTGTTCAGATTTATATTAAATGCAATATTTTTATATTATAATATAAATGTTACATAATATATATATGTATATATTATAAATTATATATTAAATATTGTTGTGTATATAATATAATAAAATATAATATAATGTCTAATATATATAATATATAAAATGAATAGGACATTAATATAGTGTATATTTGATAATATATATTAAATGTAATATCTAATATATCTTATAATATATATATTATATATTTAGTCTATTAAATATTATATTTTTTCAAATATTTTATATATTATTTTAATATTTAATATAACTTATAACAGATCCTCTCATGAGACAACAGGTTGAATCGGGGTCGCTAGACGTCTTAAGGGGTAAGTAGGGTTTGTCAGGCAACTTGAGATGTACAGTGACCATTTGGAAGACAATAGGGCATGTCCGAGTACCAATGTACCAAATTTTAACAACTTTTTCCTAGTCCAACTCGAAAAGGGTCCATGGGGTGCTCTCAGGAGACCACATGTCCAATCAGTGTCGCTAGGCATCTTAAGGGGTCATTAGGGCTCGTGAGACAACCTTTGATGCACAATGACCATTTGGAATGCATTAGGAAATGTCAGAGGACCTAACTCCACAATTTAGATGAATTTTGATTAGTCAAACTTGAAAAGGGTCCATGGGGTGCTCTTGGGAGACCATTGTGCGATTCGGGGTCAATAGGTGACTTAAGGGGTCATTGGGGTTCCAAATGAAACTTTCGATGAACGGTGATCCTTTGGAACACATTAGGACACATCAGATGACCTACGTACCAAATTTGGATAACTTTTTCTTAGTAGAACTCGAAAGGGGTCCATGGGGTGCTCTCGGGAGACCACATGTCGAATCGAGGTCGGTACCTGCCTGTTAAGAGGTCATTAGGGTTCCAAATGAAACTTCGATGGAACAGTCACCTTTTGGAACACATTAAGATATGTCATAGGACCTATGTACCAAATTTGGATGACTTTTTCCTAGTTAAACTCAAAAGGGGTCCATGGTGTGCTCTCGGGAGACCACATGTCGAAATGGGGTCGGTAGGCCTATTAAGGGGTCATTAGGGTTCCAAATAAAAATTTGATAGAATGGTGACCCTTTGGAATTCATTAGGACATGTCATAGGACCTACGTACCAAATTTAGATGACTTTTTCCTATTAGAACTCGAAAGGGGTCCATGGGGTGCTCTCGGGAGACCTCATGTCGAATCGGGGTTAGTAGTCCTGTTAAGGGGGCATCAGGGTTTGAAATGAATCTTCGATGGAATGGTGACCCTTTGGAACACATTAGGACATGTAATAAGACCTAATTTCATGATTCATATGACTTTTTCCCAAAATAACTCGAAAGGGGTCCATGGGTTGCTCTCGGGAGACCTCATGTCGAATCGGGGTTGGTAGGCCTGTTAAGGGGTCATTGGGGTTAGAAATGAAACTTCAATGGAACAGTGACTTTTTGGAATGCATTAGAACATGTCATAGGAACTACGTACCAAATTTGGATGACTTTTGCCTAGTAGAACTTGAAAGGGGTCCATGGGGTGCTCTCGGGAGACCACATGTTGAATCGGGGTGGATTGGCCTGTTAAGGGGTCATTAGGGTTTGAAATGCAACTTCCATGGAACAGTGACCCTTTGGAATGTATTAGGACATGTCATAGGACCTACATACCAAATTTGGATGAGTTTTTCCTAGTAGAACTTGAAAGGGGTCCACGGGGTGCTCTCGAGAGACTTCATGTCGAATTAGGGTCGGTAGGCCTGTTATGGGGTCATTAGGGTTCCAAATGCAACTTTGATGGAATGGTGAGCCTTTGGAACACATTAGGACATATCATATGACCTATGTACAAAATTTGGATGACTTTTCCCTAGTAGAACTTGAAAGGGGTCCATGGGGTGCTCTCGGAAGACCTCATGTCGAATCAGGGTCGGTAGGCCTATTAAGGTCATTAGGGTTTGAAATGCAACTTAGATGGAATGGTGACCCTTTGGAATGCATTAGGACATGTTAGAGGACCTATGTACCAAATTTGGATGGCTTTTTCTAAGTATAACTCGAAAGTGGTCTATGGGGTGCTCTCGGGAGACCATATGTCGAAATGAGGTCGGTAGGCCTATTAAAATGTCATTAGGGTTCCAAATGCAACTTTGATGGAATGGTGACCATTTGGAATGCATTATGACATGTCATAGGACCTATGTACCAAATTTGGACTAATTTTTCCTAGTATAACTCGAAAGGGGTCCATGGGGTGCTCTTAGGAGACCTCATGTCAAATCGGGGTTGGTAGGCCTGTTAAGGGGTCATTAGGGTTCCAAATGCAACTTTGATGGAAAAATGACCCTTTGGAATGCATTAGGACATGTCAAAGGACCTACGTACCAAATTTGGGTGACGTTTCCCTAGTAGAACTCGAAAGGGGTCCATGGGGTGGTCTCAGGAGACCACATGTCGAATCGGGGTCGGTAGGCCTGTTAAGGAGTCATCCAAATGAAACTTCGATGGAATAGTGACCCTTTGGAACACATTAGGATATGTCATAGGACCTATGTACCAAATTTGGATGACTTTTTCCTACTAGATCTCGTAAGGGGTCTATGGGGTGCTCTCGGGAGACCACATGTCGAAACAGGGTCGTTAGGACTATTAAGGGGTCAATAGGTTTTGAAATGCAACTTCGATGGAATAGTGACCCATTGTAACATATTAGAACATGTCATAGGACCTATTTACCAAATTTAGATGATTTTTTCCTAGTAGAACTCAAAAGGGGTTAATGGGGTGCTCTCGGGAGACTACATGTCGAAACGGGGCCGGTAGGCCTGTTAAGGGGTCAATAGCATTTGAAATGAAACTTTGATGGAATGGTGACCCTTTGGAACACATTAGGAAATGTCAAAGGACCTAATTATATGATTCAGATGACTTTTTCATAGTAGAACTCGAAAGGGGTCCATGGGGTGCTCTTGGGAGACCACATGTCAAATCAGGGTCGATAGGCCTGTTAAGGGGTTATTAGGGTTCAAAATGCAACTTCGATGGAATGGGGACCCTTTGAAATGCATTAGGACATGTCAAAGGACCTACATACCAAATTTGGATGACTTTTGCCTAGTAGAACTTAAAAGGGGTCCATGGGGTGCTCTCGGGACACCACATGTTGAATCGGGGTCGGTAGGCCTATTAAGGAGTCATTAGGGTTCCAAATGCAACTTCCATGGAATGATAACCCTTTGGAACCCATTAAGACATGTCAGAGGACCTACGTACCAAATTTTCAAGACTTTTGCCTAATAGAACTCAAAAGGGGTCCATGGGGTGCTCTCGGGACACCACATGTCGACTCAGGATCGGCAGGCCTGTTAAGGGGTCATTAGGGTTCCAAATGAAACTTTGATGGAATTGGGACCCTTTTCAATGCATTAAGACATGTCAAAGGACCTACGTACCAAATTTGGATAACTTTTGCCTAGTAGAACTTGAAAGGGGTCCATGGCGTGGTCTCGGGACACCACATGTCGAATCGGGGTCGGCAAGCCCATTAAGGGGTCATTAGGGTTTCAAATGCAACTTTGATGGAACGATGACCCTTTAGAATGCATTAGCACATGTCAGAGGACCCCTTAAGACACACTTGAGCATGATAAGGCGTACGAGGACCCCTAGGGAGTCCCCATGACCCCTAGGAGTCCTAAGGCATGATAAGGCATACTAGGACCCCTAGGGAGTCCCCATGACCCTTTTTGACACATTGGAATGCTCAAGTCTATCTTAAGGGGTCCTACAACCTCTTAAGATAGACTTGAGCATTCCAATGCATCAAAAGTGGTCATGGGGACTCTCTAGGGGTCTTAACGTGTGATAAGGTGTACTAGGACCCCTAGAGAGTCCCCATGACCCCTTTTGACACATTGGAACCCTCAAGTGTGTCCTAAGGGGTCATAGGACCCCTTAGGACACACTTGAGGGTTCCAATGTGTCAAAAGGGGTCATGGGGACTCTCTAGGTGTCCTAACACATGATAAGGCTTACTAAGACCCGTAGGGAGTCCCCATGACCCCTTTCGATACATTGTAATGTTCAAGTGTGTCTTAAGGGGTCTTAGGACTTTTTAAGACACACTTGAGTGTTCCAATTTGTCAAAAGGGGTCATGGGGACTCCCTAGGGGTCTTAAGGCGTGATAAGGCATACTAGGACCCTTAAGGAGTCCCAATGGCCCCTTTTGACCTGTAGGACCCCTTAAGACACACTTGAGCATTCCAATGTGTCAAAAGGGGTCATTGGGACTCCCTAGGGGTCTTAACGCATGATAAGGCATACTAGGACCCCTAGGGAGTCCTCATGACCCCTTTTGACACATTGTAACACTCAAGTGTGTCTTAAGGGGTCCTAATACCCCTTAAAACACACTTGAGCATTCCAATGTGTCAAAAGGGGTCATGGGGACTCTCTAGGGGTCCTAACACGTGATAAGGTGTACTAAGACCTCTAAGGAGTCCCCATGACCCCTTTTGACACATTGGAATGCTCAAGTGTCTCTTAAGGGGTTGTAGGACCCCTTAAGACACACTTGGGCATTCAAATGTGTCAAAAGGGGTCATGGGGACTCCCTAGAGGTCCTAATATGGATATCACACCTTAGGACACCTACAGAGTCCCCACGACCCCTTAAGACACATTGAAATACTCAAGTGTGTCTTAAGGGGCATTAGGACCCCTTAAGACACACTTGAGCATTCCAATGTGTTAAAAAGGGTTATGGGGACTCCCTAGGGGTCTTAATATTCCTTATCATGCCTTAGGACCCCTAAGGAGTCCCCAGGACCCCTTTTGACACATTGGAATGCTCAAGTATGTCTTAAGGGGTCCTAATATGCCTTATCACACATTAGGACCCCTAGAGAGTCTTTATGAACCCTTAAGACACATTGGAATGCTCAAGTGTGTCTTAAGGGGTTGTACGACCCCTTAAGAAACACTTGAGCATTCCAATGTGTTTTAAGGGGTCATGGGGACTCCCTAGGGATCCTAGTACACCTTATCATGCGTTAGGACCCCTAGAGAGTCCCCATGACCCCTTAAGACACATTGGAATGCTCAAGTGTGTCTTAAGGGGTCATAGGACCCCTTGAGACACACTTGAGCATTTCAATGTGTCAAAAGGGGTTATGGGGACTCCCTAGGGGTCTTAATACGCCTTATCATGCCTTAGGACCCCTAAGGAGTCCTCAGGACCCCGTTTGACACATTGGAATGCTCAAGTATGTCTTAAGGGGTCCTAATACACCTTATCACACGTTAGGACCCCTAGAGAGTCTTCATGAACCTTTAACACACATTGGAATGCTCAAGTGTGTCTTAAGGGGTCATACGACCCCTTAAGACACACTTGAGCATTCCAATGTGTCTTAAGGGTTCATGAGGATTATCACGCGTTAGGACCCCTAGAGAGTCCCCATGACCCCTTAAAACACATTGGAATGCTCAAGTGTGTCTTAAGGGGTCATAGGACCCCTTAAGACACACTTGAGCATTCGAATGTGTCAAAAGGGGTTATGGGGACTCCCTAGGGGTCTTAATACGCCTTATCATGCCTTAGGACCCCTAAGGAGTCCCCAGGACCCCTTTTGACACATTGGAATGCTCAAGTATGTCTTAAGGGGTCCTAATATGTCTTATCACACGTTAGGACCCCTAGAGAGTCTCCATGAATCCTTAAGACACATTGGAATGCTCAAGTGTGTCTGAAGGGGTCATACGACCTCTTAAGACACACTTGAGCATTCCAATGTGTCTTAAGGGGTCTTGGGGACTCCTTAAGGGTCCTAGTATGCCTTATCACATGTTAGGACCCCTAGAGAGTCCCCATGACCCTTTAAGACACATTGGAATGCTCAAGTGTGTCTTAAGGGGTCATATGACCCCTTAAGACACACTTGAGCATTCCAATGTGTCAAAAGGGGTCATGGAGACTCCCTAGAGGTCCTAGTAAGCCTTATCATGTGTTAGGACCTTTATAGAGTCTCCATGACCCCTTAAGACACATTGGAATTCTCAAGTGTGTCTTAAGAGGTCAGAGGACCCCTTAAGACATACTTGAGCATTGTAATGTGTCTTAAGGGGTCATGGGGACTCTCTAGGGGTCCTAGTATGTTTTAGGACCCCTAGGGAGTCCCCATGAACCCTTTTGACACATTGGAATACTCAAGTGTGTCTTAAGGGGTATTAGGACCCCTTAAGACACACTTAAGTGTTCCAATGTGTCAAAAAAGGTCATGGGGACTCCCTAGGGGTCCTAGTATGCCTTACCACACATTAGGATCCCTAGGGAGTCCCCATGACCCCTTAAGACACATTGGAATACTAAAGTGTTCCAATGTCTCTTAAGGGGTCATGGGGACTCCCTAGGGGTCCTAGTACACCTTATCATGCCTTAGGACCCCTAGGGAGTCCCCATGACCCCTTTTGACACATTAGAATAGTCAAGTGTGTCTTAAGGGGTCCTACGATCACTTAAGACACACTTGAGCATTCCAATGTGTCAAAAGGGGTCATGGGGACTCGCTAGGGGTCCTAGTATGCCTTGTCACACCTTAGGACCCCTAGAGATTCTCCATGACCCCTTAAGACACATTTGAGCATTATAATGTGTCAAAATAGGTCATGGGAACTCCCTATGTGTCCTAATACATGATAAGGCATACTAGGACCCCTAGGGAGTCCCCATGACCCCTTTTGACACATTAGAATTTTCAAGTGTGTCTTAAGGGGTATTAGGACCCCTTAAGACACACTTGAGCATTCCAATGCATCAAAAGGGGTCATGGGGACTCCCTAGGTGTCCTAATGTGCATTAGGACACCTAGGGAGTCCCCATGACCCCTTTTGACACATTGAAATGCTCAAGTGTGTCTTAAGGGGTCCTACGACCCCTTAAGACACACTTGAGCATTCTAATGTGTCAAGAGGGGTCATCAAGACTCCCTAGGGGTCGTAGTATGCCTTATCACGCATTAGGATGCCTAGAGAGTTTCGATGACCCCTTTTGACACATTGGAATGCTCCAGTGTGTCTTAAGGGTTCCTACCTTAGAGAGTCTTGATGTCAGATAAGGTGTACTAAGACCCCTTAAGACACACTTGAGTATTCTAATGTGTCAAAAGGGGCGATGGGAACTCCTTATGTGTCCTAATACATGATAAGGCATACTAGGACCCCTAGGGAGTCCCCATGACCCCTTTTGACGCATTGGAATGCTCAAGTGTGTCTTACACCCCTTAAGACACAGTTGAGCATTCCAATGCATCAAAAGGGGTCATGGGGACTCCCTAGGTGTCCTAATGCACATTAGGACACCCAGGGAGTCCCCATGACCCCTTTCGACACATTGGAATGGTCAAGTGTGTCTTAAGGGGCCTACGACCCCTTAAGACACACTTGAGCATTCCAATGTGTCAAAAGGGGTCATCGGGACTCCCTAGGGGTCCTAACACATGATAAGGCATACTAAGAACCCTAGGGAGTCCCGATGACCCCTTTTGACACATTAAAATACTCCAGTGTGTCTTAAGGGGTCCTACGACCCCTTAAGACACACTTGAGCTTTCCAATGTGTCAAAAGGGGTCATGGGAACTCCCTAGGTGTCCTAATGCATGATAAAGAGTACTAGGACCCCTAAGGAGTCTCCATGACCCTTTTTGACACATTAGAATGCTCAAGTGTGTCTTAAGGGGTATTAGGACCCCATAAGACACACTTGAGCATTCTAATGCGTCAAAAGCGGTCATGGGGACTCCCTAGGCATCCTAGAGTGTGATAAGACATACAAGGACACCTAGGGAGTCTCCATGACCCCTTTTGACACATTCAAATGCTCAAGTGTGTCTTAAGGGGTCCTAAAACCCCTTAAGACACAATTGAGCATTCTAATGTGTCAGATAAGGTGTACTAGGACCCCTAGGGAGTCCCCATGACCCCTTTTGACACATTAGAATGCTCAAGTGTGTCTTAAGGGGTCCTACGACCCCTTAAGACACACTTGAGCATTCTAAGCGTTCGAATGTGTCTGAAGTGATCATGGGGACTCTCTAAGGGTCCTAAAGCATGATAAGGCATACTATGACCCCTAGGGAGTCTCCATGACCCCTTTTGATGCATTAGAATGCTCAAGTGTGTCCTAAGGGGTCCTACAACCCCTTAAGGCACACTTGAGCATTCCAATGTGTCTTAAGGGTTCGTGGGGACTCTCTAGGTGTCCTAATGTGTGATAAGGTGTACTAGTACCCCTAGGGAGTCCCTAGAACCCCTTTTGACACATTAGAATGCTTAAGTGTGTCTTAAGTGGTATTAGGATCCTAGGAACGCTTAAGACACACTTGAGCATTCCAATGGACCCCTGGGGAGTCTCTCTCTACCTCTAGTGAACTATTCTTCAAAGGCTCTAGTGAACTATTGGTTGGATAATTGCACCGGTCAATTTAAGAATGCTAGAATGTTTTATTGGTTTTGTAGAATGCATGTGGAGAGAGGTGTACCTCATATTTAGAGTTTTTTTGAGTCAGGGCATGGGAAAGGGGAGCATGACGGAGCAGGTGCATGTGTGAAGAGAGCTCTAGTTAAGGAGCAATTGAGGATTTCAGGTGCTGTACTTCTTGATGCTCATTCTATTGTTGATTGGTGTACTTTAGCATTGTCATAGGGGGGGACTCTTGATTCTACAGTGCATAGATTCCTTTGGTTGGTTGAGGAGGGAACTATAGGAGATAGATTGGATTGTCAAACAGTGAAAGACTCTTAAAAAATGCATTCATTTTGAAGCTCCAATAGTAGTACATGGACCATTTGGACATGAGAGTTGGCTTGTTTTTGCCCCATGTGTTTTCAGTATGATTGGGATCATTGCGAGTCAAGTGAGTGGGTGGATACATGGGTTCCACAGTATCTGACTCCTTTATCTTTGACACTCTCTATAAGAAATGATGACATGGACACTTCAGTTGACTATGACCATCTTTCAGATCTTTTGAAGCCAAGAGATGTTTTTGCATTGGTTGCACCATAGGGGAATGATGATAGGTCAGATTATTGGTTAGCACATTGTGTACAAGGTAAACAAAAGCTTGTACAACCGATGACAGATGGTGATGGGTTCACATATCCTACTAGTTCAATTGTTGTTGCGGGAACATGGTTGCGAACATACATGATTAGAAAGAATGGAGTTCCCACATTTGAAGACTATGAGAAGCACAAAACTATTCTGATGTATTCACACCTTGTTATAGCAACAAATGTCAAGTTGTCAAAGCATCATGGAAGACCAAAGACCAAAGAACTTTGGACTATTACTACTGCTGATCATGAAGCACTATTGGAGACCCTGAAGCAAAGAGATGACCCTTCAAGAACACTTGACTAGGTAATAAGTTAACTTAGTGCATTATTTTCTAAGTTCGTTAAGCTTAATTTCAATACATTAATTTGACCTTTCTTAGATTGTATTTTGAGTCAATAAACTTGGTTTTGTATGTGGAATGTAACTTGTGCAGGAGCACCTATGAAGACGCCTATGGCCACCATGGATCCAATCAGAGATAGAAGGACAAAAGGATCCTTAATGGTTGATTGAGATCTTTTGAAGCCTATAATGGCAATTTGTAACAATCAATTTGATTTAAAATTTAAATGTCCTTAAACTCTTCATAAGGACTTATGACCAAAATCATGTATGGGTGGCCAATAGTGCCAAGAAGAGATATTACACGTCATATACTTATGTCATTTGCATGGTTTGAATTCTTACATGTTTGATTGTTGTTTGTAATGCTTTAAGGATTTTTTTTTTTATCATTTCAAAAAATCTATAAAAGTTAAACCTCAAACATAATAAGCTCCACAGTTCAAATTTAACAAGCTTAATCATGATTAATTTCACAGTTCAAATTTCAAACATACCACTAACAGTCAATTGAAAGTGGCTCATATCTCAGACCTTGTGAGAGGTATTGACAAACTGTTAGGTGCTACAGGATCATGTTTTTGAGGTCTACAATAACCTCTCTCAGTTTTGGGTGATTCGACTTCCTTTGCATTTGGCAAGGTGATCTCAGTTGATGCCAAAACTTGCAGTTAGGGTCAGTTGAAAGTGGCTCAGTAGCGTATCTTTCAAACCGTCTGACCTAGCATTGAATCGTCTACTCCATTGGCTCTGGTTGGCTGGGTAAACACTAGTGACAACCTTGTTTTTCTCACAGAGTCACCGGAACGCTCGCGACCACGCTCGACCCAAGTGACCCCAAGGTGCACTAAGCACAATTGGGCAGCGATCTTCTAGGGATCATATCTCAGACCTCATGAGAGCTATCAACAAAATATTAGGTGCTATGGGATCATGTTTTTGAGGTCTATAATAACCTCTCTCAATTTTGGGCGATTCGACTTCGTTTGCATTTGGCAAGGCAATCTCAGTCGATGCCAAAACTTGCAGTCAGGGTTAGTTGAAAGAGGCTTAGCAGCGTATCTTTCAAACCGTCTGACCTGGCATCAAATCATCTACTCCATCAGCTCTGGTTGGCTGGGTAAACACTAGTGATAACCCCGTTCTACCCACAGAGTCACCGGAATGCTCGCGACCACGCTTGACCCAAGTGACCCCAAGGTGCACTAAGCACGATTGGGTAGTGATCTTCTGGGGCTCGTATCTTGGACCTCATGAGAGGTATTGAAAAACTATCAAGTGTTACAGGATCATGTTTTTGAGGTCTACAATAACCTCTCGCAGTTTTGGGTGATTCGACTTCGTTTGCATTTGGCAAGGTGATCTCAGTCGATGCCAAAACTTGCAGTCAGGGTCAGTTGAAAGTGGCTTAGCAGTGTATCTTTCAAACCATCTAACCTAGCATTGAATCATCTACTCCATTAGCTCTGGTTGGCTGGGTAAACACTAGTGACAACCCTGTTCTTCCCACAGAGTCACCAGAACGCTCGCGACCATGCTTGACCCAAGTGACCCCAAGGTGCACTAAGCACGATTGGGAAGTGATCTTCTGGGGCTCATATCTTGGACCTCGTGAGAGGTATCAACAAACTATTAGGTGTTACAAGATCATGTTTTTGAGGTCTACAATAACCTCTCTCAGTTTT
This sequence comes from Chamaecyparis obtusa, assembly GCA_027943335.1. Lineage (NCBI taxonomy): Eukaryota > Viridiplantae > Streptophyta > Pinopsida > Cupressales > Cupressaceae > Chamaecyparis > Chamaecyparis obtusa. Next base: position 2,044,219 of record BSBK01001331.1, on the reverse strand, counting down.
GGGCGATTCGACTTCCTTTGCATTTGGCAAGGCAATCTCAGTCGATGCCAAAACTTGTAGTGAGGGTCAGTTAAAAGTGGCTCAGTAGCGTATCTTTCAAACTGTCTGACCTGGCATCGAACCATCTACTCCATCAACTCTAGTTGGATAGGTAAACATCAATGACAACCCCATTCTTCCCACAGAGTCATCGAAACGCTTGCGACCACACTCGACCCAAGTGACCCCAAGGTGCACTAAGCATGATTGGGCAGCGATCTTCTGGGACTCGTATCTCAGACCTCATGAGAGCTATTGACAAACTATCAGGTGCTATGGGATCATTTTTTTGAGGTCTACAATAACCTCTCTCAATTTTTGGTGATTTGAATTCCTTTACATTTGGCAAGGCGATCTCAGTCGATGCCAAAACTTGCAGTCAGGGTCAGTTGAAAGTGGCTCAGTAGCGTATCTTTCAAACCGTCTGACCTGGAATTGAACCATCTACTCCATCGACTTTGGTTGGCTGGGTAAACATTAGTGACAACCCCATTCTACCCACAGAGTCACCAAAATGCTCGCGACCATGCTCGACCCAAGTGACCCCAAGGTGCACTAAGCATGATTGGGCAGCAATCTTTTGGGGCTCGTATCTCAGACCTTGTGAGAGCTATCAAAAAAATGTTAGGTGCTACGGGATCATGTTTTTGTGGTCTACAATAACCTCTGTTAGCTTTGGAAAATTTGACTTCGTTTGCATTTGGCAAGGCAATCTCAGTCGATGCCAAAACTTGCAGTCAGGGTCAATTGAAAGTGGCTCAGCAGCGTATCTTTCAAACCGTCTGACTTGGCATCGAATCCTCTGCTCCATTGGCTCTGGTTGGCCGGGTAAACACCAGTGAAAAACTCATTCTACCCACAGAGTCACCGAAACACTCGCGACCACAAATTGATTGAACTAAAATTAAAACTTACATCTGGTGATCCCTCCTTTGGAATAGTGGGCTGGGTCAACAAAGAAACAAAAGATTCTCATGGGACCTCCCTCACAGTCGGAGTAACCTATGAGAGTAAAAATATTGTCAATTATATATCAATGTACTTCATCATAGAAACCCTAGTTACAAAATACAAATAACAATATGTAAAAGTCTACGTACAATCGGGCTATCACTCCAAATTGAGACGCCTGTAACCCTACGCCGCCGAACCGGTGTCGGGACATCATCAATAGCCACACCCTATACAATAAAGTGCAAGTAAAATATTTATTACTACACACAAGTGGCATACATATGCATGTAAACAATTAACTACCTTTCCTTTGTCGACACTTGATGAAGGAACCCCCTCACGCCCCCCACTAATGTCGGTTATACCCTACAAGAACACAATAAGATGACAATATATATTAGTAAATGTATGAATTTTATTGCTCTAGTTGATAGAGATTTAAGCATGTACACCAAATGATATATAAAAAAACTAATGGGTACATAATTTATAATATACCGTATAGTCATCAAGGCCAAATGAAATGGCCGAAAGTGTGGACTCATCCACCTGTCTCACCTCCTCCTGTGTCATCGACTGAACATAAATGGAAAAAAAATATATACATAAGTGCATGCAATCATTAAAACTAATCTAAATAAATAAATTATTTTTAAATTAAATAAGTCATGTGACAAATTTATTTATAATGTTTACTCTTACCGTATCAACAGGAGTCAATGGCTCTATGTGCACCTCCTGAGCACTCTCATGAGATGTAGATGCTCCATGAGGTGTTGCAGCCTCTGCAACAGCCTCTCCTATATCTCCCTCATCAATATCATGAAACTAATATATATCAGAATCAGTAAGCAGTCCGAGGCACATATGCCTGCACATAATGCACATATGGGGCTCACATACATGTGAACTCCAACGAGATGTCGATGCGCCATCACCATCCACAAGAGGCAACACTGACCTAGTCTGTGTGATCAACTGATCACTCAGTAAATGAATGGCCCTAATAGTCAGTTCAGCAGCCTCATAAATGATATCGAGATGTTGCACTGGAGGAGGGGGTGTAACATCAGTGGGGGGGACAAAGGTAGTGGCCTTTCAGCACTAGGAAGATGCCCTAGTTTGAGGAGCTCCTCTACCTACGTCCATGTTGGGCCTCATACTCCAATAATCAACATGGTGACCAAGCACAAACTCAGCATACAATTTTTTAAGGAAATAAAATGGGACCTCCAAATTGCTATGTGGTGGTTTATCAAAAACCATCCACCAGCGATCCCAAAAGTTTGTGCGCATTGCTTCATTTGTGTACCATTTTATTGATAATTTGGGCTTTTTGGGGTCAACTAGTATTCCGGTTTTAGGATCGACAAAAAGGGCAGCTATATCTTCCTTACTTATATTAAGGGCCGCAATCCCATCATGGTCAAGCCCATCATCAAATTGGGCGTGCATATCATCACGCCAATGAAGAGCAGCATTATGTTGCTGCGTGAGTGTGTCAATATTTTCAACAATTGTATTTAGTGTGGCAAGCATGGGACCTAATGTAGGTATATTTTGATACGTGTTTTGGAAACCTCGTATTGTGTTCAAATTTTCTTCTATCAAATCTTGTAAAGATTTAGGGTTTAGATATGGGGGATTGTTTTTAGGATTGTTATTTGGAGGGTTATTTTCTTCATTGTTGCTAGCCATGCCTAATTAAATAAAAAACAAATCTAAGTTTCAAATATTATTACAAATATAAATACAAAACCCTATTTTTTAAAAAAAATGCTACATTTATAATGAAAATGAAATAAATTAATAAAAATATGCAATTAACTACTTACCGAATATGCTCGGAGTTGAATTTGGGGTTTCCAATATTAGGTATCCAAAAATATATCGAGTATCAGAAAAATGCGGTTAGAAACTTGAAGAAATCACGCTAGGAAATGAAGAATAGGGCTCGCCGGTGTCAGATATATGCCACAGTTATTGGGTACCTGAAAATATCGGGTACCCGATTAGGTATGTGCTTTGGTGGTAGCTTTGCCCAGGTGTACTGATACCCAGGCCTACTAAAAAGTCAACAAGCACTTTCATGCACTTTTGGACGAGTGAAAAGTGAATATTTTTCACATCGCCACTTTTTGGCCCCTCATGATCTTGCACAGACCCAAATACATATTGTAATGGACCATGGCTATTTGAAAGTATACTCAAAGATGTTGATAAGGTGATGGAAAAAAGGGATGAAATAGATGATAAAATAGACTAGGGTAGGAGTTTATGCATATGATTGGATAAGTGGGATGGAATAATAGAACAAAGGTATTGGATAATCAATGGGATATTGGAAGACTTGTGTATTGGTTGATGGAAATGTTTGCATGATCTATGTTGGCACACACCTTGAGGGGTGGTGGAGTGATGGAAAGAAAATTGATTTTGGATTTTGGACTTTAGATGGAGGAGTGGACATAGATTTTGGGACACATAGGGACCCAAAATAGATTTGGAAGATGGAAGATATTTATGTGGTGGATTGATGGGAGCCCTTGGAATAGAAATCTTGGATGCCAATTTTGATTTTTCTTTGGGATATTGTTCTTCAAGGAGCTTCTTGGGAATCCAAAGGGTTTTTAATTTTTCATTCTTTTGTGGGTCCTTGGAATGCATTGATTGCATAAGGGATTTAGAAACCCATATATATTTTGACTTTTCTTTTTGTTGTATTAGCTTTTGTGACCTTTTCGATATTTATTTTTTCTTTTTGGCTCATATTTTGCTTTATTTTTGCATGTTGATTAGATAGGACATGTTGATCCTTGATTGCATGTAGATTTATTCACTTAGAGATTTTATGCTTGGCATCCAAATTGCTTGGAAGGGAAGTGGTATTAATGGGTGGATAGGCATTGTATGGAGGCTTTTTGGATGGGTAGATGGTTCTCAAAGATGTGTGCCTTTTCTGACTTGCATGTGGGAAAAGGTAAGTGGATTTTGAATTAGTGGATGGTGGAATATATGGACCTAAGATAGATGGAAGGAATAAGGGAGAAAGCACATGCTTGGATTTATATGAGGTAATTTTGGATGTAGATGGGATATCAACATCTTGATAGTGAGCTATATAGTCAAGGCCTTGATAATATGGTTTTTCATTGATATCAAGGGGTTCTAATATACCTTGTTCATTGAGGCATAACCTCTTTCCTTGATAATGCTTTTTTTGACA